>JAGMVL010002247.1:0-600000 GCA_019202695.1 Populus x sibirica | reverse complement strand
TTTCCCGCGGAGGTTCATTCAATCACCCTATGGTTGATCTTAAGCCACTTGAGGTATGTTATGCAAAACCCCCAACCACCCCCCCCCCCCCCCCAATCTGGCCTGTTGTGAATAAAATGGTGCTTGCCGTACCAATACAGTTATGGTTTCTATAGATTGTTTCCATGCCTTGGTTAATAGCTAAAGTACTGATTGTAAATTTTCTTCCCACCTTGTTTAGCTACTTGATCGCATATTTAAAGAGTGTCAACACCATGGTGAGATTTTTGTTTCTGAAGGACTGATAACACAACAAGACATTGACGATGCAAAGTCTGGCAAGGGTAGCAGAGTGATTAGCATTGGTTTACCAGCTTATTGCATTCTTCAGGCACTGTTGCGTTCTGTAAAGGCCAATTCTGTGGGAATTTTGTTGAGTAAGCAAATGCTTTTCATTCAGATAATTTTAGTTTTTCTTCCTTGCTGCTCATTTCCAGCAGTCTCAAGGTTCTGAACATAAAATAAAAAACGCCTTTACGTTTAGCTGATGCAGGCGACAATGTCACTGAGATAACTAGCACAAACAGACCGAAAGATACCTTCTATGAGTGGTTTCTTAACCCCTTTTTGATCATCAAAGACCAGATTAAAGCAGAAAACCTTTCTGAGGAAGAAGAGGGATATCTCGGCAGATTAGTATTGTTGAATGGTGATCCCACAAAGTTGAAAAGTTTAAATAGTGGTCCACCACCTGAGTCTGAACGTAAACGTGCTGAACTCGATGCGCTAGCTCGAAGGTAATGCTGCATAACTTTTGTTCAAGCATCGACTTGAATGACTGGTTAATTTTCTTACTACACCCCTTTCCAATATCTGGTTTATTTAATTATCTGAACCACTTCTATTTCATTATTAAGGCTTCAAGGGATTACCAAATCCGTCTCGAGGTATCCTACTTCAAGACGTAACTTTGACCATCTTGTCAAGAACTTATCAGAAAATCTAGCTAAGAAGAATGGTGAGACCAAAGCAATCAACGTAATTCCGAGATCAAAAAGCGCCTTTGCCAGGATGTTTAGCCAGAACTCTTTTAAAAAGAAAACAAGCTATCATGGTTCTTCTGATCAAGAGACAGAATCAATTTCCGCAAGGAATGTGGAAATCCACATTGTATGATGAGTGATGTTGGATGTAAAGCTGTTGTTGTATCATTTCCATTTTTAGCAACGGAAGAGTGCATAGTTGATCTTAGCTATATCTTCATACGTTACGTTCATATCTTTGCCTTGTCATTGCTGACACCCGAGAGGTATTTTGTTTTGAAAAACATATATTCATCATACTGGGTCGTCTTCCCAAAAATTAGTATTCCAGGCCTAATCAGAAATCATCATTTCTAACCATTGAAGTGTCCCGTTTGTAGATAGGCTGGCAGGAAAATAAAGTCCCATGTACAAGATACTAATTATGAATTAGCAAATGTAAATAAAATTGTTTTCTTTTTATGTTTTCTCATCTTTATACAATTCTAATACATCTATCTAAGTTTATTTTGTAGCGTTTAGTTAATGTTTCTGGATTAAGAACAAAACATGAAGAAAATGAAGATAGAAGAGATATGTTTTTTTTTTAAGTATAAAAATTTATTTTAGTTACAAATTTATATCTTTATTTCTATTTTTTTAACCAATTACGGTTTTTTCTTTTCATATTTCTTTGCTGCCCTATCCACTAACTGAATGCAACCTGGATTAATTCCTGAAGGGAAAAGGTGAGACCTAACAAGAGGGATACTGATTTTTCATTTCATCCCAATTAATTGGTCAATTGAATTTTGACCAGAGGGAAAAATGGCCCGTGAAGCATGATGTAAAGGCAAACGTGCTAGTATGCATGCATATCAGGAGGGGAAATTTTGTTTTGATGAAATCAGTCGGGTATTTTCTTCAAAATCGATATCATTTACAAAAAAAAAAACTAAAAGTTGTCGGTCTTTTACGGTTTATCAAGATACAGATTACTATATATTTGAAACAGTATAAAAAAAATTTGTTTTTACTGAAAAAAACTGACTAAGCATGCAATCGAGAATATAATTGTTTTTTTCATGTGATACATCTGTCATTGAAAAATTAATTGGGGATAAAATGGTCCATTCAGTTTTTTTACTACAATACAAATACTAATTCACCTTTCAAGGCGCATAATTTAAATCTTTGGGTGAGGGCTTCTTTTGTTTTTTTTTTTTTTTAAAAAACAATCAAGTTATGGCCATGCCCTTGAGAGGGAAAAAATATACTTGTATTGAGGGGCTTCCTTGTCTTTTTCTTTTTTTGAACAGTACAAATATAAAATTACCTTTTAGTTTTGAAAAAAAACTAAGGTTGCATATAAGAGTGTTTTCATATTTTTTTTGTATGGTTTTGTTGTAAATCTCAATTGGGATCAAGGGTAATTAGGTGTGTGTGTGTGTATTAAAAAATGATTGGCGAGTGCTTTGCACGTATTAGCAAGTGGGAGTCACTTGCACCCTTTGAATCGCGTGTGCGGTGCCCAAACAGCACTGAACGTCGCCTTTTGGGGCGGCGTTTGATGAGCCTCATCATCCTATCATAGTGGTGAGGCGTGTGTGCCGAGACGGCACACGAAGGAGCTCCGACTGAAGGTTTTTCCCTCCTTCCCTCTTTCTCCTAGAAAATCATACTGGCCATTGCAAAAAAATAAGAAAGTCTGTCAGTTTGTTTATTAAGTCAAATTAGGTCCTCATTGTTTTGATTGCAATGTATTTGGTCTTGAATCATTTATTGAGTTAATTTGTTTTTTCAATTTCATCCCTTCAAACTTGATTTTTATATCAGATTTCATCCTCTTTTTTCTAATTGTAATGTATTTGATCTTGAATCATTTAAAAGGTTTTTTTCTTTCAAATTCATCCATTTACACTTGATTTTTATATTAGATTTGGTACACATTATTTTAATTATGATGTATTTGGTCTTGGATCTTTTATTGAATTAATTTGTCTTTGAATTTCATTTATTGACATTTTATTTTTATATCAAATATGGTCCTTATTCTTTTGATTGTTATTTATAGTTGTTCTTATCCTTTTCTTGACTGAAATTGTTTTTCAATTTCATCCCTTATGATTTGGTTTTGTTTTTATTTTTGTGTCAAATTTGGTTCTCTTTCTTTTTAAATCTATATTTTTTAAATCACTTTTTTTTTCAAGTTTATCCCTAATTATCTAGGTTCGTTAGGAATTTTACATTATTATTTTTTCGGGTTTGACTTTCATGTTGTAATCCGGCTTCATGATCCGTGTCACAAGTTATGAAGGTTAGGTCGGGTTAGCTTTAATCATTTTTTATTATTTTAAAAAAATCTCATTTATCATCATTGAGTTCGTTGGAAATTGGTATTCTTTGTTTTTTTTGGATTCATTTGTTAATTTGATTTTTTTTTCAATTGTGCCTTACAATTCAAATTTTTTGTTTGTCCTCTCAATTATTTTCTTTCAAATGAGGTCATCATTCTCTTAATTTCTATTTCTTTATCCTTTATTTTTTTTTCAACATTTAACATTTTATTTATTGGAATTTGGTCTCCTAGGTTTTTTCCATTGTTTATAAGCCCTACGCAGGAGTCAATCTAGGATAATTATCGAGTCACAGGTTGAGTGGATTGACTCGAGTTAACCTAAGTCAACCGAATTCTTTTGTTTTTTTTTTAAATCAAAATGATACCATTTTGAAAGAAAAAAAAGAAAGGAAAATAGTCAATGGGTTTTGACTGGATTTTCCCTAGGTTAACCATAACATGGGTCAACCCCGGTTTTAGACCATCTTATACTTAATCAATTCTCCCCAATTTCTTTTGAAACTCAGCCTAGTCAAGCCAAGTTTTAAAATAGTTTCTTTTCAGATGCGATGCTTCCAGTTTAGTTAATACCTAGGGTCATGAGTTTGAAAAATTTACATGAGTTGATGTCGTTTTCTTTCTCGATTACATCCTTTGAAGTTGCTCATTTTAAAAAAAGGCTTCTTTTTTTTCTTTGATTTTCTTTTCAATCAGGTTATTGTTATCTTATGATCTAGGTGAGAGGTTTATCCGGGTGGCTTAGGTTTTTTTTAAAGTCATTTTATTATCCTTTTTTATTGTCCTTCAAAATTCAATTCCTTTTAAAATTAAACTTTTTTTTCCTGTTTTACCTTCTATTGGATTATCTTGTCTGCATGATCCTACTTGTAGGTTTTGAAAACCTCACTTAGTTTTGTCGGTGTTTTGTTTTTTAGTACTTTTTTTCATTGTTTTTTTTTTCTCGATTTCATCATTCTGCATTTTGATTCTTGAAGATTGACGATCATTATTTTTTTTAGTCTCTTTCTATGATCTTGGGTTGTGAATTTTTTTTTGTTCTTTAAAATACAATAAAAACACTTGAGCATCATTTTTTTATGTTACCAAAAAATTTGTTCGGCTTGCAGCGAAGTGTGGGTCATCTATCTAGTATATATTAATAGAAAATTGACAAATAGTAATGGAAACACCGATAAAAAATATTTCGTTGATAATTTTCAACAGAAATAACAACTAAAATAGATAAGGAATATTTTTCGTTTGTAATTTCCGATGGAATAGAAAAATAAAAAAACAATTAAAATCCTATTGGTAATTAGACACGTTAATAATGCTGATGAAATTTTCATCGATGATTTTAAATGAATTAAAACCCGACAATTCTACACCCCCCCATTTCTTCATTTTTTTTCTTAAAAAAACCCAACAGCAGCCCCTCTTTAAATTCTGGTGGCCCTCTTGCAAATCCAACCACCCAACCTGATAAAATTTTCATTGATGATTTTAAATGAATTAAAACCCGATAGCTCTACCCCCCCCCCCAATTTCTTCATTTCTTTTCTTCAAAAACCTAGCAGCAACCCCCTTTTTAAAATATGGTAGCCCTCTTGCAAATCCAACCACCCAACCTACCTGCGTCGACTGATATTTGTCAATAGCATCAGCTTTCGTCTCTTGGTTTCATTTATTATCAACTTTCACACCACCAAGTTAGTAAACCAACCCATTTTTTTGCAACTCATTTATGTTTTAAGTTCATTTATTGAAGTTTGTTTATAGTATTTGTTGTTTGCTTATATATTTAAGAGTTTTACATCTTTTCCCTAGATAATTTTGTTGTATTAATGCATGATTTGCATGTTAAGGTTTGTTTGGGATTTGGGGGAAATTGATTTTATATGTCATTTGATGAAATTGAGTTTGATTTTGTAACTTAGGTGTGTTATAATTGAAGAAATAATAAGTAATTTAATGAGTGCCAATTCTATTTTGTCAATTTTATTGTTAAGTTGAAGATTTGAAGAAAATTGATTTTTGTGGAATTGATAATAATTAAAATGTTCTAATTTTGGTTGAATAAATTTGAATTGAAAAAAAAAAAAAGATGGATAATCAGTTGGATGTACCGGTTATTTTTTTGTTTATTTTATTGTTTATTTTACATTTTGACAGAAAATGAAATTTGTGTAGAATTGATAATGAGTTATTGGGTTGCAAATTTATTTTTAATAAAAAGTTGTCATCAATATTCTATATAAATTTTATAAGTAATGGATGATCGTTCTTGAATGTATCGATATTCAAAAAAATGGTTGTATAGGAAAGATTATCTTAAAGGGTCTGGGGTTTTATTAATTTTATACTTTTTAATCCAAAAAAAAATTAATGGGGATGAAATTAGATGTTCATGTGCGAAATGTAAAAATAAAAAGTTTCACATTATGACAATGCATCTACTTAAAAAAGGTTTGTCGAGAAATACTTATGGTGGCTTACACATGAAGAACCCTACGTTTCTTACAAAACCATGTTAGAAAGGATGATTGGCTCAACTTCAACTTCTAGCAACATACAAGAGGTTGTAAATAATAATAGTAATTCTTATAGGAGTATGGTGATGGATGTAACAAGAATGGATTAGGATTATTTAGGTGAAGATTCACATGACATCTCTTTAGATGAAGAATCAAATATAGATGTAACTAGGTTTTTTTTTTTACTTTTAAAAGATTCTAATAAACCTTTAAGGGATGGGTGCACAACTCACAGTACATAGATGATCATTGCACAAATATTTACCATCAAGTTAAATTATGGGTTGAGTGAGGCCTATTATAATCAGATCTTTGAATGAGCAAAAAACATGTTACTTGAAAGGAATAGGTTGAAAGATAACTTATATGCTGCAAAATACATAATGAACTTGGCCTAGGATACCAAAAAACTGTTATATGTCTAAACTTTTGTATGCTAAACTATAGTGAATATGTAAGTTTTATTAAGTGCAAAACCTATCAGTATTCTCAGTATAAAACCAATAGTGGTAAATAAAGGACACTTATCACATACAAAAAATTAAGATAATTCACAATTACTCATAGATTGCAAAGGTTAATTTTATCTTTAAAGATTATTAAGCATATGACATGACATCATTCACATAATAAGATGAATGGAATCATGGTGCACCTTTTCAATGATGAAGCACCAACAAATATTAGTCACTTTTTAGATATATTTTTTCGAGCAAGTGCATACCCAACACATAAAGCAACTTGAAATAAATATCATTGAGATAATTTATAAACTTAAAATGATCTTTTATCTCTCTTTTTTCGACTCAATAGAGCATTTATCCATTCATTTTGCGTATGAATTAAAAGTTAGAAGTCATGTATAGTATAAATGGATGTATCCATTCGAGAGATTGAGATTACGTGCATCCTAAATAATTGTCCCCTATCTTTTTTAAAACATTTAGTTATTCATGTCTAATTAATTGCATACATGAACTCCTTCCTTTGGAAAAGATCATAATAGAGTTGATTGGTTATCTGTTATAAAAACCGAACCTACGAGTCAAGTCCAAATTGTTAAAAGTGGTAACAATGATTTGATTAGGGGAGACGATATCTTTCAAATAGATAAGTTAATTGATCAATATCGAGTTGCTTTATATACCGAGTTAGAAAATTCAAATTTTCATGTCACTAAGAATACTTATGTTGATGTTAATGTTGATGAGTTAAATGTAATATTGAGTACCAATGAATATTGAAAGTAGATGATGATGATGATGATGAGATCGACCTTGAATTCAAGAAGATAATGTTGGTCATGATGATGAAAAAAATGAAGAGGATGATTCTAATTAAAAGGTGTTGAATTGATTTAGATTTGATGTTTCTTTGTGTAATAAAACTAAAATTGTGTAAGATATTAGGTTGGCTTGGAGATTATAACAACTAAAAAAAAATAGTAAAAGCAATGACGGAATTGGCGAAGAAGTGGTCCAGTCGATCAGCATTTCTTACTATAATTTTGCACCCATTTCGTTGAAAATTAAATTACATAAGGTTTGGGTATTTTGAATGGAATCGGAAACTAAAAATTTCATCGGAAATTAATTTTCGATGGACTTGCTGACTGAAAATAAATAGTAATATTTTTTTTTTTTAATGAATAATTTGTCAGTATTCCATCGGTATTGGAATTACTGGCTGAATGATAATCCCCGATGAAAAACTTGCTAACTATAGGTTTCATTGAAAATTAAAATATTAACAAAATAACATCCTCATAATAAATTTCTATCGGAAATTCATCAGCAATTAAAATATATATGGATTTGTTTCATGATTTTAACCGAAAAAGCTGACTCTGATGTATGGATTAGACGAGCTGACCACGTCAAGTACAGTTACCTCCCACTACCTCAATCTCCATCCTTAGTAACTAATTCTTGCGCTCATCTCTACCACCCCCACGAATCCCATTACTAGAGGTCCAAGCGCAACTCCCAAGACACATTCACATATAAACCACCAAGTTCTCCTTTCTGTTCAGTATATTCATTTTCCTATAGTTTCAGTTCACAGCAAGATAGTTTCTGTAGCAATTGGCTTCCTGTTACACCATGAGTTCTTCCAAGCAAATGTCGCTGTTGTTGATGACCATTCTCTCTTCTCTTCTATACTTGTCGGTCTCTTCCTTTGAATATGAAATTGGTGCTAACGAAGGTTGGGTTGTCCCTCCCGCCAATGATACCAGAATCTACAATGACTGGGCCTCAGAGAACCGATTCCAAGTTGATGATACAATTCGTAAGCTCACACACAAAGAAATGAAATTTACCTCTTCCTTTAATTTCCTTGGTGTTCATCACCATTTCTTGTGCAGGTTTCAAGTACAGGAAGGACTCCGTCATGGAGGTCAGTGTAGAGGATTACAAGAAGTGCAACTCCAGTCACCCCAACTTCTTCTCCAACACTGGCAACACTGTTTACCATCTTAACCATTCAGGGTATTTCTACTTCATGAGTGGGGTTTCTGGACACTGTGAGAGGGGACAGAGGATGATCATCAAGGTTATTTCAAGTGACCAAGAGAATAATTCTGGTGGCGAAAAATCTTCTGCTTCTCCTTCTGCACCAGTGTTATCTTCCGGTGTCTTTAAAGCGCTGTTATCTCAACTTGCAATGTCCTACGTTGCTTCATATGTCTTCTACTAATTCAATAGTTAACTAGTATTTACCAGTAAACATGTTTGTTATTTTGGTGGGTTTTAGGTTTCTTTCAGGTCTGTAGTCTGGTCAGATTTCTCTGTCTGTTTGAATGTGGGATTTTTTTTTTGAAATTAGTGTGATTTTATGTTGTTCATTAATTAATTGTAGATCTTTTTATGATGGGTGATAGCACATTTTTATGAACATTCAATCATCAATTAATCTATCTTCTCTTGAAAATATATAACCATGCAAGGCATGAATAATCAAAATCTAGTTATTCCCTTGAAAAATATTTTTTAGGATCATGAAACCATAGTACTAACTAACTAACTAGACTTTCTAAAAACACACCTCGTATATATGTACATGCTGAGGGTTTCTGCATTATCTGCATTCTGCCCAAGTCCACCCGCGCAAGAGTTACTCTCTTACAATTACAAGAACAACAAAAGCATGGCCATCTATTACAAGACTAGCCTAAATGCCTGAAGTTCATCCCATGCTTCAGTCCTAGAATGGAGCCCGTGTCTTTTTCTTTCTTTCTTTCTTTTTTTTTTTTTTTTTTTTTGATAAGGATATCTTCAGATTAACTTGCATGTTAATCATTACTAGATATATTTTTAGTGATTTTGAGACACATTCTCTGCATTTATATTAAAAACAAACTATAAAATTTTAACTCAAAAAATAAAAAAAAAATAAAACATTCTTTTAATCATCAACCCAATCTATAGGGTTGAACCCATAAATTAAATAGATACAAACTATACAAAACAATTTAATTAATGTATATTACTGCATTTTGTAAATATAATAGTAAATAGCTATAGTGTCAGTGTTATTGTGAGTGATTTTCAAAATCATTTTTTTTAATTTAATTATATCATAATTAAAATAAATATTCATAATTAAAATAGATATTCAAAAGAAAAGAAGTGAATAAGATTACAGAGGAAAATTATATTTTTTAGTCAAAATTTTATTATCTTATATAATGTTTTTTTTTTTGTTATGACAATAACATGTCTTTTCTATTAACATAATTTATTGAATAAGAAATAATTTTAGTTGAAAATAGTATTCAAAACAATTCTAATGATTTTAATTAAAGAGTAAAAATGTGTCTTTTTAATTAAAAAAATATCTTTTTTTAATTCATGTATTTTTTTTCTAAACATATTTTTTTATAAAAAATATCATGTTTTAAATAAAAACTTAGGAAAGCATGTTTTAATAAATAAATTTGAGAAAATTATATAAATTTTTTTAATAAAAATTTAAAAATAGATATTTTATCCTCGTTGAATACCAATGAGAAATTGTTTTTTCTCCAAAAACAAATGCATATATATTAGATTAATACATAATTATTTATAAAATAATTATAAATATTACCATAAAAGCTTAAAAACCATGACAGGATAATTATTTTAATACATTTATTTAAAGATAATTTTATTCAAGAAATTAAAAAAAAAAAAAAAAAAAATGTTAAGGGATATTTAACAACAAAAAAAAAAAAAAAAAAAAGCGTCTATACCCGGAAGGCTTGCACGCCTAGTATAAGAGAAAGATCCAAGGGCCTGGAAGTCTAGGCGCACACACTTAACTTTATTTTTAATTGGTGGATGATACATGATTCGCTCTATTATATATATATATATATATATATATATATATATATATATATATATATATATATATATATATATATATATATATATATATATAAAAAGATGATACATCATCTTTCGATTCGAATTGTGGCTTGTTCAATGGATGAAAAGTAAGAGTCCACGTATTTGGATTCTATAAACCTAAGCTTCAACTTATTTTTACTTGAAATACCTTAAAAGTATCAAAGAAACCTCTATAAAGCCATTTTTAACATGAAAGCAACATTTAATAACCTTAAAATTCTTAAACCAAATTGGATGAAAACTAAATTCATGAATCCTGATTTATTTATTTTTTAACTTGTTTGAAGGATAAAATTATCTCTATTGAACTTTTCTTTTTAAAATGAATCAGTGTTACAGAACGAATTTTTAATTATTGGAATGTAGCTACTTGAATACTCTCTCTCCTCTCTTTTTTTCTAACTACTCTTTCTTCTTTCTTAATAACTAGAGATTGAAATGGGACAACAATGAGGTTTAAGGTTAAAATATAAATATTTTAAAAAAAATTAAATTTAAAAATAAAAACTTCAAAGACCAAATTAAAGTTTTTTCCAGCACCTTTAAATAACTATGTTTTTTTGGTTATTTTTTATTTTTTATACTATAATTTAAAATTTTATTTTATAATATTGATAGTTAATTTAATATTGGAGGATGTAAAACAAAACAAATTCTATATAGAATATAAAATCTTGCCGAAAAAATGAAATTGAAAAGAAGTAATATTGATTGTAAAGGAAAAAAGGGACCACTAACAATCCATGTTTAGTTTCTTTTTTAACTTGATAATTAATAATTTAAGTAATTAATTACCAATGGAGTAAATATATGAGAAGAGAAGAGGAAGTGTATTTACAGCCTCTGAATCATCATAAAAAACTCAGGTAGAGCTAGTAGTTCTGGCTGATTCGACATCTCAAGTGACTCAACTCAGCTCGATCAATAATTAGGAGCTGCAAAACATCAAAATTGATTGAGAGAGACAACTAAAACCCTATAAAGAGGTATTTTTTCCCCTTAAAGTGAAGGAAAAACCATAAACTCTGAGAGAGACAACTAAAACCTATTTTTCAATTTAGTTAGAGAGATGGGTTGGGATAACAATGGGTATCCATGGGCCAGTATTGCAACATCCAAACCCGATCTTAAATGTATACCAAACCCAAACCCGATCGAGCATAAATCAAACCCAGCCTAATCAGGGTGGTAAGTTTGTTCACTTTATATCATAGTAATAATAATTTATAAATGCATCACATTTTTTTTAATTTCTACTTTTTTCCAAGTATTTTTTTTTCTAATTTTATACTATCAATCAAACCCTAAACACCAAACTCGAAGTCTAGAACCTTAAAATTTAAACCCTAAAAACTTTAAACCCCAAAACCCAAAACCAAAAACCGAACTCCAAAAAACCAAAATCCCAAAACCTGAAATTCCAAGCCCCAAAACTGAAACAAAACAATCTCATTCCAACTAAACAAAACATAGTAATGCTTCATTATCTTTCTTGGCTTGGTCTTGAATAAAGGTTATTGGCTTGTTCCAACTAAACAAAACAATCTCATTCTAGGATCAAAACAATCTCATTCTAGGATCAATCGTTTCAATTTGATTTCCCAAAAACACAAGGCATATAAAATGACCGAGTATCTTATAATAATCATCTTTTGCCGTCTGATTTCACACTTGCAGCATGACTAAGCATCTTCAACATCGATTTCACCAAGTTGGAGCAGCAACACGAACAGGCAATGCATAAAGGTCTGGGTACAAAACGATTTATGTCTAATTTTCCAATAGGTTGGCTGCACATGTAAAGATCAAAATCGAGCCTTCCGTTTTCGACCAGTGTATCTTGTGTCAGGAGGCACTGCGTTTCCTTTTCGTCTCAGTTGCTCTTTCTTTTTAAATATCCAATCTCTGCCCTTCCCTTTCCTAGTTATTTTCTGTTTTTTCTTAGGTCTGTTCCTGTCTGAAATGCAAACCTGCATTCTCAAGGTACATGCATATATGATAATTATTAGTGACTTGCAAAATCCAAATTGAAAAGAAAAGGATACCATGCTTACAAACAACCCAGTTAAAGCTTGAAAAGAAAAGAAAAACGCAAGACAAAGCAACCCACCATCTGATTTTCTTCACTATTTTCATCTTCAGAGCAGCTTTCTCCATCTTCGCCTTCCCCCCTGGGAACAGCAGTGCTTAAAGATGGTGGTCCACAAGTAAGCACGAGGTATTCTTTTCTACTCTTGGCACTGTGACAGAAAAATAGTTCAATCAGTGAATGATGAAACTCTGAAGAGGAATATGAAACCAGAGGATAATTAATAGCAAGATTCTTTTTTTTAGCTTCGAAGGAAATTACATATCGGAAGGTGAACTTAATTGTTAAAGAGAGAACAGGGTGAATATACTTGCATACTGAAACAAAGAACTAGCAGACAGAGCATCTAGCACATCAAGCTCTCAAGGTTCAGATTCTTGAAAAGCTTGCAACCTTTTATGTGCATGCTTTTATTCCCAACCAGAACATTCAGATTAAAGGGTTGGAAAGGGCAGGTGCTATTGAAGCCAAGCAAAAAACACATATACAACAAATACCAGTCATGAAAAACTAAGCATAAGATTTCTAAATAGAAGCCTAGCATACCTGTGTGGGTAATCAATAACAACACCACCAGCAAATCCAGCATGCATTGCAGATCTCAAAATTAATTCACGCTGGGCTATGTTTTCAGGATACATCTGAAACACTGCTCTTGCTCCTCTTGCCAAGCATCTATATAATGATCCAAAGAAAGCCCTGCCACAAAATTGTCAATCAATTTACAACGAGAAAAATACACATCAGTGATTCAAATACACTAGAGCAATATCAAATGGCTAATTTTGATCACTATCTAGTGTTGATAGAAATCTAATAGAATGCAACAAAATTTGTTGGTTTAGCCAAATTGAGTATTTGAGTTTCTTGAGAATCAGAACATTACAGTTATTAGAGGCATCAGATAACACTTTCAGAACTCAACTTTCAGCTTCAATCCTCGACAGGTTATGAAACTTAGCTCGTTACCTAGCTCACAATACATCAGTGTGCCAAGAGAAGTTTTTTATCTAGAACATTCCCAACCCTACTTCTGAGTAATCTGTTATGGATGCATTAAGCTTTAATGTTTTGCATTAATGAAAACCAGTTTTTTCTTGGAAATAAAAAATTCAGAAGAAACCAAGCCCAGAATTGAATCCCAAAACAGATTGAGTGTTGACAGACTACATAAACCTAAAGCAGAAAAGAAAAGGGAAGGAACTTACTTCAATCTTAGTCTTGGTTCATGGGAGGACTTGTCTGCATTGCATAGCCACTGGGATCCAAATCAAAAGAATAAAGTGAGAAAAAAGCACTCACTAAAGTGTTATACAGCTTAACATTTAAGAATCAACCCCTACAAAGGATATGAAAGAAAAGATGGGAAATTTATGAGGCTAGGAAGAACAAGCAACACTTAGACCAAGTTACAGGCTCCAGAATGAAAAGAAAAGAGGACAAGGAAAGCAACCATGTGAAGTTTGACATTGCAATTGGAAAAAGATGTCGAGGTTTATATATTAGAACATTTAAATTAAAACAGCAAAACAAATTTGGTTAGTAATTTTGAGAGGAAAACCATTGACCCCTAATCTCAATATCATAACATTTCTAAAGCATCCTCTCTGAAATCTCTTTTTTGCTCATCTAACTTCAAAAAGATTAATTGTTAATTGTCCGTCTGGTTAAAAATTTCCTGTCATGTAGAAAGGTCCCCTCTCTATCTTAAATTACTGTTTCTATAAAGATCTTGGTACAAGGAAAAGCTAACATGTAAGCAAGCTTTGCCAGGCCTTAGCTGAAGTAATGAATGGGTCGGGTCAGGGAAGAAACATAAGTTCAGACCTTACAACCAAAATGCAAATTTAATTGTCCATTAAACCTTTTGCCTTGAAAACCTGCAATCTTCTGTTTATAAAGGGAAGGTTGTGGAAAGAGAGAGCACAATCAAGTTGGGAAGGTTGTGGAAAGAGAGAATAATCAGGATGGGGAAAAAGTAATTCATAAATAGACATTTTTGTTTCCTTTAATAAAAGACATGTTCATCAAGGAACACAAGGAAAACGCAGGCAAGCCTTAACTGAAATAATTCAAATAGGTGGAACATCAGAAGGTAACTACAAGAAGCAGAGTGAGAATTAAAAGAGGTTCATTGAAAATAATGCATCACATAAATTAAGGAAAAAACTGAATTTGTTGGACTTCTTCTAACACAAAAAACTTGCATACATGCATAGATGTCTATAGCATACAAGAGAGTAAAACCTGAACAGCTGAAATACTGATGGCACCATCAATAATTCCAGGTCGAAGTGCTAGGCCCTGCACCATAAGCTAAAGCATTTCAGCGATAACTAATAACTGAAAACCTATTTCTCAAGTTTAATTGCATATTCTATCGTAATAACAATGAAAAAAGGACTTGTACTGAAATAGCTTCCAAAAATACAAACATTCACCTATGATAACTGCACAGAGCATTAAGTATTAAACCTTAAGTGTCATATGACACAGAATATTTGGTCAAAAGTGAAATAAACTAGAAGATTGCATAACCTTGCATCAGTAATTAATGTTAGCTCATCATCCTGCTAAATAAAATTTTTAAAAAAGTCATATTGGCCAAGAAATTGTATTTTCCCCACAACCTTGATTCTCCTTTTGTTTTTTTTTTTTTTATTGTGTTGTGGAGCATATAAACTAAAACTGAATCTTAGTTGGATACCTGACCCATATCACCAAGTAAAAGATCACCCTCAACCTCCCGCTCCGAAGCAATATCTGGATTCAACAAGAAAGAAAATGTTAAAGTTCCTATATGCAAAGTAACCTAACATGAACCTTTGATGAAATATTACAAAATTGAACAAACTCAAGCAGACATACTAAGCATTGATTGTGAAACATCTAAGCCGATCCATTGGTGACCATTTTCAGTTAATGTCTCCCCACTAAGTCCTGATCCACAGCCTGAAAATGCCAGAACAATTACTGTAAGCATTTAAAAACTTTAGAATTGAATTCTGCACACACAAACAGAATAATTAACAACAAAAAAAAAATATAACAAGTATCAGAAATTCAAGGTTTGCAACAACAAAAGTTTGATGTATAAATAGCTAATGTCCCACACATGCATATTAAAAGGACAAACACCACATCTACAAAATAATTTTCTAATTCCATAGTTAATTCCATTTTAAGTCTTATTAGCTGCTTCGAATATAAAGGGGAGACACAATACTAAAAAAAACGCATGATTAAATTTTTGTCCAATGCATTGGTGACTTGTGTGTTTAGCTCTCTGTCCTCATTATCTCGTCCATGGTCTTTTTATTCCTAGTTACTTTCACCATAGAATTATCAAAGTCAAGGCACGATGTTCAATTCCAACACGAGCAGAATTCTAAAAATATTAACAAAACCAATGGAGTAGCTATTTTCTAACTGGTAAACAAATCATAAGCCATAAATTAATCACATTTACAAACGGAGAAGAGAGAATGGCTTCATAATGTAATTGTGATGGAAATGTAAAATGCAACATACCGATATCAAGGAGTAATCTAGGGATTCCATCAACAGGCAAAGCAAGAAGCTCCAATGCTCTTTCTGATAGCCTAGCCTATTAACCAACCACACATCATCATCAGGTAACAAAACCATTAAATAAGCATTAAAGCATTTTTCTTAAAAATTAAAAAAAAAAAGCACCTGAATATCGATAATACGAGAAGAAGAAGTGTATTTACGAGCCTCTGAATCATCATAAAAAATCTCAGGTGGAGCTAGTAGCTCTGGCCGATTCGACATCTCAAGTGACTCAACTCAGTTCAGTTCAGTGAATAATTAGGAGCTGCAAAGCATCAAAATTGATTGAGAGAGACAACTAAAACCCTATAAAGTGGTTTTTTCTTTCTTAAAGTGAAGGAAAAACCCTAAACTTCTAAGTGAACTCCCCTTTTGTTCAGTTTAGTTCGAGAAATGGGTAGGGATAGCAATGGTATCCATGGGTCGAGTATTGCAATATCCAAACCCGAACCCGATCCTAGATTTTATACCCAACCCCAACCCAAACCCGATCGGGCATAAATCAAACCCAGCCTGATCAGGCTGGTAGGTTTGTTCACTTTATATCATAGTAATAATACTTTATAGATGCATCACATTTTTTTTAATTTCTACTTTTTTCCAAGTATTTTTTTTCTAATTTTATACTATCAATTAAATAAAAACATTTTTATGGTAGATAAATTTATTGTGAAACATAAACCGATAACCCCAAGATAACAGATTATATCGGTGATTTTTTTGGGGGGGAAACATAGTTATTAGAACCAAATTGTAATCAATACAAACACAGCTTAGATATTCTATAAACATATTTTATTTTGGAAACATCATAAAATAGTCAATAAAATTATGACTATATCAAATTACATATCAGCACACTGTAAATATTATACCATTGGCTTTGTTACTGTAAAACACTGTCACACTAGTCGCAAGGAAACTAGCCAAAAAAAAAGGAAAGAAATTCTTGCATGCTCTTTATAAAGCTCACGGAGACTGTATATGTAATAATCAAAGATGATTGGGAATGGCATTATCAACGTTATAAAAAAAAATGAGACTATCAAACTAAGGAAAAAAGGCTATAATTAATAATGCTTCTGCTGCAGAGCTAGACAAAATAGAGCTGGCTGATGGCAAATAGCCTGGCAGTGGCAGGTAGAAGTTAGCATAAATGCTTATCCAAATGTTTGATTACTAAGAAAAATCTCCATTTTCTTCATTCTAGCTCTAAATTTTTTACCAAGGCATAAATGAAAAAAGAAAAAGAATACTTAAGACAACAAATGAAAAGCAAAAATGGGATTGATTGTTATGAAACGTACTTAAGAATCATGCTATACATCTCAATTCGCTTATGAACTTTCAATTGTGACAGGAAGGTTATTACAGATTTCGATTTAAAAAATGGCATTTACTTTTTGCAAAGATTGTTCAAATTGAATTGTCCCATTAAGTTAGGATAAAACAAAATTTTTCCCCAAAATTTACACCCACTTGTCTAACCTATTACTCGCATGAAAACTATAGACTCCATTGTTCCTCACACACCATCGCCCATGCAATCACGACAGAGTCAAGATTCGGACAGCAACACCCTTCGAGCAAGATGAGCTTTTTCCAGTTGTTCAGTTTGGTAAATTTATTGTCTTCTGCAAATTTAAGTTTTGCTCGATGATTTGAAATAGGAAAAATTACATTGCTTCTCTGTTTTTACACTCTCTGTTCTCTCACAATTTACATTCCACAGTCTATAAATTGAGTAACACCTTCTCCTAAAAAATCACCAGCATGTTTCCAAATAGCCTAAACCAAGAACATCTTCACAGATCTATAGCAACTCTATCAACTTTTGAAATTTTAATTGATTTAAATCAACCCAGTTTTTTACTGGAACGAAATAGAATTGCTGGAACGATTAACAAAGGAAAAGACTTGCAAAGAAGTAGAATTACTGGAACGAACTCAACAAAGGATCAAACTCAAGCAATTAAAAGTAATTGTCTATGATGATTGGTGACCATCTCTGTGTCACACACTCAAGTAAGGAGACAAAAGAAGGAGAAAGCAAGGAATGGGACAGAACAACCGGGGCTAAAAACCCCTTTTTAGCAAGAAAAATTCAATGTAAGCAATTAAGTATTACCTGTTGATGAATACTGATTCAGTGAAGACTGAAAAGGATGCCGTTGATGATGGGAAAAAAAAAAGCGTTGTTGATGAAGAGTGAGGACTGAAGAGCTGTTGAAGTGTTGATGACGGGAAAAAAAGGATAGTGCTGTTGACGAAGAGGAAGCCGTCGATCTCACGGTGGCTGGTTAATTGTTGAATCATTAATGGCTGAGAGCCTGAGACTGAGAGAAAAAGATTAGGGTAAATGCTGTATTGGTGTGTATTGTGCAGCTAATACTAATGTGGAGGGCTAGAAGCCTGGAATACTGCAGTATATGTTTTTTTTCCTGTTGAAATCGTAAAAACGGGTCTAAACTCGTGATTTTACCCGATTTTAACCTAATTTTACCCGTTTTCAAGTTTTTAAAGCAACTTTGCACTTCAATGGGTCCGGTCTTAGCTCCAGTTACCTTAAGGGCCGAGACGCGGCCCACTTACAATGAATCCGGTCTCGGCCCCAGCTCTCCTCCACCCAGCGCTCCTCCACCCCAAGGTCTCCTTCAGGGCCGAGGCGCGACCCAGGTAATTTAGGCCCGGCCTCAACTCCTTTATGGGCCACTCTCGGCCCCGAATCCACTAGGCTGAGATCATCTCAACTCAGGCAGTAAGGTCGGCCCAGCCCACATGTATTAATAATATTAATTATATGTTATAATATTAAAAATTCCAAAAATATTTTTTAAAAAAATATGATTTTTTCACATATTTTTTCATTAATTTTGTATAATATCGGGTTTGTATATTTACACTATTAAATACTGACCCGGTATTAAAATAGCCGGCTTTCTCCAAAATATTTTTTTAAAAAAAAAACTTCAAAAAATTTAAAAAAAAAATCTTTATATCTTTAAAATTAATTTAAAAAATATATATATCTTGTTTTCATCCATACGCTCAAATCTTAAAGTGTTTTCCAAGCATACTTTCATAAAAATTGCATCTTTCTCATGTTTTAAAAATCTAAGAAAAAAATATCATAACCAGTTTATAATCATCTATTAGGGTTTGGCTGAAATATCAAAAAAAAAAAAAATTCTAATCTATTTTTTAGGGTCTAGATGCAGATCAAGTCTCAGATCGACTCGCTGATCGGATCGGGTTTTAAAACAACGAAGGTTTCTCCTTGTGCTTTAGATTTCTTTTCCTTGTGCATTGCTTTTGCCATTTTAATTTCCTAGATGGTTAGATTTTTGTCTATAATGTTGGCTAAAGGATAATAAAATGATGAGCGTAAGGATGGACAATGTACTCCCTTAAAGCAATCAATCAATATGGGATAGTTTTGATATGCTCTGTTCGTAAAATATACTATGTATTTGTGACTTTGAAAGTTTTGATTTGTCATCTCTGTATTTGATTTTTAATATGAGAAATTTATGCTTTGGCCAGATGCAACTGTGAAAACCATTTCTCTTTGGCTAATTTCAGACATGGCATTTTTTTTCGCCCTAAATTTTAAGATTTTACAGCCTTTGCTTTGTGGGGTTTCACATACTTGTGTGATCATATACTCATTTAATTGTATGGTCTTGAATAATTGGTTATGATTATTAATGAACCTTTACTCATGGGATGATTATATAGATTAGAGTGTGTTTGTTTTTACCGTCAATAAACACTTTTGTAAAAATAAAGTTCATGCGTTCACTGTTGATTATTGTGACCCTGTATGATGGCCATTAACATGCCTTGAATTTTTTTGTTGTTCAGGATAAAAGAATCTGCCGGCATTATGAGCAGTTTGGCATATGTAAGTTCGGCCCGAGGTGTTTGTATGACCATCCAGAAAACTACTGTTCATCAGCTTTCCAGTTGGACACTTTTCCAGAGCCTTCATCAGCCAGCAAATTAGTATGGTGGGAATAGCTTGGCTGACCGTTGAAATGGTATTGTCTACTCCAGCAATTTGCCTGGAATTCCGGGTCCTCGTCAAGATATCAGCTTCATTCCTTGCTAAGAAACATGTTTTTAACCTTTTCTATTAAGGTCAGCAGAGGCTTTTTGTGCATCGGATGGACCTTTCCTAGCAAATGTGGATGGTTTAGTTCTTTTAGTTCATAGTATATCTAGTCCTATGATTATTAGTCTTTATTTCTTTCCTTCTTTTCTTGTTTTTGTTTGAATGGTTAAGAAGTTGATAATCTGACTGGTAATTACCTGGTTGGCAGCTAAACTAGGTAGGCTTCCCATGATTCTGTGCAGTCCACATTTCTATTTTAAAAATTTTAGCAGGAGCATAGCGCATCACTTGAATGCTGTTATAAGATTTGCTTGACAGGAAAAGTGAGTTTCTTTGTTAGACACATGTTACTACTCTATCCATTCTTGTTCAACAGGCAGCAGCATTATATTTTTCCTTAGTATCAAGGCATGAAAATCCTGTTGGACCAGAGATCAACATCAAAAGAGTGCCTGCTCCTAAAAGTTTCGAAATTAAGCGCTCGTACAGAATTATTTAACTGAGAATGAGAAGCCATATATATATATATATATATATATATAGAATACTTTTCTATGAATCTCCAACTTTAGTGAAACTCAGTCTTTAAGGTTGACAGATAGCTGATTCATCAGCAAAAGTTGTATGGAAATAGATGAAAATAAGAAACTACAGCTGAAGTCGTTGTGTTTATCATCAATGTTTTCTCCTAAAATACGTACATAAGTGAGCAGGGGGCAGCAGTGGAGAGAAAGGGAACAGCAGGCACTCATTCCCCACAATCAACCCGAAATGCAAACTTAGGAAGAACTTCCATAGCACGATGATCAAATTGCACGACCTGATTAGCCCCCAAAGCCACCATTGGTCTTAGAAACAGCAAAACCTTTTCTTCTGCTACCAGAAATCGTAGAGCATGAAAAGTTAAGAAATATGCGTGTGTGCGCGTGTCTATAATATTGATTGAAATTCTGTGATGGCAGATAACGGGGTTACATACCGGTGGGGGACACTGACTATTTGCTTGAGATGAATTAGTTTTCCTTTGCGAAGCAGCACCAGCCCCAGCTGCAGCACCCGATTTCTTTTCATCTCTGGCTTTGCTAAAGATGACAGTAAATCCTTCTGCAGACGCAGGATTGTTCACATCCCACTCACCAAACTTTGGCAGTGGCCTTCCCTGGTCTTGCTGCTTACAAAAAATAATGTAAGACATAAGCATGCATGGTTTAACGTCAAATTTGCTTTTCGAGCTTGCCAAGGCTTGCTGTTTTTGCCACAGCCTATTGCATGCAGTGAAAACCACAAATTTTCTTCACCACCATTTTCTTAACAGCAAAATTTTTATCACCATGCATAGGAACTAGATTAACTGGTACATGTTTAAATGCCTAGAAAATTTAAATTTGGATGGATATTCATGATTTGAATTGTGTTTTTATATATAAATATATGGTTGATCAAACAATTGATTAATACTCAGCTACCAGAAATTAAAACTAGCCTGAGCTTTGGCAGATAAATCTGTAACAATAAGAAAGAAATATATAGGAAATTAAAAAAGAGATTTAGATAGCACATAATTCATACAAAAGAATAACATGAATTACAAAACAAAGCATTGACAAATCCAAACAAATTTGTAAGAAAAAAAACAAGAACAAGAAAACATTAATTGGAACGGAGTAAAAGTAAAGCAGAGATGGGATTAATCTTACCGACGACATCAAAATCTAATGGCAACTGGTCCAAGAAAAGAGCACAAATATTTCAGGAATCAAAGAGAAAGAGAGAAAGGGAAAAAGGATAAGGAAAAGCCAAAAATGAGAAAGAGAGAAAGATCGATGCGGTGTGAGGAAGAGGAGGAGATATAGCGAGTATTAAGGCAGATCTTGATAGACATGAACGGATATTAGTAATAGCCCTTTGTTGCCTGTTCAGCTACCTCATTCATCATTTATAATTACACCTCACAAACCGCGCAGGTTCAGTTCTTTACCATTTATATATATATTAAAAACAACATGAACATCATATTTTAGAGCTGTATACTTGCACCATCACTTATATTATTGATGTTAAATTCTCAAAAAAAAAAAAAACCTTAAGTCAAAAGGAGAAATTGACATGGTGGTGTGTAGACATGTATATGTATATGCTTTAGAGGAATTATTTAATTTAATATATTGAGAATTGTGCTTTTTCTTTTTATATAAAGATAGGATTTGTGAATATTTTTTTATAATGGAGTCCAAAATTATTATCATATGTCTACAAAATTTAATTGAGTATACCTATTTAAATCTACCTAATTATTGTCATAAATATTTTTATTATATCTGATATTTTTATTTTTCAATGAAGTTAGTGATATCAACTGAAAAAATAAAAAAAAAATAACGTAGATTAAAATTATAGTTATTAAATCCGGTCTAGAATTGACCCAAACATGGAGTCAGGTCTCGGTTCAAAAGGGTCGACTCGGGTCAACCCGAAAAATTAAAAAATAAGATGTTTGAGGTTTTAATACCTCACATAAAAAAAGTTAAGAAACAATCCATTTATGTTGTGAATAATGAAATTTAAAAAATTATTTATAAAGATATTATCTTTTCCTTTTAAGTTGTATTTAAACCAAAAACGTTTCTTATCTCACATTAAAAAAAAACACACAACATTCTTCTTGTTAATATATATATATATATATATATATATATATATATATATATATATATATATTAACGCTCTTCCAATCTCACATTAGAAAAATAAAATCTTTTTTAGTTGTTTATATAATGAACTTTGATACGATAGTAATCAACATGAAAATGATAGCAGGCTTGGGGTATTATATCAAACTAGCATAATTTGATAGAAGTTTTTGAAAAATAGCATAAGAAAGAAAAGTATCTGGAAAATAGTATAGTTCTAACTCAATTGTTATTAAGAAATGCGGTTTTTATTAACAACCGCTAATGGTAATAGCGGTTATAAACAACCGTTATTCTCATTAGTGTTTTATTAAACAACTGCTATTATTATTAGTGGTCGTTTAGAACCGCTCAAAGAACCACTACTGAGAATAGCGATTGTGCCCCATACTCATTTTCAACAAAATGCCAAACAAGACCTATAAATTATTAAACCTCAACCCCATAATTCAAAGTGTGATATTTTAACATCATATTTATTTGTTAATTATAATCTCAAATTAATACGTGTGTTTTTTAAATATTGTTTTTATTTTTTGCATCTTTTAAGTTGTTAATGAATGATTTGAAATTTTAAACAATTTGTTCATATGTTTATCTATATTTTTACGATGTTAAATCATGCTTATATAAACCAAGTATGAAAATGCATAATATGGAAAACAACTTTAAAATCAACATGACAATTAGCAAAAATAATATTACAAAACTAGTAATAATAAAAATAACTCTTAACTAGAAAAATAACACAACATAATAATACATTTAAGCCTATTTATGTCTTATGGGACAATGGGTGAACGGACCGGTTTCATCAATAGCATGACTTCTACCTGTATGTGTAGTCTCATCCTCCGAGACAACATCATCTAGGCTCAATGTCTCTCCTAACATGTAAAGTGTAGTACGACATATCTCGAGCCAGAAAGATGTATAATAACGAGCAAGTCCATCATCATCAGAAAGATCACAAAGATCAGTCACAACACGTCGTTCATCATGTAGCAATTGTCCAACCTAATATAAAACAAATATAAATTATCGATCCATAAATAAAATACAATGATTTTGTCAAAGCCTATAAAAAATAATAAATACTTACACATTCTAAATCCGTTGTGCATTTGGCTTATATTCTATCTCCTCGCACGAAGAAACTTACAATATTTTTTTTCTTGAGCAGTGGCGATGGAGGAAAAGAGTTATGCTTTTATATACATCGTAAATCACAGTTTTGTTATGAGACCATTATTTTGAATCGCAGTTGTTAAATAACTTTTATTCTGAATAAAAGTTTCTTAACAATCGTGATTCAGAATAGTAGTTAGGTAGAAACTATGTTATTTTCTATAAAAAAAAATTAAAAATATGTTATTTACTCTTAATTTTTTTAATTATGTTAATTTTCAAAAAAAAATTATAAGCTTGCATATATAAAATTGAGTCGAGAAAAAAAATCTGTTTTCAGTAATAATTTGTTTTTGCCTCTTGACTGAAGCTACTACTATAGCACTCATGCACTTTTTCTTTAGCGTTGAAATTCCAAAATTATTTGAGCCCCTCTCCAGCGGTTGCAAATTGCTATTACAGGTGGAAGCATTATGGTGAGCACACGCCTCAGCAAATCATATAAGCAAAGCAAATTTGGCTTCTCCATTCCCTTTTTCAGGCACATAACCAAATGACTGCTCCGCAACAAAACCACGTCACGCCATTAATCACTGGCCCATAACTCGCCACTAATCACCGGCTCATAACTCGCCACATCATCACCTTAGTTGAAAAGTCCAGCTAATCCACGACACCAGATTAAGAAAAAAGGTAAGCCTCATATTAGTCCCCACCATATATAGTTTCTCAATTAAGTCTCCAAACTCATGACTTATATCAATTGTGTCCCTCATCTTCATGCACCATCTCCTTAATCTCCCTTCTCTTCAAGTAAGAAACCGTTTCGGAACGCGGTGCAAACCGCGTTCCCAAAAAATTTTAATTTTTTTTTTACTAAAATTTAATATGTTTTGAATCGTTTTGATTTGCTGATGTCAAAAATAATTTTTAAAAAATAAAAAAAATCATTGACATGAATTTCAGCATGAAAAGTTATTTGAAAAACAACCGCAACCACACTGTCAAACATAAAAACAATACAACTTTAAAAACAATGCATTTGTCACTCTAAGTAATTTCCTAATTAATCCTAATTTTTTTGAGGTTTCAAACAACAACTTAATATATTCTTAACATCGTCTTCAATTACTTTGCAAAAGGATCCGACTCATAAGGGTATAAGGATGGCAAGACGGTTTATGAAGGACTTAATCGAGGAAATATATAAAATTTGATGGCTGATATGAAGTGTTTACTAAGTAAAATTATTAACCTCTAATCTCCCACTTTCTCAATCCCTAAACTACCCTTCTCTAATATATTCCCATCCGATAGACAAGCAATTCTTTCATTTGCCCGGTAACAATCTCGCAGCAGGAAAAAAAAAAGAGCAAAAATGGCAACTGGGTTGCTCAAGAGAGGAGCCATTTCAACGGCTAAGATCTCATCATTAACCTCAAGATTTATACCATCTCGCCTCCAAGCCACGGCGGCGGCGGCGGTGGCAGAAGCCAAACCAGTTGAGCAGCCAACAAACCCTACTCAACCACAACATCTGAAAACATTCCAAATCTACCGATGGAACCCAGACAACCCAACCAAACCAGAACTCCAAAACTACGAAGTAGACCTGAACAAGTGCGGTCCGATGGTGCTAGATGCTTTGATCAAGATAAAAAACGAGATCGACCCAACGCTGACATTTCGTCGATCATGTCGTGAAGGAATTTGTGGGTCCTGTGCAATGAATATGGATGGGTGTAATGGGCTTGCTTGCTTGACAAAGATTGATAAATCTGGACCTCCTAGTATGATCAATCCGTTGCCACACATGTTTGTGATCAAAGATCTGGTTGTGGATATGACTAATTTTTATAATCAGTATAAGAGTATTGAGCCTTGGTTGAAGAGGAAGAATCCACCACCTGTTAAAGGGAAGGAGATTCTGCAGACTAAGAAAGATAGGGCTAAGCTTGATGGGATGTACGAGTGTATTTTGTGTGCTTGTTGTAGTACTTCTTGCCCTAGCTATTGGTGGAATCCTGAGTCTTATTTGGGCCCTGCTGCTTTGCTTCATGCTAATAGGTAATTTCTCTTTTTTTTCCTTTGATTTTATCGGTTCCTTTTTCTTTGTTTGTGCTTTTATATGTGTTTTCTTTATTATTTTGTTGGGTTTATGTGTTTTTTTCTGGTGACTTTGATTTGTTTGCATTATGGACACTCTTAAATCTGAATTTTCTTTTTCCAATTGAATTGAGATTGGTAATCACTATTTTGTGTTGTGTTTCGGATGCAGTCTTTTTTGGGTGTTACTTGCTCTTAGCTATCTTTTTATTTTTTTGAGTGGTTGATTTTTGTGGATTAGCATTTGTGTTCACTTTAGAACTTACTTACTTATTTATTTATTTTAAGTTATTGGTTTCGTATATTAAGGAATAGGATTTAGATTTTGGGGATGAGTGTTTTGTTAAATTGAGGGATGCTAATTTAAATGGTAAATGGAACTGTTTTGGAGTAATGAGGGAACGGTGAGAAGTTCGTGGTGGATTAGCAAGTATATTGCTTCTTCTTTTTTAGCAAGAAATGGGAATCAATAAAACTTTATCTTTGATGATTTAAAGTGCGGAAATTTGGTTGAGTTCCTTCAGAATTCAAGGATGGATTTTTAGTAATTGAGATATCAAGGTGTTTGAAGATGGAGATTCTGCAGCTATCAATATGGATTTTAATATGGATGCATGCATTTAGTTTTATTCAAGATTTGGTTTGTTTTTTCTAGAGAATGAGAAATTCTGCTTTCTGAATTATTTTGTCGAGCATGCATAATTTACCATGCTACAACCTGGAATGGAGGGTTGTGTTATAGAATTTCTTACATGCCTGCTTTTTGTTTGCCTCTATTTGCTTTAGAAACAATTTCTCTAATAGATTTTTTTCTTAACTTGACACAACACTCATTATGATCGATTTTATGTCATTGTGTATCCAGTCTCTACACAACAATAGTTGCATTCATAGATTCTGTTCTATGCTTGGAAAACCTCCAATCATGAGTCATTTCTTTATTGTTTGCTGAACGTCTTTATTTGTTACCCTTGATGTTTCTTTATTCTCATTCTTCAAAGGAATAGGTGGTTGTGTAAATGCTATCTTCAAGTGTTGATGTGCGACAAATAAGTTTAGCATTAAAAAGGAAACTTGAAATGGCTCCTCTATAATAAAGACCATCTAAACCCTTGTATGAACTTGAGTCGGTCAAAGATGGAATATATTTGTAAGAACATAATATGAAAACTTAATTCTTGGAGAACACTAGTAGAAACTGGTGTCATGCTGACTGACTGGCTGGTAATCATGAGCTGATGCCCTATGCCTGCTTCAAATATATTGTTTGCAAACATGCTAGTAACTAGTAGGCCCAATTAAATTTCTTACTTCTGTTCTTAACTTTAAGTGTGATTCGTGACTATGTTCTAACTGTGAGTTGAAGTGATGATGTCTGTTGAACTTATTCTTGATCACCAAAATCTGAAATAAATGAACTCGTCACTATCTGTTCCACTGATTGTGAACTGTGTTATTTAAGTGTGGATGCAACTTAGCAGGCATGCTTACAAGGAAAACTATCTTTTACCAAGACAGTAGGAAAGTGCTGACTTCTGCTGTAATTCTGCTGGTACATGCAGGTGGATCATGGATAGCCGTGATGAATATACCAAGGAGCGCCTGGATGCAGTCAATGATGAGTTTAAGCTCTATCGTTGCCATACCATATTGAATTGTGCCCGTGCCTGCCCCAAGGGATTGAACCCTGGGAAGCAGATTCAAAATATCAAGAAGCTTGAGCGGAGCTAGGAGGTGGTGCATAAGTGTCCTGATTGAAGAAGCTTGAGGATGTGCGCATCTGACGAAGTTATTCTGAAATATTCTTCTAGGGACCGATAAACATTGTGCTTTGATTAATAAAGATATGCACTAATTGTATTGTTCATTTTTGCGTTTATACTTGGAATGAAGCGTGTTGTCTGTCTCTTAAAATAAATGTCTTTAGAACGTCTTGATTTTATGTGTGGGTCTATTGATTTCAATTTTGTTAAGCTCTGTGCAACAGATGGCTTTTATTTGGCAAATGAAGTGTTCATTGCTTGGCTTGTTAGAGATTTTCGACGTTATACGGTTGGTTGACAGGCCAAAAGCTTTAGAACTGTTGGGAGAATAATGCTATTGCAGTTGTTGTAAAACTGTTTTAAAAATGTTTTTGAAAAAAATTAGTTTTTAAAAAAAATTAATTTTTTTTTAATAGTTTTAAATTATTTTGATAATTATAATCACCCTGTTTTGTTTATGTTGCTTTTTTGAGTTTTCTACTTGTCCCATAACTATTGTGTCATAGACGATTTTATTTGATTAAGAAAAAAAGAGAGAGATAATAATAACAAATGAATAATTTTTTTTAAAATAAAAAGTGATGACAATGGAAAAAACCACGGCTATAATAATATTTAATTTTTAAATAATTAAATATAAAAAGATAAAACGAGATAAAAAAGACAAAAATTAGTATGACTCAACCTAGTTAGCATAGTAGATATATGTAATTTGAGGTTTAAAAGGCAAGTCAATTTGAATTAATTCGTCAAACTTGTATTCTAAATTATAAATTGAGATAACCCAATATAAAAGAAATAGAAGAAAATCACAAAGCAATTTAAAAAAAAAATAATGTCAAATGACAAAACTAGAAAAGAAATTAAATCAAAAAAATAATGTCAAACCCCGTTCAACTTTTTTAATCCATGATCCAAGTTATGAAACTAGAAGTATCATACATGGAAAAACTATAAAGCTTAATCCATGACCCAAGTTATGAAACGTTGAATGATAAAATTAGATATAAGTAAATAAATCACATGAAAAGATTCAAAATACAAAATAATAATTAAAAGAATAAGGGTTAAAATCAAAATAAAAAAATAAATTAGAGGACAATAACAAATTTTTAATTTGAGAGTTAAATTGAAAAGAATAATAACCTTAACAAAAAGATTAAAAAAAAATCTAAAGTATCAAAACCAAATTGTAAAAAACAATATACCATAAATTTGGATTGAGTGATGAAATTAAAAACCAATAAAACTTGTATAAAATGACAAAAAAATCACAAATCAAAAGAATAAAGATCAAAATGAAAAAAAATAATATATAATAAAAGAAGTGAAAAAAGATGTCAACCTGCGTTAACTTTCTAAACTTGCAATCAAGATAATAAGATTGGGATAACCTGACAGATCATTATTCTAAAACTCGACTTGGGGTTGAACTCGTGATCCAGGTGATTCAGGGTCTAGGCATGACTAAGTTTTAACAACTGGGGGAGAATTGACCCAGTATGATCTGGTCAACAAGCCATGTTGACCCATAACCTAATTAGCCTTTGAAAAACCTAGTAAAAACCCATCGATCTTTTTCTTTTTTAAAATGATGTCATTTCTACATGTTTATATATAAAAAAATAGGGTGACTCGGGTTTAACCGGTCGACCCATTTGATCTCGTGACCCAAGACTTACCCTGGATTAACCTATGAGTTGGGTTTGAAATCATACGATAGATAACTTTTAAAACACATGACACATTTCATTAGACCGAAAGTATCATACATGAAAAAACCAAGAAGTCTAGTCCTTCACAAATTAAATGACTAAAGATCAAATCGGGAAAAAAAATAAATTGCATGAAATGAACTAAAATTAAAAAAAAAATAGCAAATCAAAGAAGAAGGATGAAAATCAAAATAAAAATAAATTAGAGGGCAAGAGCAACCCTTTGATTAGATGGTTAAATTGAAAACAAAAAAATAACAAAAGAAATAAAATCAAAAGTATGAGGATCAAACTAGAAAAAACAAAAAAACAAAACACAACAAACTTGGATTGAAGGGTGAAATTGAAAACAACCAAAACCTTGACAAAAGAAACAAGGAAAAAATAATAAATTAAAAGAAGAAGGACCAAATTGAAAAATATTATATTTGAAAACTTAGAACTGAGGATTAAATTGAAAATAAATAAAACTTTTACAAAAGAACCAAGAAAAAAAAACAGAAATCAAAACAATAAGGACCTAATTGAAATGAATAAAATATGACAAATTGAAATTGAAAGACTAAATTAAAAAAAAAAAAAACAAAACTTACAAAAGGGTAAAAAAAAATTAAAAATCAAAAGAATAAAGATTAAAGTTGAAATTCCAAAAACAAATAGAAGAAACCTATATTTTTAGGGGAGGAGAGAGAAAAGAAGTGAAAAAAATGGCTTATCAGTGACAAACTGCTTCATCGTTGTTTACACGTGTTATACCAGAAGGAAAAGGATGTGGCAACACGTCTAATGACACAACAAAAGACCTGGTTCAACCAATAGGAGGTGCCGCATGTGTCAACAACTTTTACCTTTTTTTAATTTATTAACCGATATTAAAAGATCAAATTGCCTTCGGTTGTCTTAAAATTAACATAAAAACCAGCGTGAAAAGACTGAAATGACCCTACACACATATTTTAATTTTTTCAAGCTAAGAGCAAACCTGTCTTTTAACTATTTTCCAAGGATTGAAAAGAAAAAAAAAAACCAACCAAGTTCAAAAAAAACTCGTACTACGCAAAAAATTCAAATAAAGAGAGAACAAATATACCCTCTAACTAGTTCAAAAAAAACTTGTACTATGTAAAAATTTCAAAAAAAAATAAGAGAACAAATATACCGTCAAACAAATGTGTTGAATGACTAAGGGGTCGTAAGAAAAGATAAAAGTACCCCCAATACCGAGGCAGATTATTTTTTAAGAAGAGCAAAAACGTAACCATATTATTATAGTGAATAGTGATTTGTGAGTTAGTATATAATGAAAAGTTGTTTTTGTTTGTTTGTTTGTTGTGAGGTGATGTTTGGTTGCATTTCAAATAACATGAATTTTTTTAATTGAAAAATAAAAAAGATGGTGTTTATGCTTCATAAAATAAATTAAAAAACATGAACTAATAATTTGAAAAAAATTTGTTAATACTAATTAAATATTAAAACGAGAAGTTGGTCTTCATAATAAAGATAAAAAAATAGATTCACGTACAAATATTTTACTCATACTTTTTATTTTATTTTATATGTTTTAATTTATTTTATCTCGGAGGTTAATTATTTTAGTTTAGAAGTTAATTATGATTGCTAAGAACAAATGACTTTTGTTTTTATAAATGGATTGTATAAATACAACTTATTTATATAAAATATAAAAAAAAGAAAAATTAAAATAATATCGTTGGAGTATTAGGAAATAAAAAAAACAATTAAAAAGATTAATTATTGTTTTTTTAAGTTAAACTAAATAATTTAAAAATGAGAGATAAGGTATTAAATAAAATAAAATTTAATAAGAATAATGAAAATAAAAAATTAAACAACAGAGAGGTTAGGTGATGTTGGTTCTGGATACCAGCCCATGTTACTAACTAAGCAAGAAAAGGTCCAAGCACTCCTAGTCCTTAAAGTCTAGGCCTAAAGCCTAGTTGATTAATTTTTTTTAAAAAAAAGAAGTGGACGAAGTGTTATTCATCCCATATTTTTAATGAACAACACATTGTCTATTAGACAAGTTCCAATCACCTACATTGCGTTATGAGTACGATACCAAGTTAATATTTTTTTTTAGTTCAACATGGGTGTCCGAACTAGCTTGCGTGTACCTCGACTAATCTTACGGGCCCTGAAGTTAACGACCATATAAGCCTCTAGTGACCATCATATGAGCAACCTAAAACTCGAACCTGAATACCAAGTTAATTTTTAACACAAGATAAGAAGATATTAGCAACATGGATGTGTTTTTAGGTATCATGAATTTTTTTAATTGAAAAACAAAACGATAATATTTACACTTCATAAAATATACCTCTTTCTCACATGTTTGTTACTCTTTTATAAGTCAAAATAGGGTCAGTATTGTTAGAAGACTTGCCTTTAGAAAATATTTAAAGTAAACTTGCCTTTAGAAAATATTTAAAGTAATAAATCAAGAGAAATATTGTTAACGCTAATTAAATATTAAAGCAAAAATCTAATCTTCATAATAAAAAACAAAAGATAGATGTATAGGTAAATATTTTATTCATACTATCCATTTTATTTTATCTTAAGGGTTAACTTTAGTTGCTAAAAACATACGATTTTTATTTTTATAAATGTATCTTACAAATACAACTTATTTATATAAATATAAGAGAAAACATTTAAAATTATAATAATATCTTTGGAGCATTATAAAATTAAAAATAAATAAATAAAAATACTAATTATTATTTAAAAAAATTTAACTAAACAATTTAAAAGATAAAAGAAAAATTATTAATTAAAATCTAAAAAACAACTAACGAAATGTTAAAAAAAAAAGGCTTGGCTCACTTGCCTGGTTGAATAAACTTTTTTTAAAGCAACCCCACTTTTTGTTTAAACCAACGACACATTATTTGTTATGATAAATGACATGTCACCTACTGGATAATCTTCCGGTCACCTTCGATGATCAATAAATTATGGTCCAAGTTTTAGGGCCTGAGAAACCTCTTTTGCAACTTGATTTCACTTAAAAACACTTTAAAAACATTATATGAATCTCAATAAACTCATTTCAACTCCAAAACACACCCTCTAATCACTCTATAAAGTAAAAATTAAATGAATCAAAAAAGAATTTACAATGACTTACTTTTTTTTATTGCATGATTAAAAAAAAAACCACATCTACTAAACTCTTTAAAAAAGACAAACTCATTGGAACTAAGGTTGATTTTTTTTCTAGCCGAATATAACTATCAGAGCACTTTGTCTCTCATCTCTCAACATCCAATGTTTGAAAAAAAAAAAAAAAATAAAGTTGAGGCCAAAATATAAGTTTCTAAAACAACAAAGACTGAATAATATATAAATTGAAACTTTAGGGATGAAAGTGAAGTTTTTTATGCCAATATGAAAATGGGATACTTTTTTTTTCAATTTGGTCCTTATTTTTTTAAATTCTTTTTTAACGACAACCTAAACTCTATTTCACAAAGTAAATCTTGATACTTTTTTTTTTAATTTGATCCTTAAATTTTTAAATTCTTTTTTAACAACAACCTAAAACTCTATTTCACAAAGTAAATCTTGAATTTATCGTTATAATACTCCTCGACACTTCGTATATGTGATAACAATCAAATTAAAAGAAATGTTATAATACTTCTTGACACTTTGTATATGCGATAACAACCAAGTTAAAAATACACACACACACACATAAAAACCATGTTAATGTAAGGATGGAATTGCAAAACAAAAAAAAATTCATTATACATATGAACATTGTAGTCCACAATGAATTGAGTTTAGTTGAACAATAATTATTATTGTTCCTTCTCCGTAACTCTTTTGTTTATTATTAGATGATTGGTTGTGCTACATTGCTTGTCAAAGCAAGATTTTCTTTAACATGAAAAAAATGCCTAAGAATCGGAAACTTTTTGACATGGTCATGAAACCTAGTATAATGGGTGAAACTTAAAAACTCTCAACTCGATTCGTTACCTAACTTAGGTTTCAAATTAAATCATATGAGAGTTATCTCAGTATGATCTCGTCAACTTGACGGGACCAAATAAAAAAAAACAATCTAAAAAAAAAATAACCAACAAATAATGTCTAGATGTGCAAGTCTAAATGTAACATGGACGATCAGTAAAACCATGATTTATCCTTAAAAAATATCTCAAGTTGACATTTTTTTAATATTAAGATAAAGATATATTAGATTAACTTGATTTAATCTGCTAAACCTGTAATTCAGGTTATGAATTCAATTAGGTTCAATAATATATTTTTATAATTTAATTACATGATAACAAAATATAAAGACTATAAACCCCATGATATTTGTGTAAACCCCGTGATATTTGTGTAAATTAGGGATGTAAATGTGCATGGTTATATGAATTTCGTGATTGGTCATTAATTTGGTAGTGAGAACATAAATTCAAGAATTGAAGTATGATTAAACTCCAATAGAAAGCATGGAAATTGGATAATGATGCGTTATAATATGAATAATTGAGAAATTGGGAAACAAAGTGGCATGAACATGAAATTTGGTATAAGAAATGGTTGATAATTAAGATGATTAATTATAACTAATTAAGTTTAAATAAATTTGGTGTTGATTTAAATACCCTTATAGATACAAGGAAGACATCCGGAAAGAGACTCGTTTTCATGGGAGCATATATATATATATATATTTGAAATAATTTACAAGGTAGAAGGCTCGAATCCTTATTTGAAGCTATATATATATACATGTAGTAGGAATTACATCTTTAGGACGAAAATGAAATAAATTGCAAACGATGTCAGGCGCTAGGCCAGGTCCTCTTCTATCTTCTTTTTTTTCCTTTTAAATTTTAATATATTTTTTAATTATTATGTATATGATATAAAAATAATAATACTAATAACAATAAAAAATCAATTCAGATTGTTTTTTTTATATTCTTAAAATTCTTAAATTGATTTTGAACATGTTATGACATTTTTTTAACTTTTAGTCATACATAAAATATAGACATACTATAAGTATATTTTATGCATGAATCAAAGTTAAAAAAATTCATAAGTATAATAAAATTATGTTCAAAACATATTTAAAAAATTTAAGAATAAAATTTAAAAATTTGAATAAATTTTCATTATTAATGGTATTGTTATTTTCATATCATATTGATAATAATTAAAAATAATTATTAAAATTCAAAAGAAAGGGATAGAAAAGGACTAGGCCTAGGGCCTGGCCCACTAGTAGGGCCTGTCCTAGCTTTATTTTTTAATTTATTATATTTACAATAATTTTAAATCTAATTTCATTTGATTAGGCTATAGAAGGATTTAATTGAAAAAAAATCTTAAAAATAAAAAATGATAGTTCAATGTTTATGAACAGTAAAGCACCGTAAAAAACTCTAGATTTATTAGGTAATAACTAGTTTTTATGCCTGCGCTACATAGAAAGGGACCAAAAAAATTTTAAATGTGAAAAGAATTTCTAGATCTTAGAAATTTTTTTTAATATTATTATTAAATATAAAATAAAATCGTTTTGAATTTTTCTCATCATAATAATTTTTCTTATTACGTATTAAACACAAGGCTTTTAATTGGATTTTTTTTTTTGCTTTTAAAAATCATTTTGTAATTTTTATAATAAGTTAACCAAAAAAATATCGAAATAATATGTTCATATTTTATGTGTGATTGAAAGTTAAAAAATGCATAAATATAATAAAATCATATTCAATATCTATTTAGGAATTTTAAGAATAAAAACGATTTGAATTGAATTTTGATGAACAATTTATTATCATCATCATTATTTTCATGTCATATACATAATAATTAGAAAACAAAATTAAAATTCAAATAAAAATTTATAATAGTATTTAAAAACCATGTCAAAATTATAAAATAAATGAATATGATAAATTTATTTAGAGTAAAAAATATACAAAGAAAAAAAAAATCGAAATAGTATGTACACTCTTAATAAAAAAAAAAATTATTATCAAGTGATTTAAACAAATAACAGTGAATTACCCTAAAAAACCTCAGATAATTATAATTTTAATTATAGAGCTCATACTTGCTTTTTTACATGGATGGACACCTGATAAGTGCTAGATGTCCATTTTCTGAACGGAAACTTCCTAGCGTCATGAATTTTCCTGCAGACGCTTCTATGTTCTCTCAACATGTACAAATGGTGTCGGACATTGGGTAAACGTGGCAAGGAGAGAACCACAGCCATGAAAAACATGATGCCAACGATTAGGTGGCATGACAACGTTTTAACAAGAGAAAGATTGACAGGTCCTCCAATGGTTTTTGCTTTATTAAGATAATAATGATACATAAAAAGTCTGCTAGTCACGCACGATTGTCATGATTCATTTTCTATCACTGGAAAGGAAATATAGATGCAGACGCAGAACAAAATATATATAGCTCAACACAGTTATGGAGTGATCTGTTCATATATTCGGAAACACTTGTATTCAAGAAATATTCATAGCTTCCAAGTCATATTATAATAGGTTAGGTCTCTCATGCCTCAACTTGAACTGCGATTATAGGCCTATATGAACCTTGTAAATCAGAGAACTTCATCTACTAAGCAGCTAATCTTCTGCGGATCATTAGTGCTTCGATGAAGTTCTTGGGAATAACTTGGATATTAGTCTTCATCATGGTTCCGAGTACAGACTTTGTCCGAGCAAGCTCTCGCATCTCGCTTCTCCTCAGCTCTGTCGACCCTGGGCCACCAACACCACAGTTTGTAACTGTAGCAGGTAATTAATGTCTTAATTTAAGGTCCTTCTTTCTACTCTCCCTGAAACACTCCGACTCGAGTCCAACAGGTAAGAGCTGGCATGTGAATCATGTAAAATGGAAAGATGTTTGCTTTAATTGACAGAAATAAGACGTAGATCTTGAATGTTCTTCTTAAAGAACTAACAAGATGTAAACGTTAAGAAATATTGTGAATTTCGAAATTTCGAAACGGGCTACTAATAATGGACTTGATTCTTCTGCAGGATGTAACAATGACTGTGATACTGCTTGTTGCAATTGTGACATCAAGAAACAGCCGCCTCTGTGTGTGCAATGCTGCCAAGAAGACCCTTAATGAGATTCTTGCCTGCTCGAAGATATGTGTTGCTGTTGCCCAAGGAATTGAAGCAGACAACCATACCCTGTCAGGATTTTTTCGTTTTTAACAGTTGTACAAATGCAAATCTTATGCTTCCAAGGAGATTAAAGACTAGCCATAGTAGAGCCGGAAAATGAGAAATCTTACCTCTACCATCCTCAAGCTGTCATGGTGTTGTGCCTTCATTTACCATGAATGGAGAGAAAGATCTTTTACCAATATGGATTTTATGCTCATTCGAACTAGTGTTTTCTTAATTATTCACTCGACGTTGAACTCGGTTAGAACCTTGCAATCCAATATTAGAAGCTAGCACTGATGCTGAGAAATCTGTTTGTGAAGCTTGGAATTTGTTAATTAGTTCTAGTTTTATTAAACTTTAATATTTTGTTAATCTGGAGGAGGATCTTACAGCCTAATTAACAGCATAAAAAGAAAAGATTAATAGACAAAAGTGGAATTGATTGCCATAAAAACGGAAAGAAAGAAAAGGAAAGACCCTACCCTCCAAGAACAACTTCAATAGATGTCACCAGTCCTAATCTAAATGATATTTAAATCATTTTTTCCCTTTATTTTTAGCATACTTCAAATTTTATATTGGGTTTCTTTTTCTATTTAGTACTCTGATTCTTTTAGCTTGCAAAGTTAAGTTTGCGGCCAATTCAGGGAGTAATCAAACCAGACCATATGAAAATTATAATTTCAAATCTGTCTTATTGGTTTTTGTTCTCCGTGTACGTCAGCAGCCTTCCATGTGCGTAACCCTACTGAAAGAATTCTGGCTCCAGTATTCAGCTCAAACATGGTGAATTGATTTCTCCACTTCGTTATATATATATATAAAAGGAAAGGAGCCATGAATATGGAGGAAAGGAACGCTGAAAAGTAATCATCATTTTATAAACTAAGCATTAATGAACATAGTTCCAAGACTGGTCCTTGTTTATATCCCAGCTTATTGTGAAGTTATGAATGGGGTGGCGGGATGTCACAGGATGACCGAGTGTCATGGATTAATTTTTATCTAATTCTATATAAAATCCAGATCAGGCTAGATTTTAGATTGAAAAATCACTAGGAATTTTATCTAATTTTATATAAAACCCGGATTAGACTAGATTTTAGATCAGTGAATCACCTGAATAACATGTTAGTTTAGAATAGGTTTAATAACATTAATTAATGGCGGTATAAATGTTAAATTATTCCATTCATGAGGATTGTTTTGTTGCTTGTTAAAATTACACTTGTAAAATTAAACAGAAGTGGCTTTACCATGCCCTCTATTTCTACCAGATTTTATTTATATTTACTTGGGAAAAGATACCGGCGTGGTGGTTCTTCGGCTTCAACTTACAGTAAATTAACTTCCCAGTTTTCACAGCGTGTTTGTACTTTGTATCTCTACTATTAACGGTGGAACATGCCCTGTTCAAATATTTCAACCATCAAAAACCACACATCAAACAGGGAAGCAGCTGGATAGAGCACATAGAATCACATGAATACGTTGAATGCCAGGAACAGATACAAAGGGAATCGCCAGCGATTACATTTAAAAGCACTTGAACTCTGAAGTCAACTTTCTGGTTCTCACAACAGAACCAAAACCATGACTCCGTGAGGCCTTTCACAGATCTGCTGCTAATATTGTCAACTATGGAAAGCATATGATAAATTGCATAAGTCAATGGCTACTGAAGATGGCAGAATAGTAGTGATTGTACACGCAAAACTTCATTCTTGTTGACCATGATAAATAGTAGTATTAGACTATTAGCATCATCAGTTCTCTTGATTGCATAAGCAAACGACACCATTATTGCATCAACTACATCTCAGCAAAATCACAACAAAAGTTCTTACAAAACCTTGAGAGTTAAATGTAGATCTTTGAGATCTACAGCTAAAGATAAAAGTAGTAGCACTGAAACAAACAATTGAGTTGAAAAATATCAACAGTGTACAGAGGTCATTTCCTGGAAAGGCCCAGGAAAACAGCAGCAGAGGAGATTTGTACCCTTAGATCAGCAATATCAATGTCATGACCACCTTCAACCAAACCCCATGTGTCAACCTGCAAAGCAAAAAACAGGGAGAAATCCATAAAGTTTCTCAAGTGTTTTTCTCTGTGCGAGAAAAGAGGGGAGGGTGGAGAGGAGAGATAAAGAACGAGAACCTGAAAATCTTCTTCAAGTCTGATAAGCTCAATAGCTTCCTCAATATCCAATTTCCCCTTAACAATTCCAACAGCAATTATTAAAGAGTGTGCTGCAGATGCAATTGCATCAATAACCGCCAATTGACAATCATCGGTTTGTTTTAGAAGGTTTTCTATTGCTTTCACTAGACCTTCCTCCTGCTTGCCACCAAAAAGACACGAGTGCACAACAGGCTTAAAGCCAAATTCTGATTTTATCCAACCAATTAAGGGATCAAATTTCTCCACCTGCCGTTCTGACAAAGAAAAAAAGAACAGAAAAGCAACTTGTTACAGATATTTAGTGTTATTTAGATTAAACAAATATCCATGCATAAGACTACTGTTTACAATAAGTCAAGAATGCATTAGGTGGAGCAGAAATAGGATGACGATTGCACCAATTCAACTCTAAAAGTACTTTCTGGATCACAGATAGTTGCGCTTTATGCAAAAAATGAAAGCTCCATGATTCATAATCATTTCACTGAACACATTAAAATTAATTTTAGGACGTATTTTCTTGAGAAACTTCAGCAAAAATATCTTCCTAGACAGTACTGGAAACAGCAAAAGAACAGTAGAATTTTCATTTTGATGTTTTGAAACAAACTAAGATATATACATCCATGCTATTGATGTTGAACAAAATGGAGCAGGTTATTAAACATTCACAGAAAGTACTAAATAGAAGCACAGACAACAACTCTATCCATAAAGAATTACAGCAATAATGAAACCGTTAAGTTGCTCTGTGATGGTGAAATATCTACTTACATTCAATTGAAAAAGAAAACATAAGACAAAAGAGATGGAGCTCTAAAAAAAAAAAAACTTACATTTCATGAAAGAACATGTCACCTACAGGAAATTGAAGAGACTAATTCAAAGAAAAAGCACAAACAATCAAATGATGAATCAAAACTGAATATAGCATCAGACTTGTGGATGAATAACATACCATAGACACCACTAGTGAGAACATTATCCTCAGGAGCACGACAGAATACTAAATCCTGACTAAATTTCTTCATCAAGTGTTCAATAATCTTCGGCCGGGTGAGTGGGACTCTGTCCAATGCAGTGCATGCAAGTTTCATGAGAGGCATTGTAAAAGGCCTGATCCCATCTGTTTGCTACAACAAGTAACAGTAACATTTCATTACTTCATCCAATCATTCACACATCACAAAATCAAAGAGGGAAAAGAAATGCAACTTTTGAATCGTTTCCGTTTGACTTTTGCTGCCAAACGACAGCAGAATCCCAAATAAAAGGAGCATATTTCATATCCAAAAACAATTCAATAAGATTGAATAAACCGCAAAAATCAAAGGCTGGAAATTGAATCTTGCTAAAAACCCAATTGAAAATGAATATCAGTACTCCAAATCGAAGCAATAAAAAGAAGCCCTTTTGAACTACTATAATACACAAGTCAAGAAAGAAAAAAGAAACCCAATTCAGCTCTTACAAATCCAACAACACTCAATTGAAATAAAGCAAACCTGATAATCCCATTCAGCAGCAATAGCCTTAGCAAGTGCTAGAGTGGGCAACTTGAGAGGCCTTTTAGAAGGAGTTTTAAGAGTTCTATAATCAAGCATCACATTCCATCCATTCCCATCATCGGCTTCTCTCGTTGTCACTTGCTTATAAAACCTCTTGCCCACAATTGACCCTGTCATAGATGACATCGGCATTGTCACCGAAGATGAATCCTTTTCGCCTTTCACATTACAATTTGGAGGTCCCTTCCTCATGTATATATTGCTGTCATTACAACTGCTACTGCTATTGCTGTCGGAGTCAGCGAAAGTGAAAGAGGAAGAAGGGTTTTCGGATTGGACGGTGGCGATGGAGGTGAATTGGCGGGTAAGTGGTCTCAAGAGTTTAGGATTTTTGATTGAGTTTAGGGTTTTGGTTATTAGTGAAGTTGCCATTTGATTCTTCAGCTGGAAATGGAACTGTGATTTCTGGTTAGGGTTTAGGGCATCGACTTTGGAGAAGCAGGGAGATTGAAAAATTGGACCGTTTTGTTTTAGATGACACCTTTTTTATTTGGTCCCTATATTTTTATAAAACCGACAATCTCACCCTAGTTTTTAAGTTTTGGTCAATTTGGATCTTAATTGATAGGTTTGTAAGTAATCGATCCAAATAGCTTGAAATTGGCTCAGCTTATAAGAACATATTTTTAGATTTGTTGGAAAAAAGCAAGCCACCCAAAAAGGTTACACGTAAGAATAAAAATTGAGTGATACAAAAGGATATATATATATATATATATCTATATATATAGCTGTCTGGTTATATTTTTCAAACTTTTTCTTCAATTCAATTAGATATTAATATAAATCAACCATAACTATATAGTATTATTTCTAATAAATTAACCCCAAAATAACATATTTAAATTATAAAAAAACCAATAAAAACAACAATTCCAGAATTTAAACCTTTCAAATTCTTATTTGTTTGAGTATGAAAATAAATCCCGAGGTTGATTTTTTAAGCTTACTTTAAAGCCACTAATCAACTAATTTTAGGACAAATGATTTTATTTTTTTATGTTTATTTTTGCTTTACTGTTATACATAAGAAATGAGTCTTGATTATTTTTAATGCAAATTTAAAAGTTATTTTTAACTTGAAATGAGCATGAAAAAATTAATAATACTTTTTTTATTTTTTGAGATGTTTTGCCGATCAATTGCTCCACTCGGACCCCATGAAAAAAAAAGAACCAACTGTCATGTACTTGTTTGAATGATTTTATAACTTCTAACATTTTATGATTTGATGTTAATCAATCACCTAAAATTAATAAAAAATTATTTCATCTAATAAGCACTTTAAAACTCATAATAAATAATAGTCATATAACAATTATTGCTGCAACAATCTATTTCTACTTTTGGACTCCCAAAACAAATGCAATCCAGTGGCTTTTCGAAAAAGAATTATAACAGGATTTTAAAGGGTAAGCACGAGCTAGGCGTTGGTCATCACTCATCAGCATGGCATGGCATGGCATGGCATGGCATGGCATTCTGAAATTAAGGGATAGATAATGAAAATGCAAAATATTTTATTTATTTCATGAAAAAAGAGAGGAAGGAATTAAAACGAAGACTGGCAATTTAGCTGGGTAATATTCATTGGCTTGATTTCTTGCATGGTGATGCAAAATACTATGGATGCTCGCACAAATTCTAAGCCTGGGTTATAAAGGCAGCCCTGCTAAATTAAGAGGACAAGGGGTATTATAGCTTATTAATGTTATTTGAAAACAATATTGGCGGAGTAACATATACAGAAGAAAAGGTTTTGTTTAAATAGCATAGTTTAATATATATTAATGCTAATTATATATAGTGTTTTTCGTAAACAAAGTCCGTCTCTTGTATTCCTTTCTAATTTTTCTGCTACTTCTTCAGATTCCTATTCTAGTCATCCTTAACTTTTTATTACTGACATCACTTGGCAATTATTTAACTAAACAACTAAAAAATAACTAGTAAAAGTATTTTAAAAAAAATTAGAAAATTTTTAATTTTTTTCTTTACTTTAAATTAATATGTTTTTGATATTTTTAGATCATTTTGATGCGTTGATATAAAAAATAATTTAAAAAAAATAAATAAAAAATATTATTTTGATATATTTTTTAGCAAAAACACTCTGAAAAACAACCGCAACCACAGTCTTAAACAAATTATATTTTAAAATAAATAAATATCTGGAAAATTTAAAAAGAACCTGTGAGCTATCTTTCACAAAATCGAATTCTTATTCCAAATGGATATCGTGGATCTGAACCTAAAATATAAATTCCATATATATAATTCCTTTTATTGTTCAAATCGAATATAAAAAAAATACATTAATACAAATTTAAAGAGAGCGACCAAGATGGGACTTAAAGTCGGTCTTCTTCCGGGTCTCCTATGATGGAATAAGAAAGAATTAGAAATGAAGAAAAATAAACACGATTTCTGAATTTAATTCCCAACAATATAAATATACTTTAAATAACCTAAAATAACTTGGAAAATTACTATAGATGCACCCTAAAAACTATTGTTCACTAGAATATGTAATGACTTTTTCACTATTTTGATTACACAGTAAAATAATCAGAATATTCTTGAAAGTAAAAAAGTGAAACATAGTATCAAAGGGTATTTTTATATTTCCACAATAGCTCTTTGATTATTATAATTTAAGCTAAGGGACAATTTAGTATTTTTCTAAATAAAAAAATAATAAGCAATTAAAATGCATAGTAAAGCAACGAAACTATCCTTAAAATAAAAAAAAGTATGAGGTTAAGGGATATTTTCGGTTATTCACAATGAGTTTTTTGTAATTACAAAGTCAGCTCAAGGGCAATTCTGTATTTGGCTAAATAAAAAAAAAAACCAAAAAGATGGGCATGTGCTTGGCGCACCATAAGGCGTTTGGGAGGTGCCCACACCATTCGAGTCGTTGGCAGCATCGTCGTGTCGTCCTTTTATTGGTGCAACGCTTGTCATTGGTGATGATCTAGTTTGATATCGATAGGCCTTTCTTCTTCTTCTTCTCCCCCAAAAATTACCCAGCGCATGGGTGGTGTCTATGACATTCAGTGTCCTCTTCTATTTAGAGTGGCACATGATAACTTACGGTGGTCAGATTGTCGTCGATAGTCGTTTGATTTTCCCCCTTTCTTTTCTCTCTCTTAACAAATAATGTATACCATTATCCTCTTTGTTTCTTACTTTTCAATTTTAGTCCTCGTTCTATTAATTTCTTATTTTGTTCTTTTTTCATTTATAGAAGTTTTATTCATTTCAATTTAATCCTCCAATTGTAATTTCTCATATGTTTGATTTTTCATTTCGTTCCTCATTTTTTTTAATTTCTAATTTTTAATTTGAAATTTCTAATTTTGTCCTTGACACTTTTGCTGAAGTTTTTTTTCCTTTCAATTTCATCCTTCAATCAAATTTTTTATTGTTTTATTTTTTTTTAGTTTGACTCTCATTCTTTTGATTTTTTTTCTCCTTTTATTAAAGCTATTTTTCAATTCAATCAAACCCTCAAATTGAAAATTTTTATCCCTCTAATTAATGTTTTTTCTCACCCTCATTTTTTTAATCCTTTTGTGTAATTAATTTTTTTATTATTATTTCATCTTTCGACATTTAATTTGTTGGGAATTCGGCTTTGTACGATTGTATTTTTCTGTATTTTTTTAATATTGGTTTTGTGATTATCTGTAATTTTTTTTGAAGGGATCCAGTCTCATTACCTAAGTCATGATTTTTGCAAACCTCTTTTTCATATAATCTTTTTTAGTTATTTTATTTTTATTTTATTTTTCAAGGTATTATTCTAATTCATCTATAATTTATTTTTGTACAAATGAAGTTTATTTTTTAAAATAAAAAATATTTGTTTTTAAATAATATTGTTGATGTGTTTGGCCTTGTGTAATATTTTTATGGCGTGAGTTTATTCAATTAATTTTATTTGTATTTATCTTTTAAGTCATGAGTTTTTTAAAGTGCAGATTTATCTTTTATTTATTTAAATAAATAAGTTCAATAAACACAATCGGATGAGATTCTCATTGTATGTTATAAAATATTTTGATCTTGCTTGTATAGGCTTTTCAATATATACTTTGAGTTTTTTAATGTAAAAAACTATATTGAAGCAACCTGCATACCCAATATATTTTTTTAAAAAAATATTATAACATGCAGAATGACTAGTTATAACAAAAGTTAAATGGTGTGGGGAAATTAATGTAGATCAAGAGACATTTTACTGTGGATTATAATAGTAGTTTCAATTTCAATTTCTTATCTTTTCGCGAGACGTTTCTTTGGATTTCCTTTTCTTTTCAAGCGAGTGAGTTGCTGCCAGACACAACTGGCTTGGGTCTGGAGTGGATGCTAGACCCAAGGTGCTTGACATGACAACAAACCGAGCTTAGCAATGTAGGGCTTGACATGACAACAAACCGAGCTTAGCAATGTAGGGCTTGACATGACAACAAACCGAGCTTAGCAATGTAGCTTCTCTAACCTTGATATGACATGACTGTCAGACCCAAGTATCGTGAGTTTGATTTGATTGCCAGATCCAAAGCACTTGGTCTTGTCATAGCTATCAAACCCACATATCTTGGGTATGATAAAAAGTTGAATGGAAGTTTAAAAATTAATTCACTTGGTTATGTTTAATATTACTATCAAAATATTTTCTATATTCTTAATATATTTTTACATTTTTAAAAAAAATTAATATTAACACGCACGTTCCAATATCTTTTTACCTAAATGTTGTGCATCCCTATATTAACACATGATAGCTACGTGTTAGGAAGGAGGGACTTCTTATTTTAGTTTTTTCCCCCCACGAACGAGTTATAATATTTTTGCCTTATCTTTTGATTGCCACAACATCACTAGACAAGCATTATCTTAAATTCTGATAATTGATTATGGAAAATTCTATTCAAATAAAAAAGTCATGCACAAGAATCTTACATGAGATAAATAATGTTGTATAAGCGATTTACTTCCTATTATATGCGATTGATAAACCATTATATTATACGTTATTTATGTCTTTTTTAATTAAAATAGTTTTTTTTAATTAATTTGCAATTCAGTCAAGACTAAATCAGTTAAGATGAATTATGTTATTAAAAACAATTATATATTTCTGCTCTAAGATTAGAAGAGTTAAAATAAAGGATAAATAGATAATTAATCTCTAACTCTGTTTTCTTTTAAAATATGTCTCTAATTTAATCATTTTCTTTTAAATATATGACTTAATTACTATGTGGTTTTAGATTCTACAATTAATATTCCTTTTCATATTCCTTTGAAAATAATAGTATGAAAAAAAACGATATTTCAAGAATTTCATTTAACTCTTAATATATACCTTTAATAGAAGTCAATATATCATAAAGAAATACTAAACTATTAGTGATAATTTCTTATGATTTATAATATATGATTTTTGGTACTCAAAATTCGTAAAATATGTAATATCTACCAACTCAATTTTAAATTTATAAGGAAAAAAAAATTTACATGGCTTGTATTTTGAAAAATAAAGTAATAGATATTTAGGCATAATCTATTTTTTTCCCTTTATATATTATTTTAAGAATAAAGAAGGGTCATTTTGAAATTTTTTACCATGAAGATTTAAATTAAAATCTACAAAACACATTAATAAATATTAGCTTTATCTCTGTAATATAAAATGACGTAAAAATAAAAAAAATTTGGATGAGAAGACCACCACCCAAAACAATTATTCAATAACTTCAGTGTTCGGTTAGACTCAACGAGGTCATTGATCTGCACTTTGTTGTATATAAGATAATTTAAAATATATATATAAAAGAAAATGTACGATTTGGTAATATATTTTTTATTTGTAAAATTTAATATATACAAAGTTGTTTTTATAAAAAATATTGATGTGATAACATCTTTGATCGATCAGGTCTAACTCGAGTTAACTTATTAAGCTTGAAATTCAAGTCATGAATCTGAATAAATTTAATAATATTTGTTTTTTGAAATAATTTTTTTAGTTACATGAAAATAAAATATATGCTATAAAAGAGCAACCATATAAAAATAAAAATGCTAATATTATAAGAAAAAAATATTATATTTTTAATTAATTTAATAAATTTTGATCGATTTAATCTAACCCGAGCTAACCTGTCAAATCTGAAACTCGAGTCATGGATCTGATTAGATTTAATAATATTTGTTTTTTGAAATAATTGTTTTTAGTACATGCTACTAGAAAAGCAACCATATATAAAATAAAAAATGCTAATATTATAAGAAAAAATTACTACATTCTTAATTAATCTAATAAATTTTAAATTAATTAGTTTTAAAATATAAATTTAAATTAACAAAAAAAACCTAAACAGGCCAAACAGATGGGCTTAGGTTGAATTACAGGCTTGAAAGTTTGAACTCATCAACATCCTTTTTTGTTTTTGAGATTTTTTTAATGGGTAATAAGTCACTTGTAATGGCAAACAACTTATCTCTTGCTAGGCTGTTGCTCAAAATTATGGCTGGAAAATCAGGGGTGGCAGGGGAGGAGGGTTATGCCTAAAAATCTATTTTCCACATGTTTTTATCTAAAAACACCAAAAACTTCTATAAATCAATTATTAACCTTAAAACACCTAAAAATCACTTAAAAATAAAAATCAACAAAATCAAAATCAACCCCGATCTAACTTCCTCATAATGTTTATAGTAAAAAATCACATGATTATCTCCCCAATCTCTAAAAACTTTGTGATTGATTATTTCCTTCATGTTATACATTGTGTTCTCTTGCTTTTAATTTTGTCATTCTCTTATAATTTAAAACTTTATCTCATAAAATTAGACTATAAAAAAAAATTTGAGGATGAAATTTAAAAAGACAAAAAGAATTCCTTTACTGTAATTGAAAAGTAAAGCATTAAAAATAAATAAATAAAACCTAAAATATTGTATAATAATGCTCTCTCTGGCCAGCCACTCGGAACCTCTCCTCCGCCAAGGACACCCTTGGAGAGAGAGGAATATTTTGTATTCAATACATTTAAGGACGTGGGGATTTCATAGCATGCTTTTGGGCGTTGTGTTTCGTTTTGGGGCCAACGGTTTAGATTAGATTCAAAATGATCAAAGGGATGAAAATCATTTCCTTTTTAATTTAATTTAATAACAAAGTCATCTATATAATTTAGCTTGGTCAACACGATCGTCTAATTACTCACCGACCTGAACACCTTGCTGCCTAATTTTCTTTCTGATACAAAATATTCCTTGCTCCCCAAGTTCCTATCACCAACTCAACTTCCTATAAATTGAAACAGGCAACACCTTGCCTTTCATCGTGAAGACAGTTCTTCACCTTTTTTCCTTCCAAATTCAAGCCCGCAATCTGAAGTAGGCAAGATGAAGAGAGAGGGACGCCCACATGGAATGGTTAGGACCTACACCATCGTGCCATCTCCATGGAACTCTAAGCCTTCAGACAAAAAATTCAACAAGTTCGATGCACCTCCAACAGCCGGATTGTTCACCAAGGTCCCATCGAAGCCCACAAACCACTCCAAGTTCACAGGAAAATGCTCTAAGCCACGGTGCACAGGGTGTCACATGCACCCATCTTCCAAGTCCAAGGACAAGACCAAGGGATCCCATAAGGTAAAGTCACATGATAGGGTCATGACCTGGGGTGCCGCATTTGAATTTTCTGGGTTTTCTGCGACGGCGATGCTAGACCATTTGGCTACCGACGATGAAGTATTCTGGTAATAATTATTTTGATCCTGGCGCCTATTTGGGCGGGCGCTTTCACATTAAAGGGGAGATATTGATTCACACTTGAAGATTTCAAGAAATTACAGACTTCAATCATGACGTTAAAAGCTTCGGTGCTGGTTATGATAATATCAATATATAATATAATGAAGAAGAAGATGGCCGTGTTTATATACGAGTTCTTGTGACGATGGATCCTTGTTGGACCAACATGATGTTGAATCAAGGTTGTAATACATGATATGATCATGTATTAAATGCTATCCTTTAATCACTAAACTATCCTTTCAGTTTACAAAAAATCTTATATGTAAACCTAGCTACATGCAATAAATGCTAATTTAAACTTGATGATGTGTGTATGTATGCACCTTATCTTACGCCCATCACATTTAAATTTGAACCAAAATTTCCTCCTCATTTTCTAAAAAAAATATAAGATAAATTATCTTATTTGTTAATAGAAGAGATTGTTCATTCAATTTTCCTATGATGTATTTTTGAGTTGTTGAGCTTATCATTGTCCTTGGATGTCGAAATATATATTAAACTACTATGATTTATAAAATTAAGAACACCAGATTGAATTTATTCCTTATATCTAAGAATTCTCTAATATGTTTGCAATTTTTGTGAGAATATTTTGTAGATCATACAAAATAACTTTTTTTTATGATTAAATAGATGGTTTGTGCTATATCATGTTCTGAGTTAAATTTTTCCGGACATAAAAAAATATACATTCATGTCAATGTTTTTAAATAAATAAGAACCTTTTTTTTTTTGTAAACCACATATTTTATCCGATAGATAGATACTCTAGTATTAATTTCTTCATATTTTTGTACAAAGAAAATTTAGTAATTAGTTAATTTTCTAAGTCCAAATAATCATGGTAATAACTCAATTTTGAATTTTATTTTTGTATATATTTTTTTTAAAAATAGATAATTTTAAAAAATATTTCTCACTAAATTTAGTCAATTTTAATCATTTTGTTACTTTTATTTAATTTTTGTGTGTTAAAAAATAAATCATAAAAATTACAAAAATACAAAAAGTGCAAAACAATTAAAAAATAAAAATAAAAATATAGTTGGAGTTGAAATTGGATCAATAATATGGGTAAACAATTGAGATTGGATTATCATGAGGATTTAATTAAAGAGAAATTGAAGAAAAAAACCTTAATTTGACCTTTAGTTGGCTAGGTGCTTGAGAATGTGATAGCAGTTAAGTTTAAAATGCTTTTCGCATGGAAATGTATTAAAATAATATTTTTTTAAAATTTTTTAACATCAACATATCAACACGATCTGAAAACATAAGAAAATTAATTTTTAAAAAAAATTAAAATTTTTAAGAAACGCGATTTCAACTGCATTTTCAAACACTGTTTAAGATTAGAAAAGTTAAGGATGAATTTGAAATACGAAGCCAAATTAAAAAGTCATTTAAACTTAATTGAAGAGGAAAAGCCAAAATTATGGGTTAGATAAGTTATAATTGCATAATTTTGAGAACTAGGGATGAAGGTGTGACAGGTAGCCAAATCTAGGGGTCTAAACCAATTCAAGGATCATCAATTCATTCCCTCCCTATACACCGCCGAATCCAGCAACAATGAAACCAATAGCAAAACCCAGCCATTCTTTTTTTCCCCTATTTCCAGAAACAATTCACAAATAACCATCATATCAGCCTTTCCCATCCCTTCTACCACCTGAAAAATGTAACCACCACAACACCATCAACAACCTAAAGACCATCATCCTCCCTCACAAACCCTCAGTCGAAACCAACTGACCCATTAATACTGGAAATTCTTTTTAGTCTTCAATCAACACAACCAAGCCACCATCTCCGTCCCATCTCTTCAGGCCCGAACCACCATTGCGGTCCTGTACTTGGATACAGGCCACCACCCTTTTCTCGCACTTGAAGGACAGTGCTCCGATGCTTGAATGGGGAGGTGTGATTGTAAACTCAAAAACAGGTGGACAACACCCAACAACTGAAATGGGAAGAGGTCATTTTCCTCGAGAAGGCTTTGGAAAAGCTGGATACTTGAGGAATATTCAAATTATTGATCCTAGGCACTTTTACCTCCCAATCCAATTGCTATGATATCCAAGAGGGTCATGTTAGAGAATGGGGGGTCCTGGTAGAAGCCCTAGTTGCCCATGATCTCCTCTTCGAAGAAATGATTTGAGTATCATCAATCTGTATGGAAGGGGACTTGATCAAGGAAAACAAATTAGTTCTGGACCTAATCGATAATGTCCCTATAGACTGGAGACTTTTTTTAGGTTTGCCCAAAGAAAATCGATGCTCTTTAATGTCCTCAGCCAGTAACTTATCGTCCAGAGTTCAGCGGAAGCTTCATTCTTACTGCCTGCATTAGCTATACGCATTCATTCAGCTATGAATAAAAAGATTAGCTAGTCCCATACCAGTAGCTAACAAGCACCTCAAACCCCAGACCGCTTCCACCTGTTAAATCCCATCGGCTGCTGTTAGTTGATCTAACAGGCTAGCCATAAGATCTATAGAACATAGTTATTTCCTAGCTTGATGCAATTTCAGACTAAGGTAATAATCTAACAAAAATCATAAATAAAACCAAAGAGACCAAATCTTCAGCAAGTAAACTCTTGAAGGATCACCTTGCTTTGCACAATCAACAATGGCCTTTGTTTTATGCCAAATGCAGGATGTCTTTTCAATCGCAAAAGCAAGTCCCTTCTCTCCTATGATCTCAAAACAAAATGCTCATATACATACAAAAATGCAAAGCCATAAAAAATCGGCCTAATGGTACAACAAAATTTCCTTCTTTGTTTCTGTATTACCCTTCACCTGTTAGCAAGATCACTTCCCTTCAAAGATTGCAGGCTTATTATCTGCAGAAACTGAATGCTCATTTCATGCCACCTCCCATCACAAATGCTTGTACAATTTGTCTTCTAAAATTCTGATGCTTTTTACACGTCCTCAATGTCTATGAGAACGCTTTTTTCTGCCAAGACGTGGCTCTCCCTTCTCCCTGCTCCTCCTATATAAGATCCTCATGACACAAGATATGAAACCTATAGCCGCCATGGCGTAAAATACTCTGTATGGCACCAAGCCCAAACCAGCAACATAGGAATAATAGCCGGCGAGCAAGTAGATGAAGTCCAATCTCACTTCCTTCCCAAATATTTCTGGGAAGGAAAACATGGAGTTGAACTCAGGCTTTGAGTTGAGGATACCATGAAGAATGACACCAATGCAAAGAGCTGAATCAAGGAACCATGGAAAGCTATGACCCATGCCTATTCTCTGCAGTCACACAAGTTCCTCTATTAAGGACAGATCATGTTCAACCAGAAGTGCAAGGAGCACAGTGCATACACTATGAAGATCTTGGTGCTTTAGTATCCTTGTGAACTAGAGATGAATTTATGTAAGGTATGATATTAAGCAAGCACACACAGAATATGCAAACACTGTAGATTGAATATCGTGCAACAGTAACCACATAACTACACATCCATAAACTATTTCTAAATTCATGTGAAGCATATTATATATTTTATTTTTTACTGAGAAGCAAACAAATCTAACATATCATTGAGGAGCAATATATTCCATTTGAAACCATGCATGAGAGAGAGAGGGAGGGGGAGATAGAGAGAGTGGGAGAGGGGGGGGGGGGGGCTTTAAACTATTATACCATTCGTTTTTAAAGTTGGAAATTTGGACGCAGCTTATAGTGGTCATAAAATAATGTCTCAGCTTGAGTTGCCAGATCTAAGGGTTATATTGGCTGTGTGAAACCGCAAAAAGCAAAGCAGATGGTCAAACTAAGTCATTGCAGAAGTGATACATTCAATACTCAAGGCCAATAGAGGAAAGAACACGTTATTCATACCTGCAACCAAGCCACAAAAGAGGGGACAAACATTAGCGCTGCAAGAAGATGCAGAATCAATAAACCATGCCGGTGATGGAATATCTCTAATTGGGTGTCCCCAAAACTTCTTGAAGAGTCAGGACTACTGGAGCTGTTCTCTTCCAGCTGGAAATTCTGGTCGAGTCCAGCATCATGTTTAGATGCAAATTGCTGAGATCTTTCATTCCCAACATCTTTAAAATCAAGCAACTCTTTCATTCGTGCATGGCTGCGAAAGGAAGCCGTAAAAAAACTGTTACACAAACATGGAGAAACGCTTAGGACGGGTATCACTTGTTCTGAAAATGAAGTGAATGCGCAACAATGATAAGTACAAGGAATTCAAACTTGAAAAGTACCTGCACAACGCATTATGACAGCACAAAGCATGAGACAAGATCAATATGAATAAACCCAGTGCTGGTTGGACAAAGCACCCCAAGGTAATAGCAGTCAGTGCAGTAACAAGTAACGGATTGACTCTAAGAACCCTCACAACCTGCTTTATGAACAAGTTAGATCAGGTGAGCAAGCTAAAGCATAACTTGTGCCCATAAATTTGGGAAAACAAATATAAAAGGAGATAAATATGCCCCGTGACCATGAGAGAATAAAGAGAAATCAGCACAAATAGACTACCGAACAAAGTTCTACAGGCTTTCTGTAAAGTGGAGTGGTTTCCAGTACAAAGGACTACTTAAGGCTTGTTTGAGAGTATAGTTGAAGTTACTTTTCAAAGTGTTTTTTGCTCGGAAATGCATCAAAATAATATATTTTTTATTTTTAAAATTTTATTTTTTACATCAGAACATCAAAAAGATCCAAAAACACCAAAAAAAATTTGAAGCTAAAAAAAAAAGAATTTAAGAATTTTAAAAGCGCGGTTAGACTGCAATGCCAAACAGGGCCTTTAAACTCTTTTTATGCAGTTGATTATGCCATTTTACATCGAAAACGGAGATGACAATGTTTTATCCCAGTGTGCCTTACCTTTAATGAAAAGAAACCAGAGGATAAATTAAAAAACCAATGAAGAAATGCCAAGCAAATATTTCCTTCACATTCTTGCCACCTGCAAAGTATAAACTCTTGCTGTTCAGCATCAAATGTGATACTTTAACATATTAATACCAAATGGATAACTCATTTGAGGTACAGGAAAGAAAGTAGGGGCTCCATTATGTTATGATAAAGAGAGAAAAAAAGAAGAAAAAGAAGAAAAAGAAGAAAAAGAATCCCATCTTAGATCCTGTGTGCATCACATGATTATCAGTTCCCATTGATAATCTGCAGACACCTCTAGGGTAAAGTTGTGGATGGTAATGGTCAAAAGAAATTTAATTATGCAAAAGAAGTTAGTTATGGGCATATAATATATTCTTTAATAGGAAGGTCACTTCTCAAAATGTTTCCAAATGCACTTGAAAAATTGTGAGACCCTCTTGCTTTATTTAAGCAAAATAATAACCAATCAGATATGGAATGATAAAAACAGCAATTTTCTTTTGTTTTCATTCTCTCCCTTGCACGCAGCCCCTCCTTCCCCAGGGGGGTCTTTGACTAAGACAGTTGAAACATTGGTAAACATGTCATCCATATCCACATAGTATGGAGCAGAGAGAGGACAAGCATACCAACCTTGACTTGATGAAAACATGTATGATTGCAACCCCATAGAACACCAATTGTGAAACCAATACCAGAAGAATCACAGATCCATTTGCAAAAACATAGCAAATCGTTGATACAAAGACGAAGCTTGCCAATGGTGGAAGTGGTTGAGACTTTAGCAAGGAAATGAACAAGGAAAACAAAATGGGTACAAAGCCTAGAAGCAAAAATGGCCATGGAATTCTCAAATTGGACTCAACAGCCACCAGCATTGAAGGCATGGGCAGATCAAGATCCCATGCATGTGCTTGTCGCATCAGAGCAAAAAAGATAACCGCAATGGAGAAGCCAACTATCTGCATTAAAGAAAACTCATGACATGATATAACTTTGATTTCCCAAGAAGTAACACTAAGAATCATTAATATAAGCATGTCATCATAACAGCATTAAGCCATTCCCATCTCTTGGAGCATCTGATTTGACAAATCACTACTTTTCTTTTTTCCTTTAACAAATAAACCCATGTAACCATGTCTCCAACAAGATATAATCCCATATATGTAAAGGCTCAATGTCTATGTGGATAAATTAACCAAGAAGGAAAATAATAATGCATCCACGTCTCTATCCAATTTAGGTGTTTCTCATGGTTAGATACTCCCATCTTAAGGACCTTTGGATGACCTAAAAGTAATTCTTTCTACCTCTGCATTCCACATTAATCCTGCAACTGCAAGTCTTTTCTTTTGGCCTTGTGTTTTAAAGCAAAAGGTACCTCAACACCATTGCAACACAGAAGGTTGTAAGCATTACACCACATCCTCCTCCTAATTAAACTCAGGTCTGAATTTTCATTTTATTACTCTGGTAACTCTTCAATGATTTAAATCATACCAAAAGACCCAACCAATATCTAACCACAATTGCATGCTTAAGGAATTGCCTTTAAATGACATGTTTCAAAGAAAAGCAGTAAAAATAATAGCAAATTACAAGAAGACAATGCAAGAAAACAAAGGCACTTTCCAAAATTAATTTTTAAAGTAAAAAAAAAATGATATTATGCAGAAAATTCACAGGAGGATATAGAATCACCTGTGAGCTATACAAAAGCAAAAATCTGCTAGCAGCTGCAGTTTCTGAAACAGCAATTCTTGCTTTATATGAACAATGAGGATCAACCTGAAGAAGCATACAGAGATAAAGACCTCTACTGGTTAACAATTAAAGCTAAAACATTACATCTATATATCTACAGTACAAGAGTACACATGCAACCACTGTCATAAGAGTTCACAAACACACACACTTGTAAACACCATCATACCAGTAACATAATGGTGGTTTTTTCAGACCCCTGGGTAGAACTCCATAGGGCAGGTGAGGAATCAACCATAATAGTTTCACTGAACAAATTTGGAAGGATGTGAAGACCTGATGTATGATCCCAGGCAAGCGCTACTGGTGGGAAACACCGCAGTTTACAAAGCCCTGAATACCAGGAAAGCTAACTTAGTGGAAAAATGACACACGTGTAGGAGAACCTTCAATTGTAAATAAATTGACATGGAATGTTATAAATGATAGCTGTCTACAGGTTTATATCATATAACCAAAGGGATTTGTATCCAAGTCAAAATCAAATTACTGAAATGGGGCATGGAATGAGTTCACAAGAGTTCAAAACCCGCAGTTCAAAGTGCAGTATTGATAAATCCATCAGTGAAACTAATTTGAGAAGTGAAAATGAAGCAGTGTGGAAATCCATGATATCTTATAGAACACCTCAGACAGATTTGTAGCAATTATGCATGCTTGAGAACAAGAGGATTACATGTAGATCCATAGATATTAAAACAATTGGCTGACTAGAAATAAATTAAATTCCTTACTACTGTTTTCCATGTCTCCAACCTCTTCTGCCAGAAGGCCAGACCTTTGTATTCCACACCCTGTGGTCGTCAAAGATAAAGAAATGGGCAGAAGGCCTAAGCTAACAGTGAATGATAAATTGAGAGCTAGGGGATGATCCTCCTTCAAAAGTAATTCCTGCACAAATAGAAGTTATGAAACTTTCAAGGCCAGTTGTCTGAAAAGGCATGATTTAACTAACCCATTATTTTAAGATTCCATGTCTTACAACCCTAAGAAGTACACGTATTTAAAAAACGTTAACCTTCTGAGAATGGCTAGATAGAAGCATAAACTGAGCAGATAAATCTCTCTTTCCGTCATCTGGGTTAAAGAACTGACCAACTGCCATGGAAGCTGCTGGTGGAGGCCTGCCTGAAATTGTCTGACCATCAGAATTAATCACATCAATTACCACCATTTCAAAGCATCAGTGAACAAAAGCACAAAATCACCATTCAAAAGAATGCAGAGATGAGAAAAGGCTAATACAAACAACCCTAGTATAAGCAGTAACTCAGCTCTTTTGGTGATTGAACTACTGGTGGAGATCATACTCCGAATTGCCAAAAATCAAAGCATGTGATTTACATATTAGTTGAAGCATTATTGGTGTGAGATATTTTTTAGGTTCTCCAATATTTACTTGAAAGAGCATTGTATGGATTAAGAAACATGTAGGAGACACAAAAGTAGGACACAAGAAGGCATCGTTGGAAGGAGTGATAAGTTGTCAGTAGTAGGGAGGAAGAGGGGGACCTAAGTTAACGTGAAAGTTAGTATTGGAGGATTTAAAATCTCCCAATTTTGAGGCAGATTCGATACATGATCACATGGAATGGCACAAAGGATCCATATAGCCAACCCCAACTAGTTCAGGATTGGTGCTTGGTCGTTGTTGTTGTGTCAAACACAATAGTAGATGAAACTATTATTAATTACAAATTTATTTGCCAAGCTAATTCATAATCACTCTTCTTTTGAACTGGCAGGCGTTTTCAGTGGACATGCAACTAAGATTTGATCGAGGTTAATTCACAATCCTGTTACTAAGCAAATCCTGAGCTGTTTGTGAACAGCTTGGTGTAGTTGCAGCCCAGAGTTGTTTCCCTTCCTCCAAAGTTTATGTTTACAGCTATCACCAATTTGACAAGGCAAGGCAAAGCAATGATGTCGAACATATGCTCCTAAAAAATAATCTATGAGAGGAATAGAACTTTGAAAGAAAAGTAAAAAGATACAGACTAATTTGATGCAGAAACCATTCATGGAAAAGGAAAAGAAGCAAGAATGGCCAACAATACCGGACGAGGAGCAACTGAGACAGTCAAGAATCTGAAACCATGCATATCTTCAGGACTCAACCAGAGTACAGCAGATGGAGGTGCTTGCTCGGTCTGACTTCCAGGTTCAATCTGATTAAAAGAGAGAGAGAGAGAGAGAGAGAGAGAGAGCATATTCAGAAATAAAAGCAAGTCTATCACGCACTTGAGAAATAACAGTCCAGCTAATCTCTAATAGCTAGAGAAACTAAACCTCATAACATATCATAAATTTCCCTAATACAAGACACAGAGGGAATATAAATGACAGGCAGCACCAAACATAATTATGGTAAATATATTTACATGAAAGAACGCAATAAACATATTTAGTACCTGTCTTGGTGCTGGTCCTGATGGAATCTGCACCAATTTTGCTGTAACCTCTAGAACCCTTTTACTTGCAGCCATTTCTGAAGCAGATTTCCCCTTATCAGGCCATAAATGAAGTCTAATCCCAAAACATGGAGCGAGATTTGTTACAAACATGAAGTGTCCTTTTCCATCTGACCCCTATGCACATAAATTGCAGATAAGTAACTCCACATTTTTTAGAGTGGTCTATCAGAAAGAAAAGGTTGAATATTTAAAACCACAGACCTTTCTTTAAATGCACAAATTCAGAAGCTTGAACTACAAAACCTAGAACATTATTCAACGTTTGTAGATTATTTATCAAATTCCAGGACAGTTAAGTTGGACATGTATTGAGGCTCATTTACATGCCAAATTTAAATGAAAATGAAAGGAGAAATATAACCAGGTGCCAACCTGACTTAAAATGGGAGGTAAGGCTTAAATCAACTCTTGAGAATCAGCAATTAAAACATTTACATGTAGGAGTCAGGTTGAAGAGAAAAAATATAAATTAAAACGTTTTGGAACTACTAATGAGAAGCTTTAACGAGGCCAACCAATTTATGTATATCCAACCATCGTCTCTTCCCATCCATTGCCAAAACAGTCATGGTAGTTGTCTGGATATATAAATCCCTATCAAGGCCATCATCATTCCAGTGAACATTGTTGGGGCAACTGGAAAAAGTATGCACTTGAGAACCTGCAAATACAACATGGACTGTCACTTCAAATTTATAATTAGTCAAAATAAATCATTGACAGTTTGAAAATAAAGTCATATAGTTATAAGAAAAACATTGTTGTCCACATTATGCAACCTAAGAAAGAGTTCTGCCAGCTATAATCCCAAAACCAAGCACGCACACTCTACTTGTTCTTATACTACTCATTCTGCTTTCCAGCTGTATTTCACATGATAAGCCACTTTTAAACTGCTTGACTGTCATCCATCGGTCAAACAACATGGAAGAAACCCAAGTATTTAACAGGTTCCAAATCACACTTATGGAATTCATCTGCAAAACATAACGCTGGCTTAAAGAAGTTTTCATTTCTTTTTCCTGGCCCTTCAAAAACCTGTTTTAAAGATGGCACCCATCCTTTAATTTTCCCAAACTCAGATGCTTGGTTAGTACTCGTAGTGAAAAGCACCACCTCTAACATGGTACAAGAAAAAAAGAAAACAAAGCACAATCACTAACAAAAGATGGCATCAATAGGGTATATGTAAAGGTGACGGCATCAGTGGCTGTGAAGGTGATGACAGCACAATGTGGATGTGATATCATCTCCCTTTACTACAGTACTAACAACAGGCATATATCTAACTATTGATCTTTAATTAATCATTCACTTGTCTTTGTTGCTAATATATTTGCACTCGTGAATTCTCTCTTTCTAGTTAATTCTTTATTTCTTTATCATCTCAGTGAAGAGGAAAAAAATTGAACATTTTAATCCATCAAATTTCCCGCTACTGCATGTCACAAATATTTATACATTACCTAAATGATTTCACAGAGTTTGAAAGTAGTTCATAAAACACAATCATTTATTTTCTTCAGCAAGCTTTCTTACAGAAATTATAAAACTTCAATAGATGTCAGCTGATAAAAGATAGAGTCAAGATAGACAATACCAGTTGCATTTTTCAAGTCCTTTAAGGGAACATATGTTGATCTATGAGATGACATCCAGTTGAAACTCTGTGGTATCCCACTACGAAGCATCCTTGCAAATACTGAAAGTCTCTTATTAGCTTCAGGAAATGGCTGGCCTGTTTTGGAGTCTATCAGACTAAGGAGAGTATGTGACACCTACATGGAACATGTACATTTCAGCAATGTTTGTGGTACAGGCATGTATTCTGGAAGAGACCGCACACTTACTTGCACAACTAACTGGTTGCACCACAAAATAGCCTGATGTTCCATTGACAACCAAACATTTTTCATTCCTGTACTACTTATCAAAAAACCATTGGTGGGTGGCACAATACCATCGAGGGACTCTAACTTCGTTCTAACCTGAAAGTCAAAATGTAAAAAGTTTTACCATATGATGAAAAAGTAAGAGCATAATAAAAAAGTAAGAATTATGTCCAACGCAAATTATTGATATATTGTATGTGATAAAAAAGTAGAGCAAAGTACAATTTTTTCAGGTGTTAAGTTTGATAACTATATTTGAGAAAAATAATAAAAAAGCATCGACTGAATGTACTAGTCTATGCCATGATGAGAAAAGTAGAGCAAGTGGCCAAGCATCTGCATCAGAGTATTTAACAAAAGAATGAAACAACATGTAGTTGATTGTCATATTTCCCTTTGTTTTTCCTTTTCCCTTGTGTATAGAGCATCTCATCATCCACCAAAATAGTGTCCTCTATACACACTATCATCTCACAAGTCACAACTAGCATAGGCCAACATGCACAATTCAGTTACAATCATTCTATATGGACATGATGCTTCTTGACTATGTTAGTGTCTGTATGAAACAAGGAAAAGGTTAATAGCTATCTTACAAAATTTTGGAACACTTTTCACGACAGATAATCAATTATACATCAGCAAGCATGCTGGACTTGGTTAACCAGCTCTATTTTGCTAGCAACATCTAACCAACCTCTGTAGATAAGTGATCCCAAAACTAAGAAAGTCTTTCTATAACTGCCAAGAAAGTGAACAAAATGGGTCACCTAGAGATAAAAAAAAAAGGATGACAAGTGAAGTGTTCTTTTAGTTGTGAAGGTAATTCGGCTTGCTTGAGCTTCAAAACTAAGAAAGTCTTTCTATAACTGCCAAGAAAGTGAACAAAATGGGTCACCTAGAGATGTGGAACATCGTTTTTGTATAAGAGTAATAAAATAAGTAAAAAGCCTGAGCAAATAAAATAGAGAGCTGTCATATCTACCAGGAATCCACATCCTCTGGTTCATATTTTCACCACACGTCATCCTCTCTAGATTAAAAGAGACATGTAAATATTATTCCATAAACAACCCAAGAAACTGTTTTATGAAAGCTAAATAACAATAACAAAATAAACTAAAAGGAAAAGGGTTAATAATAGTGTATTTTCTGTAGCTATATACTCAAATCAACTTTGGATTATAATAGTGGATTTACAAATTTGCCCCTTAAAACCAAAACAATTGGGTTAGCTATTGAGGTAGGAGAGACTTTTCCTTCTTTAAAATACCCTTGGGGACAAAAAACTTAGACCTTGAGTGTACGGATAGTTTCGGGATTTCACTTTTTCAAGCATGGTTAAATTACTTACCTGCCCTTAAAGTAAATAAAAAACCCTTGCATTTGGCCTAAGGTTAGTTTCATTTTTTTATCTTGTTTTTTTTTTTTTTTTTAATATTAAGTGTGTTAAGGGGCAGTTTTCTCTTTTACATTATAATAGATATAAAAAAAAATTGTTAACGAGTGCGTTGCACGCGTGATTGTTGGCCACCGTCTTTGGGCGGCACCTAGCGACTAGACAAAGGCTTTCAAGGTGCCATCCAATTGGTCTCAGCATTCCCTCCATCATTGGCTGACACGTGTTGTCGACAAGCATCCGGTTTAGCGCCAACAACCTTTTTTTTCTTCCTTTCTCTCTCCACCAAGGTTTTTGCACCTGGCCCCCCAAAGTTTTAGAGCAGCCACTCAATTGTTTTTTTTTTTAATTTGATCCCTGTTATTTTGATTCCTAGTTTTTTGTCTTTTGCCCTTTTGTAGAGTTTTGATTATTTTTTTTTCATTTTAATCCTTTAATCTCAATTTGTCATATGTTGTTTATCCTCAATCTTTTGATTTCTAATTTTTTTCCTTAACCCTTTTGTGCACTTTTTATTGGTTTTCAATTTCACCCCTCAAGCCAAATTTATGAAATATTATTTTTTTCAATTTGATCCTCATTCTTTTGATTTTTTTTATCCTTTTATTCAAGTTTTTTTCTTTCTAGTTTCACCCTTCAATATTACATATGACCTCTAATTTATTTTTTATTTGATTTTTATTCTCGTTCTTTTAATTGTTCTTTTTAGTTTTTTATCCTTTTTATCCTTTTATGTTGTTGTTTTTTTATTCAATTTCATCCTTCAATCTTTGATTTGTTAGGGATTGAGTTTTTTGATTTTTTGTGTATGGTGCTTATGATTAAATAACACGGGTCACGGGTTTGAAAAGTTGACAGGGATCAATATCCTTTTTTTTGTTTATTTTCTCTTCCAATTTTATTGTTCGATATTGGTTTTTTTTATAAAAAAAAATGATTTTGTAGTTTCCTTTGGTTTATATCGAGTTATCCTCATCTCATAACCCAAGCTGCAAATTTGACGGGTTGACTCAGGTTGGCTCAACCTTTATTACCCAGGTTACATATTTATCATGCTACCCCGGGTTAACTCAAGCTAGTTTTTTATCTTTTTTTTATCCAATTTCATCCTTACAAGGTTTTTTTCCAAGTTGTCATGTCATGATCACTTTTCTTTTTTTTTACTTTTTATGTGTTTACTTTTGTTGCTTTTTTTATCTACTACTTAAAATAAAACCAACTTATTAAACTCAACCGGGTCTATAACTCGAGTTGTTGATTTTTCTTCTTTCATTGAAACATACACATCATTTTTATAGGAAAAAAATTTGACCCGCGGCATAGCACAAGCCCACTTCTAGTTACCCTCTTATTCATAAATTGCGTACAAGCTCACTCATCTTTTCAATTGAACCTAAAAATTTGATCAAGCTTGATTCACCATCATGGTCGAGCTCTAAGATGAGTCAATCTTGAGTTACTCTGTTCCTTTTACAGTCGTCATCTCATCATATTTCCCAAACAGATCAATGGAAGAAAAGGTTGAATAATTGGAAATCTTCACTAGAGTGAAGATTGCTTTTAGAAATTATTCTGAGATGCAACAGCAAGAAAGAAAATTAGCTAACTCTGGCTGAAGCAGTGCAGAATTACCAGGGGCTTGTACCATATGCAGAACATAGGGATAAACAACAATAATCATACATATGAAACTTCACATCAGTTTGACATTATTTAGCTGTCATAATTTAGTTTAGTGGATGTATAAAGGGTTTTGCATCAACATCAGCAAAAACAGATAAAGTGCTCAAAGAAAACACCTGACAATCCTTGTTCAATTTTAATACTCCCACCCCTTCAAAGAAATAAAATAAATGCTCCTGTAACGTTCTGTGTAACTTCACACAAATTAAGAAAACTCAATAAATATCATGCCAACTCACATTTTTTGCACACCTTTTTTCCCCAAACAAATCATTTATTCTGTTAACTCTGAATGGGTGGTTAAAGTCTTTTCCAAATGGGGGGATAGTATGAAATAAAGCGATTTATTATTTGACAGGACATGCATCTTGAGACAAACCAGCATAGAAACCCAAAACCCAAGTGGGTTTGGTCTAGTGGAAGCAAGCTAGGCTTGCAAGTGGGGTGGATGCTGCTGAGATTCTCCTGGTAATAGGAGGTCTCAGGTTCGAATTCCAGCTTGTGAAAAACAACCCTTGGAGAGGGGCCTACCCAAGTTGCTCTCAGCCCCGGAATGGTAGCTCACTCGGCCACCATTTTAAAAGAAAAACAAAACATAGAAACCCAAACACTCTATGGAACAAAGGGAGTGTGATTATACCTGATAATCGTTATAGCCACCAGAGATGGAGACAACAACTACACGAGAGAGTAATGGATCAGACACATAATGTCCTGTCTGAGTGGTTTGGACCTCATATCCCTTTCTCCATTCCTCATTTACCTGGGAAAAATAGTGACCCAATGATGGCTGCAATGCCACAGGAGGTGATCTGGATAAACAGGTGATAAGTGAAAAACTAATCGATGAATGAAATTTCATACAGATACATGAATGAAAAGGCTGCAAAGCTCACTGGTGTGGTGTTGAAAGAGTAAGAACAGTCTCAACAGCTGCCTTCCTTAAACGAGGGTGGATGAGTGCAGCTCTAGCAACAAAACCACCCATTGAATGTCCAACTAATATGACACTTTTTGGCAAACTACCATAGGCAGCAGCACCTTCTTTTTCTCGGGCAGCACGAGATTCTTCATATTGATCCAGAATCTGCATGAGCAACCACTTAATAAGTAATTGAGGAATTGAAGTTTCTAATTGTGAGAAAGCAGGGTATCGTAAGATAACATAACCAAAGCAGGGTAGCGTAAGATAACATAACCAAGGCATGATTGATGAAGTTCAAGCATAAGTAAGGATGTAGAAAGAGAACCTAAACAAGGAGCAGTTAGTGAAACTAAAACCTTCAAGATTGATAAAAGGTACTTAAATGCATCAACAGCATAAATTGATGGAAGTTCAGCAGGTTGTAAAGAAGAAACAACTGGATGATTAAACTAATTTGGTGTGCTATTTGCAGATCAAAATGTAAACACAATAAGCAATACCCTGTGGATGGCATAAACAACATATTCTGTGTGCTCTTCCAGTATCCGACCATCCATTGCAGAATGTTCACCTTCAAGGTCTACAGCAAACCAATCCAGCCTTCTACTATATTGATTAGGTAACTGGAAGCCAGCTATATCCATATCTTCCCCTCCCTCCTCGGGAGTCAGGGAAGCCTCTTGATAAAATGCCTGTTCAAGTGGACCTCCCTGATACGCCCTATCACATTCTGCAGCCAGGGATCTAACCTGTGAAGAGACCACCATAAAACTATAGCTCAATATTTCAAGTGTTTGAATGTGCAGTGCAAACAATCCTTCTTACACCAAATAAATGGGGTTGTCATGTATGATATACATCTCATCTTTCCACTTCCATTTCTATAGGTTACAGAATATGCAGTTTCTTCTGCCAAAAAGAAAGGTACCATAAAGAAACTCAATCGACCAATTGTTAACCCATTTTTACAACTTGTTGATTTACATATAATTCAACAGGTTCAAGATTTTTCTATCCTTGCTAGGTAGGACATTCATTTAACATCCGATGACTAAAAACGGATTTTAGACCAGAATCTTCCACTCGTAATCAACATTATTTAAGTACGGCAAGGCAAGAAACTAAAACCCCATTTCAACAACTCAACATGACCCATAATTGAATCCGATAGTAAAAAAAAAAACCCTTAAAACCCATTTATGTTGTTTCAGAACACAAACAATCACGTAGATAAAATAAGAACACGCGGAATTTACATAACCCTAGATCTAATTTTTTAAAAAAAAAGTTGTTCAAGATCTCATTAAATTAATGCGAGCTGGAATTACTCATTGCAAGATCTCTTAATAAATATAGAAAAAATAAAAGAGCAAGGTCTCATTTAACTAATGCGAGCTGGAATTACTAATTACAAGATCTCTTGATAAATAAATAAATAGAAAGATCTCTTTAAGAAAAAAAGAAATAAAAAAAGAAAAACAATTAAACAACAGCGAATCCAAAAATAAATAAATAAAAAGGAAAGCTTACCTGTTTGTAACTGCCACCATTTCCAGGAATAAAAAGAAGAGGAATTCCACTAAGCTGCTTAAGATGCTGATTAAAATCAATCTTCTTCCAACCTTCATGGTATAAATACAATCCATACTTAGCAGACGACACGCCGCCATTTGTAGAAATAGGAACGTAAGTAGGATACATGTAAGTCATTATGCAGCCATTGGAGATCGGCTTTAATAAACCGTACAAAGCAAGGATTCCGATCCATGCTGATACTATAACTACTATTGCTACTCTGATTTTGGATCTCAATCCTTCCATCATCTTTTCATATTTGAGGTTTCCCAAATTATAATATATTTAGCTGATCTGATTTGGAATGGGAGGGTGATCGGAGGGAGATGCACCCACCGGAAAGATGCTAAATACGGTAGTGATGTGCTGATGGAAAGTGGAAGAGCAGATAGTACTACGCTAAAAGATGGTTGAATTAAACTACACTGGCACTGGGAGCTGAGTTGTAGGTAAACAGTTTTATGAACATCCCTCTACTCTTGAGATTTTCTTAATGCGACCTCTTTACTTTTTAATATTTATTACATCCCTCTATTCTAGACATTTTCTTAATTTGATCCCTCCAACGAGATTCTGTCCAATTTTCTCGTAAAGTTGCATGTCATGAGAGGTAAGATTGACATGTGGCAAAAACTTAAATTTTGAAAATCAGAGAAATTTGTATAAATTAATAAAATGAAAGTGGAAAAAAATAATTTTTAAAATATAAATTTTTTCCCTTAACTATTCTAAAATTTTTTATAGTGCTCAAGTTATAATTAATAATATTTTATTAGTTACTTCTTGAAACTTACTTTAAAAAAATATTAATATAAAAGAAGAAAGAAAATAAATCATGATCCACCAAAAATTATAAAAATATCTTCGCCTATAATTTATTTCCTACTTATATCTCTTAATTTCTTTAAAGTAAAACCCAATAAATAACAAATAAGATATCATTATTCTCTTTAACATATTTATTATGATTTTAAATCAAATCTAGAAAAATATCAATTCCTTATCAAGAAAAAAAAATCCAATAAAAAATGAAATAAATATAATATACAAAAATCACCTATATGCCTAGAACATACAACAATCCACACCTTTTTTCTCCTCGGTTTTTCACATAAAATCTTACATTCAAATATTTGCAAGATTTAAACTACTATTGAATAAATATTTGAAATAATCTCATAACTTCTTCTGGTCATTATCTTTGAATGATGCAAAACCATGTATTTTACCATTATAAAGTTTTTCTTATGGAACTTTAAGAGTCCAATTGTGTAAACTCCTCTTTGTTTTCTAAGGATTTACATGCATGTCTTCATATGTTTGTATTACTTGTAATTAAATTGAACCTTCAAATTATAAAAATCTCTAACTTCAATTCAAATTAATCATTAAAACTTTTTTAAAGAATAAATAGACTTAGTAATACGATTCATGCAAGGGTTAGATAATCAAATTTGAATTTTAGCGTAATGTTACGATTCTTACAAAGATTCCTTATTTATTCTAACTATACAAAAAAATAATGGATGGTTGTATTTAATAGCATATTACTTTACTTATTTTGGGCCATTTCTCTTTCCATGAATTGCAAGGATTTTATGTTACATAAGGAAGTTAAAGGGTGGCAAAATATTGGGATCTAATTAGCAATTAAAATAAAAGTTGTCCTAGTTAATTTGAGACATTAAGGGGTGGCTACAACTATCCTAAGCCTTCTAGGATGTTAAATTCAATCGTAAAGGATTCTAGATAAGAAAAGCAATTGTTTTAGGCTATTTAAGCTTGTTTCATGAATAACTATATTTATTATTTAGATTTTATGTTATTTTTATTATTTTAGACCTGTTTTACTTTTAATTTGGACTTTTACTTTAATTTGGGTTCATGACAACTCATTAATCATTGTTTAGGGTTTATTACTAATGTTGGCTTTTAGGTTTTTTTTTTGTGAGGGGTTTTTGGTCTGTGATCCATTAAGGTTACTAGGGCTGTTTGTTAAGTCTATTAAATTGTTTATTGTTGTCAAATTTGATTAGTCATGGATTATTGAATAAAATTGTTGGTTTATTTAGTACAACATATTTTTTCTTTGTTGAACAAAGAACAATTCAACTTATCAAAGTATAAATAACTTTGTGGTATTCTTTGTATACTATGGGTTTCTAATTCTCTATAATTAACAGGTCCAATTCAATTCCAATACATTTGGTTCTTTGATACAGGGTTATCTTTAGGTCAATGTTTTATCTCAAATCTGATTTTTGGATTTTCAAGATTGTGTCAATCTTGCTTGTGAGTTTTTGGATTTTAAAGAACTTTAAGAGTCCAATTGTGTAAACTCCTTTTTATTTTCTAATGATTTACTTCCATGCCTTTTCATATTTGTATTACTTGTAATAAAATTAAACCTTTAAAATACAAAAATCTATAATTTTCATTTTATTCATATATAAAACCTCAATTCAAATTAATCATTAAAATTTTCTTTAGAATAAATAGATTTAGTAATAATTCACTCAATCAAATCCCAAATTATTATAAGCCCATCATTTATTCATCCATAAAAACCATCATTCTAAACCCTTGACAATAAGATTTAATGAGTATCCCATAATGGCAAAAATAAAAGCGAGGAAGCGAGATGAAAGAGCTAATGATGGTGATTGTGGAAGTAGAGAACATGAAGAAAGGAGAAGATAATCTAATAATAGAGTCATGGAAATTTTTTTTGAAAATAAACTATTGCAATTAATTAGGGGATTTCATAAGATGTTAAAGTTTAGGTTAAAGAATTAGGAATATTTAGGTTTTAAGGTTTTTTTTATCAGTTTCAATTGAAGAGTTGAATTATTATTTTAGGTTCGATTGTTTGTTTTTCTTAGATAATTGTGGAAAGGGGCTCGATTGTTGTTAATGTCTTAGGTGGATGTTTTATGCTAAATGAATTTTTTTGCTTTCATCCCTGCATTTAATGGTATTTTTACTATTCCTTTGTTCCTATATAACCTCAATTGATCTGTATATGGTTTACTTTTTCTGGCTATCATGACTTGTGCATACGATTAAGGATCAACCATAAAAACACTTCTCTGCATATTTGAGCCTATTGTCTCAGTTTTGCACTATTCAAATGTGCATGTTACATTCTTTTATGTTTTGGAATAACTAATTTTTTTTATTTTTACCTTTATTTCTCTATAAGTGGAGGAGGTCAATGAAGAGAAATCTTGCTTATGATAAAAAATAATGCCATGCTCCTCTAATTGATAGCCCATATTATAAAGGCATGTGGAAACCTTAAATTTTTCAAAACCCTGAATATTTTGTCGCACGTGCCCGCGCGGCTTCGATGATGATTTTTGTTCGTTTGTTTGATTGATTCTTGGGAGTCACCACCTAGTATTTGGTTTAAGGTCACTAGAAAACCTGAGTATGCTAGTCTTTGTCAGAGATTCACGGGAAAGGGAATGGTTGGGTGTAACAGCCCGGCCCAACATGTCGTATATTGTCCTCTTTGGGCCTTACCGCCCTCACGGTTTTGTTTTTGGTGACGCAAGCCCACTTCCGAGCCCGACGCCCCAAAACACGTACAACATGTTAGTAACCAGTACTACTAATAAGGCTAGCTACCAAACCCTCACCCGCGCGATGTGGGATATTACAATCCACCCCCTTTAAGGAGCCCGACGACCCCGTCGGCACAACCGGACAGCCAGTAAGGTCGGCTCTGATACTAAATGTAACAATCTGGCCCAATATGTCGTATACTGTCCGCTTTGGGCCTTATCGCCCTCATGGTTTTGTTTTTGGTGATGCGAGCCCACTTTTGAGCCTGACGCCTCAAAACACGTACACCATGTAGTAAGCAGCACTACTAATAAGGCCAACTACCAAACCCTCACTCGCCGATGTGAGATATTGCAATCCACCCCCTTAAATGAAAATCACAGATACATTATTAGTAGAGGTGAATTATAAGATTGTAAGATCGGGGTCGAACCACAAAGAGGTAAATTATATAAATTACAAATAATAAAATGATATTGATATTGAAGAGAACTTTGAGATGTAATATTGATGTAAGGATTAAATAATGATAAAACATATGTCAAGGTTAGAGGATCCACTAATGGTATTTCAAATAAATATAATATAAACTCCTTTTATTACTCAACTGGAAACGACACACAAAGGAGGTTCCAATTGGATGATTTATCGTTATTAGCTCATTATAAATTATTAACATGATCATATTAATCATTTTATCTAAGTAACACCATACTTATAAATATCATCAGGTATTCATGTTGCTAGCTTATGTTAACAACAAATCTAATTGACTCAAATGCTTCATCCTTCATAGTCTTCGGCCGACATCGCTATTACAAATGGTATTTTATCTTTCCTTCAGCTTCTTTAATTTGATATTTGCATTCAGTTTATGCAATTTAAGTTGTGTTTTGGAGTAATCGTATAATTTCGAGAAGATATTTGTTTAGTTTCTGCGATATCTGTTCAGTTTCTACAATCTAGTACTTTGTTTTTCGTTGCTTTTGTGTTCTGGTTCTTTTTGTTTGTTAATTATGGCTACCGAAAGAGATGATTCGCTTTAGTTTGTGAGTGTAAGGTTGGATAGAATGAATTATTCGTATTGGAGTTATGTAATGAGAAATTTTCTTAAGGGTAAGAAGATGTGGGGATATGTTGATGGAACTTATGTGATACCCAAGAATACTGAGGAGGGGGATGCTATTTTGATAGATACATAGGAAAAAAACAATGCAAAGATTATTATTTGGATCAACAATTTTGTTGAGCATTCCATAGGTATGCAGTTGGCGAAGTATGAGACAACAAAGGAGGTTTGAGATCATCTGCAAAGGTTATTCACGCAATCAAATTTTGCAAAGCAATATTAGTTAGAGAATGACATACGAGCTCTTCATCAGAAGAATATAAGTATTCATGAGTTTTATTTTGCTATGACAGATTTTTGGGATCAATTGGCTTTTATAGAATCGGCAGAATTAAAGGCATGTGGCTATATTGAGTGTAGAAAGCAGCAATGATTGGTACAGTTTTTAAAAGCACTTCGCAGTGATTTTAAAGGACTTAGAGGTTCAATTCTGTATCGTTCTTCACTGCCTTCTGTTGACTTTGTTATTAGTGGGTTATTGGTTGAAGAAATACATCTTCAGTTATATTCTAAAAAGGAAAGTCTTTTTACTTCGAATCCTTCTATACTAGTAGTACCCTCTAAACCATTCTCTAATCATCAGAATAAGCCTTACACTAGAGTTGGTTTCGATGAGTGCAGTTTCTGTAAGTAGAAAGGTCATTGGAATGCTTAGTGTCCCAAGTTGAGACAACAAAATCAAGCTTAGAAGCATGACAACCAGTCACAATCTAATGCTCATAGACCACCTTAGGGTTATAAACCACCACACCTTAATACTGCAGCAGTAACTTCATCAAGCTCTATCACCGATCCTAGTACTCTAACTGATTAATTTCAGAAGTTTCTCTCCTTACAGCCATAAGTAATGTCCGATTTTCCTTTCATAGGTCAGTTGCCTCATAGTTCCTTAGGTATGTCATATTCTGAATGGGTCTTAGATTCTGGTGCTTCACATCATATGTCTCCAGATTCTTCATCTTTTACCTCTGTGTACCCTTCGCCTTCCATTCCTGTTATGACTGCTAATGGCACTCTCATGCCCTTAACAGGTGTCGGTTCTGTTATCAAACCTCACTTGTCTCTCCCTAATATTTATCTTATTCTGAAACTCAAATTGAATCTTACTTCTGTCGGTTAATTATGTTATTCTAGTAATTATTTAGTCATTTTTTATTCTTCTTTTTATTGTGTACATGATCTGCAGTCTCCAAAACTAACTGGGATAGGCCGTAGGGAGAATGAACTATATATTTTAGATGAATTAAAAGTGCCAGTTGCCACTGCTGCTACTACTACTGTTGATTTGTCTTCTTTTCATTTGAGTTCTTCATCTTCTAGTTTTTATTTATGACATTCTCGTCTAAGTCATGTTTCATCTTCTTGTTTGAGATTTTTGGCATCCACAAGAGCTTTAAAAAATTTGCAAACTTGTGATATTTCTAATTATAGTGGATGTAAACTGACAAAATTTTACGCTTTACCTTTTAATCAAAGTATTTATGTTTCTTCTTTACCTTTTGACTTGATTCATTATGATGTATGCACAAAAGAAAGGTCTTGATAATATGTTTCATTTATTGATGATCATACTCGTTATTGTTGGGTTAATGAAACATTGTTCTGAATTCTTTGAGATATATACCTTTCGAGCTCTTGTCAAAACTCAACATTCTGCTGTAATCAAATGTTTTAGGTGCGATTTGGGTGGAGAATACACCTTTAATAAATTTTGTCAGTTGCTTGCCTTAGATGGAACCATTTACCAAACTTCATGTACAAATACTCCTGAGTAAAATGGAGTTGCTGAAAGAAAACATAGACACATTATCAAACTGCTCGTTCTCTCTTATTGTCTACTTTTGTTCCTAATGAGTTTTGAGGAGAAGTTGTCCTTACTGCTGTAAGTTTGATTAATACCATTCCATCATCTTATAGTTCGGGTTTGTCTCCTTATGAAAAGTTATATGAGTGTGTCCCTGATTATTCCTCATTTAGAGTTTTTGGTTGTACTTGTTTCGTTTTTCATCCTCATGTAGAACGCAGTAAGTTATCTTTTTGATCTGCTATTTGTGTCTTTTTGGGTTATGATGAAGGTAAAAAGGGGTATCGTTGTTTTGACCTAATAACTCAGAAACTTTATATGTCTCGTCATGTTGTCTTTGTCGAGCATATACCTTTCTTTTCTATTCCATCCACTATTCATAACTTGACTAAACCTGATCTTATTCGTATAGATCTTTTTTCTGAGGATTCTGATAGTTTATCATCTCAGGTTCCTAGTACCTCGATATTCCTCTCCATGTTCAACCAATTTGTACTCATAATTATGCAAGTATTGACATTTTACTCTCCAAAGACACCTGAAGCTCCATTATCATCTACAGCTCCTCAAGCTTCATCTAAGATTGTGGATCCACTTCTACGTCAATCCATACGCATTCGTAAGTTCACAAACTACCAGATTTTACTTATTCTTGTTATTTTTCATCATTTACTTCCTTTTTAGCTTTTATTCATTGTCTATTTGAGCCCTTTTCCTTTAAAAAGGCAATTCTTGATCCTCTTTAGCAAGAAGTTATGGATGAGGAACTTTCTGCTTTATATAAGACAGATACTTGGGATCTGGTTCCTCTACCTCCTAGTAAAAATGTTGTTGGTTGTCGTTGGGTGTATAAGATCAAGACTAATTTTGATGGGTCTATTGAGCGATACAAAGCTAGGTTGGTTGCAAAAGGATACTCTCAATAGTATGGTATGGATTATGAGGAGAAATTTGCCCCTGTTGCAAAAATAACTACTATTCGTACTCTTATTGCAGTAGCTTTGATTCGTCAGTGGCATATAAAAATGGCTTCTTGAATGAAGATCTTCAAGAATAAGTTTATATAACGCCCCCTCCTAGTGTTTCACATGACTCTAGGTATATTTGTAAGCTTAAGAAAGCATTATATGGTCTCAAACAAGCACCTCGTGCTTGGTTTGAGAAATTCTTTGTTGTAATCTCGTCTCTTGGATTTGTTTATAGTAATCATGATTCTGCTATTTTTATTAAGTGCACTAATGCAGGTCGAATCATTCTATCTTTATATGTTAATGACATGATTATTACTGGTGAAGACATTGATGGTATTTCAGTTTTGAAGACAGAGTTGGCTAGACAGTTTGAAATGAAGGATTTGGGTTATCTTCGATATTTCTTGGGTATTGAGGTAACTTCATCACCCAAAGGTTATATTCTTTCTCAGTCAAAATATGTTGCAGATATTCTCGAGCGGGCTAGACTTACTGATAAAAAGACTGTAGATACTCCCATTGAGGTTAAGGCAAGGTATTTTTCTTCTGATGGTTTACCTTTGATAGATCCTACTTTATACCGTACTATTGTTAGGAGCTTGGTATATCTCACCATTCGTCCAGATATTGCATATGTTGTTCATGCTATTAGTCAGTTTGTTTCTTCTCCTACTACTATTCACTAGGCAAATGTTCTTTGTATTTTGCGATATCTGTTGCACCCTCGTGGCGTAACGCGGTGTCGCGGCAACCCTCGATAGATTTTGGGGTTTTTAATTTTGTAAATATGGGAGTTGCCACCTAGTATTATGGTCACTAGGAAACCTAACTGGTCTTTCAGAGATTCTAAGGCAAGGAACTGGTTGCGTAAAGGGAAGGTATTAGCAGTTCTAGTATGCCCTACCTAAGGTAAGCTGCTTCGTGTTTGGTTTGCCTTATAATTGCTATGGTGTTGGTGTTTTCTAATCCCATCAGTTTTCCTAGGATAAGCTTGCTATGATGAACAAACTTGGACTCAAAATCTTAAAAAAAAAGAACCCTTGGTCATTGTGGATCACACCCTTAGATATGTCTACAAAGTATCAAGGAGAACCAATGCAGATCTCTTGAAATCTGTGTTTGATTCAGATTAAATTTATTACCTATAATTTATGAGATAGGTAAGATAGAAATCTTAAGGAGATTCAATGTGCTTAGGAGCTCATTTTTCCCTTAGGAATAATAAATCGCAAGGAAAAGGAACAAAGATTTAGAAATCTAAGGAAATTCAGAGCGCTTTAAAAGCCTTTTTTTGCCTTATTGTTTCATACTTTCATGGCTCGTAAATCGTGGAGTCAAAAATTAAAATGTCCTCAATTATAATCGAGGCTTCTTTCAAGGATGTGTGATGACTTATTATTCCTAGAAAAATATTTTGGATATTAACCACTTGGGATTTCTTTATCAATCATTAACAGCAAATAATAACAAGTTATTCCCAATAATATTTTGGATATTCATCCCTTTGGGATTTCTTTATCCAAACATTAACGGTGAATAATAGATGAAATCCCCCCAAAAAAATAAGATTTTTGTATTTTTTGGAATATTGGCCAACACTCTATGGAGTTTTACAAACATGTCATAAAATCCAGAATGCAAGAAATTAATTTTTTTCATGTTTAAGAAATCCATGCTAAAACACATTTTCTTTTAAACTTTGAATATTTGTTTTTTTTTTTTAAAAAAAAAGAGGAAATTCAAAATATGTTAGAGTATTGGCCGTAAGCAATGAAAACAAGATTTTTTGCTTTATAATTTTTGCAATGTTTTCACAAAAACTGGATTTCATATCTTTATGGTATAAGTAGTACAAGCCAACGTTAATCAAAATATGAGAGAATTACAAATTTCTTGACAATATTTTTTTTGAATTTGTGAAATGGATCGGACCCAGCCCTAAAAAAAAACCTTCTTTCTACGAGGCTGGGCTCGGCCCAGCCGTGTGGCTGGACTACTAAAGTCCAGCCCGAAGCGGATGGTCAAGTTCTCGTGCACAAGAAAGTAACCGACTAATTATATCTTCATTTGCTGCAGAACGTGAATTGTTCATGTTTTGCATGCAAAGGAAACAAAACAACAAGACAGACCAGGGAAGGAAAGAAGATTACCTGGAGTGAAGGAACGTGCTCGCTGTCGTTGGCGGTGGCTTGTGGTGGTGAAACAAAATGATGGGGGGCTGCTGCGGCAGTGACTGCTCTTCATCTTCCTTGTGCAGAGGCTCCAGCCTCTATTTTCCTTTATCCTTTTCTGTGTGGATTGCTCTTCCCCACCACTATCCTTGTTTCGTTCCCCTTGTCCATGTGTATTCTTTCTTTCTGGTTTGTTTGCTTCGGCTTCACTTCTCTCCCTCTCTTCTATTCTCGTTTCTGTCTCTCTAGTAACGAAGAGATGAAGGAAATAAACTCCCTCTGTTCTCCCTTGTTCTCTGTGTTTTTTTCTCTCCTTTCCTTTTCTCTTCTTTCTTTCGTTTCTCTGCTATTTTTTCCGTCTCCTCCCTCGCCTCCTTTCTTTCTCTCCTCGTCCTACCTGCCTCTCTCTCGTTTTTTCTCTTGTTGCCTACCTTTTTCCCCCCCCTCATCTCTTCTCCCAGTAGAGAAGGTTTATATAGCCTAAAATGCAGCTCTATTTAGGAAACAAAATTTGGGGACACAATCGCGGGTGGCTTGCAATCAAATAAATCTAATTAGGAAGCAAAATATTTTGATTGATTCGGTGATCTTGGTAATTATTCTCCATGTGTAGAATCCCAGCCATTAAATGATGGTTCAACTTTCCACAGCTGTCCTAGGTGTTCAAAGCCGTTGCCTTTGGACCAAAGATGAAAAGAAGCTGGCAGGGCTTGTTACAGGGTTCGTTGCGTGCAGAACATTGGTTTGTTCTGCATGCAACGTAATTAATTTTGGTTCCTTTAAATCATTAATTAAGTCTCTAATTTTAAAAATTTTCAATTCAGTTCTTGATAAAAAAAAAAGTCCTCCAAATCAGCCCGTAATCCCTCAAATTAGACCTGCGGTCTAAAACCCTTCTCGCGGCAGGATTTCCTACTTTCACACTAGATATTCAAACGGGAATATCTTACGCTTATGATATCGAAATCAAGTGATTCAAAAACCTAAATTCATTACACATACAGGACTACAACTTTCATGAAGGATCCAAAGTGAGATAAAATCGTTTTGAAGAAAGAATTGCAAACAAACTCGGGCTGGAACCCTTCTCACGGCAGGATTCTCTACTTTCACATTAGGTATTCAAACGAGAATATCTTGAGCTTCTAATACCGAAATCAGGAGTTTCAAAAGCCCAAATTCATCTAAGTGTACAGGTCTACAACTTTCATGAAGGATTCAAAGTGAGATAAATTTGTTTTGAAGAACAGAATTGCAACAAAACTCGGCTGAAAACCTTCTCGCGGCAGGATTCTCTGCTTTCACGCTAGATTTTAAAAGGAAATATCTTGAACTTCTGTTATTGAAATTAGGCGATTTAAAAATCCAAATTCATCTACACTTGTAGAACTACAACTTTAATGCGGGGTCCAAAATGAGATAAATTCGTTTTGAAAAGTAGAATTTGGCCGCAACCTAGTTGGTCAAAAAGATTTCCTAATCTGATTCGTGAAACTGACAATGCCGAGCATCCAAATCTGACTAAAAGTCTGCCATAAGAATAGTGAGCCCTAGGACCCAATAAAGGTGTAGGTCAATTCTTCAACATGTCATAAGTGACAGAATATAACTAAGATGGTCAGATATCGTATGAAACCAAGTCAGAATCAGAGCCTAAGTTGGAACAAAAAATTGCTACAGCAGCAGAATCAGTTTTTTTTAGTGCAAATTCTGAAGGATTTATCCAACATTAAAAATAAGATAAAGAAGGAACGAATTTAGCATTATGAAGACTCCTAGTCAGTCTAAGAAACCTGGCGATTTTGACAAAGAAAGGGGGAGGATAAAGAGGGCAAAAAACAGCTCAAACAGGATTTGAAAAACATTTCTCTCTTCTCTGCTTTTGTCAATTTTTCAACAATCACGAACCAAACTCCTGCATTTGGTTTAAGAGGGATACATACCATCTTCAACACATGGGGCCTAAAAATGAGTAACAATAATATCTTTGGGGTACAGTCTTTCAAAGTCTTTTACTTTCATCTACCTCTTCCTTGGAGCTGCGTGTATACTCTGATGCTGATCATGGTAGTGATCCTATAGATTACAAGTCTGTTACCGGTTTCTCTATCTTTCTAGGTGATTCTCTTATTTCTTGGAAGAACAAGAAACAATTTATTGTTTCTCAATCCTCAACCGAAGCAGAATATTGTGCTATGACATCTACTATCAAGGAGATTGTTTGGTTACGTTGGTTACTTGTTGATATGGGAGTTTCCCTTTCTCATCCTACTCATATATATTGTGACAACTAGAATTCTATTCAGATTGCTCACAACTCGATTTTTCATGAGCGAACTAAGCACATTAAGATCGATTGTCATCTTACTCATTATCATCACAAGCATGGCACCATTACTTTACCTTTTGTTCCTTCTTCCTTGCAGGTTGCAGATTTCTTTACCAAGTCGCATTCTATCTCTCGTTTTTGTTTTTTAGTTGATAAACTCTCGATGCTTGTAACTGCCACATCGTGAGTTTGAGGAGAGATGTTAAATAATACATTTACTTTTGTTTTATTTATTAAGGGTAGAATAATATTTTTAGTTTAACCTATTTATAATTATTTTGTATTTAGGTTAACTTAAGCACTTTAGAATAAACAGATTAATGAGAATTTCAACCTCCTTCTCTTTTATGTTCATTTTTCTTTTATATTAATCTTAATTAATTTAACAATAGTTTTATCCTTTACTGTATCTCAACTACTATAGAGTTTTGGAACATTTATTATGTCATTAGTTAGGGTAACATCCATTGTTCTATACAGACAGAGAAGTGATTAGTACTTAAAAGTGCATTCTCATTAAGGCTTTATATCATTATATTGCACTAAAATATCATTAAATTCCCTAACTAAAGCATGTTTTATAATAACAAGTCTGATAATATAATATATCTTTAATTTATGGTAAATGCTTGTTTTAAATGCAGGTATATCTCACAATTTAAAGGATTGATTGATGTGATTAACTATGAAATTAAGAAGATAAAGAAAGGGCTAAGATAAGAGATGCTGGTTCAAACTAGAACACCATTCGATTATTGGATCATAACTGGAGTTATAGACCTTGGATTTAGGTCTGCTTTATATGTATGGAAAGCTAAGACATAGACCTAAAACTTTCATGGGAGTCCAAGACTCAATTCTCCGTTTTCAAGTTCAAATCTTAGCAACAACGAAGAAGTCGGAATCGTCCTGCAGCTCATTAATCACTGCTTTGGTTTTTAGCTCATATCTTGAGTTCTAGAAGCCCAAATAAGCTCTGGTTTTTTTTTTGTTGGAAAGCTAAGACAATTGCCCACAACTTTCATGAATTCAATGGGCTCTAATTCTGATGTTAGCAATGATATTTTGGTCAGCTAACAATATCAATAATCAGCCAACAATATCAATAACCAACAGCCAACAATGTCAAAAACCAGCCACCAAATCAATGGTTGGCCACCAACTATTTTCTTAGTCAACCAATCAATACTTCTGAATTTTAGCCTATAAAAGGAGGCATTTGTCATGTATTTAGTCATCTTTTTTTTTTCAGATCAAAATCATCTTCTTGCTTTCTCTCTTTGTAATGTTCAAGTTTTCTTTCATGCTATATTAATCTCTTGTTTATGCCTTTTCATTTCCTTTCCTATATTTAGTTAACATATATCATGTTTATGTTCTTATATTGTTTATTTATGTTTTTCTTCTTCATTATGTTTAGCTAAGTTAATTATGTCAAGGTGAAAAAGTTTCACTAGTGGTGTTAGAATAGGTATAATATAAACTCAATATGGACTTTAATGTTTATATCCAAGAAAGATTGTTATTAACATGTTTTATCTTTTTATCTTACTAATTCTTAATACCTTGCTTGTTAAATGGTTAATCTAGATTTATGTTGTATAACACTTGGTACATCAAATGCTTGATCCTTCATAGTCTTCCTACGACATCGCTATTATGATAGGAACTTGATTTGTTGTTAACATAAGCTAGCAACATGAATGCCCGATGATATTTATAAGTATGGTGTTACTTAGATAAGATGATTAATATGATCATGTTAATAATTTATAATGAGCTAATAACGATAAATCATCTGATTGGAACCTCCTTTGTGTGTCGTTTCCAGTTGAGTAATAAAAAGAGTTTATATTATATTTATTTGAAATACCATTAGTGGATCCTCTAACCTTGACATATGTTTTATCATTGTTTAATCCTTACATCAATATTACATCTCAAAGTTCTCTTCAACATCAATATCATTTTATTATTTGTAATTTATATAATTCACCTCTTTGTAGTTCGACCCCGATCTTGCCTGGTTATTTATTACTTCGACACTTCTACACTTGGTGTTGCTACCCAATTTTTGACCCATATTTTGATAAATTTTCAAATAAAAAATAAATAAATAAAAATAAAATAATAATAATAATAATAAGGGTTTACATGTGGCGATACCATAGAGCATCGGGTTAAGGAAGCAATATGTCAAGGAAATAATTACTTCGAATCATATATAATTACCGCAATACCATAGATATATGATTTGATTTGTGCTTGGTTATGGAAAATAATCACCGCAATAAAAAATACCATATATATAGGATTTGTTGGTGCTGGTTATAGAAGACAATCTCTGTAATAATTATTGCAATATTTCCTTAAATAGAATGTGTAGAGATTTTCTATATAAGTAAATATCTAGCTATATGCATGGGGGCAGAAAAATATTCAAAAAGGGGGGCAATTTTTCGAAAAAAGAGGAGCAAAACACAAAAAAAAAACCCTAAACCCGTTTGATCTTCCTCTTCCGGTCGCTCCCTCCCTTTGAAAAGAAAAAAACAGAGCCGCCCCCCCCCGCTTTTGATTTTCGCTCCCGTGAACCAACAAAGCCTTCCTCTTCTCCATCCAACAGCCCCGCTCACTCCCCCCGCACTCTCCTTTCTCTCCGCCACCAAACAAACCATTCCCCCATCTTCTTCTCCCAAGTTAGCCACCAGCGAGCCCCCTCCATTTCTCCATCTCAGCCACTTACCCCACGTACACCCGACCACAAGCACCAACACTCCCTTCTTCCCGATTCCAACCTTTTCCCTTCGGTTTCATTTTCCCCTCTCGCCAGCCAAAGCTTTCCTTTCCCCTCAGCCCCAAAACAAACCCAAAACCGACCATTTCCAGTTTCTGGTCCTATAGCCGGCCATCAACACAAACTCTCGCCTCTCCCCACCCGTCCCGTCTCTTCCATCATCTCTCTCAATGTACTCACCTGCCGTCTTCCCCCTCATCTTCCCTCTCCTCGGCCAACCACGCCCCCCCAGCCATTTCTTCCCCCGCACCCGAAGTAGCCCTCTCTCGTCAATGTAGCCCCCGCACCGGCCTCCACCGAGTCCCATAGTAGCAAAGAACCATTTCTTCTCAGTAGAGACAAGACGGACGCGAATGAGAGGAAGGACGAGCAGAAGGAAAGAAGATAAACAGACGAAAACACGAGAGACCAACCAAGACGCCTTCGCCATCGCCCGTGTGTCCCTTCGTTCCGTCTCCGCTTTCTTCTCCTCAAGCCGTGCAACTTTTGTTTTTCTTCCATAGGAGCAAGTATTAGCCGGCGGCCCCAAAGAATGAGACCCGCTTCATCCCCGTCGACGCCACCCACCAGCTTCATCCCCGAGCACCCGCCTTCGTCCCCCGCACCCGAATCGGTTCTTGGTTTGAGCCGATGAATCCGGGTTGAGTTTGGAAATAAATCCCCGAGCACCCGCCTTCGTCCCTGCACCAGGTAAGCTCTTCTCGTCCCTATGCATGCATGAATTTAATTCACTCTGTTACTGTGCATGTGAATTTTAATTCACTAGTAACTGTCGGGTCTCCTGCTGGCAGAACCGGTACTGGTTTGAGCCAGTAACCGGGTTGAGCCTGGAAATAAAGTCCAGCCCATATGGCTGGGCTAGATTCAGTTTTAAAAAAGGATAAAAAAAGTTTATGTTTGGTTTCGAGGGGCCATCCTTGATTTTTTTGGACTGTTCAGCTTTTATTGCAAATTTTGAGAATATATGTGCATGATTTGTTGTCTTTAATTGCGATTAACTGTGATGTTTGTTTTTTTTTTTGACAAAAAAAATATAAAAATGTTTTTGTGTGTTGCATACGACCAATACCCTAACATATTTTGAATTTCCTCTTTAAAAAAAAACAAATATTTGAAGTTTCGAAATTGTGTTTTCGCATGAATTTCTTAAACACAACAAAAAATTTATTTTCTTGTATTTCTGGATTTTACAACATGTTTGTAAAACTCCAAAGGGTATTGGCCAATATTCCAAAAAAAAATACAAAAATCTTATTTTGGGGGAATTCATCTATTATTCACCGTTAATGTTTGGATAAAGAAACCCCAAAGGGATGAATATCCAAAATATTATTGGGAATAACTTGTTATTATTCACCATTAATGTTTGGATAAAGAAATCCCAAAGGGATAAATATCCAAAAATATTATTGGGAATAACTTGTTATTATTCACCGTTAATGTTTGGATAAAGAAATCCCAAAGGGATGAATATCCAAAATATTATTGGGAATAACTTGTTATTATTCAGTGTTAATATTTAGATAAAGAAACCAAGTGATAAATATTCAAAATAATTTTGTATGAATAACAAGTCATCACACATCCTTGAAAGAAGCCTTGATTATAATTGAGGACATTTCAATTTTTGACTCCACAGTTTACGAGCCGTGAGAGTATGAAATACTAAGGGAAAAATGAGCTTTTAAAGCACATGGAATCTCCTTGGATTTCTATCTTAATAAATTTAATTTGAATCAAACACAAATTTCAAGGATATGCATTGGTTCTCCTTGGCACTTTATAGACATATCTAAAGGTATGATCAATATTGACCAAGGTTTCTTGCTTTTAGACTTTGAACCCAAATCCATTCATCATAGCAAACCTATCCTAGAAAAACTAATTAAGAGAACACCAACACCATAGCAATTATAAAGCAAACCAAATACCAAGCAGCTTACCTTAGGTAGGGCGTACTAGGGGTGCTAATACCTTCCCTTTACGCAACCAGTCCCTTACCTTAGAATCTCTGAAAGACCAGTTAGGGTTCCTAGTGACCATAATACTAGGTGGCGACTCCCTTATTCACAATAAACAAACAAAGACCCCGAAATCAATCGACGATCGCCGCGACGCCGCGCTCCGCTCGCGAGGGTGCGACAGATGGCGACTCCTGGGGGGGACCCTTGGACTAAGCTTGGTAATTGCTTTTTTTTATTATGCTATGTGTTGTTTTTTTTTACTATGAATGATAATTTGTTTAAAAGCTTTAGCATGCATCTTTACATCCCGTCATACATGATGTAGTCATTCATCACTTTATTATTATTTTCTTTTTGGAGAGCACACATTAAATTTTAAGTTAAGTGGGGGACTAGCAGCTTGCCTTATGACTTGAGTCAAGGTTTAAGTTTGTGTAAACCCCAACTCTTTGCTGAGTGTTTAGACTGATAGTGATTGGTATATGTGCCATCCCACTATCTCGCTTAACCCCATATTGCCTTTACGAGGGTGATCACTAGGACAAGAAGAGACCCTCTTTAGAGACCAAGTAGTAAACCTACACAATGTCTCACATAAAGGAAATAGAACCTATCCTTAGGATGTATGCTCCATAATATCTTTTTACATCCAAACAAGCCTAAGCTCAAAGCATTTTGAATCTCAAGACCTTCATTTAAAAGCTAGCAAAGGGAGAGATGTTCCAGAATTGGGAGACCCAAGAAGCTCTATTGGTGTTCAAAATTTAATCAACAATGCTTGTTTGATCATGATATTGTGTTGTTTGCCTTTTTCACCTTTTTAAATCGAGTTTTCAAATGTCAATTGGATTTTATCCTTGTTTTTTTTTAGCTAAACTTTTCCTTTTAATGAGATCATGCATTTTCAAAAGTTAATCTTTATGTTTTTACTATGCATTTACACATCACTTTCCGCTCGTAAAAACCCTGAAAGCGGATCTTCCATAACAAACACCTGCACTTTACACTGAGAATGAATGGCCGAACTTTAAAGAATACATATTAGTTGTAGAAGAAGAAGAATGAGAGGGAAATAACATTAGGGGATTCACAAAAATTAATAAGAACAACATGAACAAGCTTGGAAACCCGCTAAAGAGGAATTTGAAACCATAGATGTGGGCAATGAAAAAAATCAAGAGAGAGTTGAAGATAAGGATTTTGATCACCCCTAAAAGAAGGAGGAAAGTTAATTGCACTACTCCAAGATTATATAGATTTTTTTTCCTGGTCCTACAAGGATATGCCCGGTTTGTATAGGATACCACTAGTAGAAGGATGCAAATCGGTTAAGCAAAGGTTAAGAAGGACCAATCTGAATGACTTGATCAAGGTAAAGACATAAATTGAAAAGTAGTGGAATGCTGGTTTTCTAGAAATAGTTAAGTATCCGCAATGTGTGTCCAACATAGTGGTAGTACCCGAAAAGGAAGATAAAATCGTAGTTTGTGTGGACTTTAGGGACTTAAACCGAACTAGCCCTAAAGACAATTTTCCTTTATTTGCTAGTTGACAATGCAAAGACGTAACTCTATATATTCCTTCATGGATGGATTTTCTAGCTACAATAAGATAAAAATGGCGCAAGAGGATAAGGAGAAGAAACCTTTGTAACACTATGGGGAACCTTTTGCTACAAGGTCATGTCATTTAGGTTAAAGAATGTCGGGGCCACCTACCAAAGGGCCATGGTGGCTCTATTTCACGACATGATGCAAAAAGAGATTAAAGTATACGTGGATGACATGATTGCTAAATCTAGAGAGGGAGAGAATATTTCTAAATATTGAAGGAATTATTTGAAAGACTAAGGAAGTACAAGTTGAGGCTTAACCATGTAAGGTGTTCATTCGGGGTGAAATCTAGGAAGTTGTTGGGATTTATGATGAGTGATAAAGGAATAGAAGTGCACCCTAGTTAAGTAAAGGTTATTCAATCTACGCCAACTCCTAGAACTGAGAAGGATGTAAGAGGGTTCTTAGGAAAACTAAATCACATTACCCGATTTATATCCCAATTAACCACGACTTGTGACTCAATCTTCGATTGTTAAGGAAGAAGAATCTCGGAATTTGGAATAAGAGTGTGAAGAAGCTTTCGAGAAAATCAAGTAATACCTACCTGAATCCACCCCTATCTATCAAGCCGAATTGCAAAATGGCAAGTTCTACTGGCTAAGTACGACATAGTATATATGACAAGGAAAGCTATGAAAGGGAGTGTTATTACCAATCACCTGGCCGACCAGGCTATGGAAGATTATGAGCCGTTAAAATTTGATTTTCCTAATGAAGATGTGCTTTCAGTCGAGGAAGGGAAATCAGATTGGTGGATTATGTACTTTAATGGTGCTGTGGTAACGGAGTGGGGGCAAGGTGCTTCTCTCCGATAAGAAATAGTATCCGGTTTCAGTTAAGTCGCGGTTTGGGTGCAATAACAACATAGGAGTATGAAGCTTGCATTCTCGTTTTAGAGGTGGCATTGGAGTTGAATATTAGAAAGATAGATGTGTATGGAGACTCAATTTTGATTATTTGCCAAGTGAAAGGAAAAGGGCAAGCCAAGGACGAGAAGTTGAGACCTTACCAAGAATACCTGTTTAAATTGGCTAGAGAATTTGAGGAAATAAAGTTCACCCATTTAGGAATGGAAGGAAAACATTTTGCTGATGCTTTGGTCACATTAGCTTCTATGGCTAGAATAGACTTTGGGCACAAGGTACAACCGGTACACATTGATACCGTAAATAACCCACCTTCATTGTTGCTCGGTTGAAAGAGAAATAGATGAAAACCCTTGGTACTATGATATTAAAAATTTCATCCAAAACTAGACATATCCCATGGGGGCATCCAAAATCAACAAGAAGACTTTGAGGAGGTTGGCAATGGATTTCTATCTTGATAGGGAAATTTTGTATAAGAAATCATCTGACAGAACTTTGTTGAGATGTTTGGATGATTTGGAGGCAAAAAGTGGTGAAGAAATTTATGAAAAGAGATTTGATCTGTCGATATGGTCAACTAGAAAAGATTATAACTAATAATGCCCGGAACTTCAATGCCAAGATGATAATAGAACTCTCGCGCTAAATGGAAAATCAAGCATTCCAATTCCTCGCCATATAGGCCAAAGATGAATGGTGTGGTAGAAGCTGCTAACGAAAATGTCAAGGAGATTATTTAGAAGATGGTAGTCACCTACAAGGATTGACATGAGATGTTGCCATTTGCCCTTCACACTTACCGCACCGCGATCCGAACCTCAATAGGAGCCACCCCGTATACGTTGGTATTTTGGAATGGAAGCGGTGATGCCTTTAGAAGTAGAAATCCCCTCATTGAGAGTATTGATAGACTTTGAGCTAGAAGAGGTAGAATGGGCAAAGGTTAGATATGAACAGTTGAATCTGATCAGTGAAAAGAGGATAGCCGCAATCTGTCATCATCAACTCTACCAAATAAGGATGGCCAAATCATACGACAAGAAGGTTTGACCTCGAGGATTCCACGAAGGAGATCTTGTACTGAAGAAAATATTGTCTTTTACCATAAGAAGATCAGAGTAAATGGGTGTCAAACAATGAGGGCCCTTACGTGGTAAAGAAAGCGTTCTCGGGAGGAGCTTTATTTTTATCTAGAATGAATGGAGAAGATCTAGTTAGACCTGTGAATGCTGACTCTATAAAGAAATACTATGCTTCCCGATCAATAAAATAAAGTTCGGCCATGAATTGTCTCTGTAAGGAACCTTTTCTTCATAAAACACATGATCTCATAGCATTCAAAATCTTTCACTATTTTTACGTATGACTAAGGAGATGACTCCATCAATTCTCAAATTCGAGGGATCCAAACCAAATTTAAACCTGATAGGTATTGCACACCACACTGGGGGCAAAAAGTGCACGTAGGGGTCTATAGTGAACCAAAGCCCAAAGTGGTATCATCATAGAACTTCTGAAACACCTTTTATGAGAGTTACTTAAAACAAAATATGATGATTGCATTGAAAGTTTTAGTTTTCATGAACAAAACCAATTTTTTTTAGTTTTCCTTTTAAAAATAATTTCTCAAAAAAATGGAAAAGACAATTAAAACATCGGTAAAAGTATAACACAAAGCAACGTTCAATGGAGCAAAAAAGGGCCCCATGAGGAACTCGGAGATCTCTTCATCAAGCATGAAAAGGATAGGAAATATAGCGCGTGGAGCATATTCCAGTTCAAGAGGATAGGTCGAACAAACAAATGGAAACAGGAGCTCGAAGAAGTCCACAACGGAAAGGAGGGACCTATATTTCCGAAAATAGGTCAACGGAACTACGAAAAATGATAGTAATTGTGAAGCGGCACTGCTTCATTCCTCGAGGTAAGATGATTTCTTTTGAAGTTCAAAACGGGCAGGTCACCCGATATTGAGACCATTTTTTAAAAAAAAAAACAACGTGAGCTTTTCTAAAATTTTTGAAATAGGAAGGTCATCCGATTTTGAGACCATTCCCTAGCAAAAGCGACCATTTGATTTTTTATTTATATGTATTTTTTTTATTTTCCAATAATCAAATATAAATTTGTTACCTTTGCTTGCTAGCTCCCCGCAACGGCGCCAAAATTGCTTGACCGCTTTTTATGTTCGGCTTGTTTTAACTCGCAAGTGCACGAGTGTGCGATGTAGCAATTAACTCAGTAAGATCGAGGTCATATTCACAGAGAGCTAGATCTGGAAATTAAGCTAGGTAACAAAAAAACTCAAGAGAAATTAAATTAACAATAACTTGGTTGAAAATAATTGATGGATTTGTTTTCAAAGATGAAAAAGTGTAAATAAATTTTAAATGACAAGAAAAAGTAAGTCTTGGTCCAAATCAATTTTAATGGTGATGTATTGATGATTCCTTCAACATATATAAGATAACTCAACCTAATATCAACGATGGTGATATTAGATCGGAAGATATTACAATGAAGTTTAAAAAGATGAAGATTGATTATTGCTTAAGAATGAACAAGTACTTTCATATTAAGTAAGACATTGAATCAAGCAATCTCTATACCAAAACTAAGGTTTGTGCATAAAAATTCAAGATTATAACATTACCTAAATGATTTCTAAAATTTCTTTGCAATAATAAACATTCATGAAGAAAATGAAAAGATAGACATTAAGATTCATTCATATATTAAAGAACTCACCTCAACCACCATCATCCTTGATTTGGATCCAAGAAGGAGATTAGCCAACCATGATTATATGTAATAACACTTTAATAAATATGAAATAACTTAAATCAAACTGAAATAATAAGTTTTACAATCTAAAGAACCGAAATATATAAAGAAGAACACAACACAATTGCAGTAAAAATTCGGACACAAATCTGACTCTAACTTTGGACAGCAATTCGACCCTCTTAGAAGCCTCCACTAGATATGGCTATTAGAGACATATTTATAGGCCATTCTGATATCTTTCCAGATCATTAAAGAACAGCTCATTTGGACATCTGAGTCAAAAGGTATGGACATAACACCGAAAGGTGTTCTGGAAAATCAAATCAGGACAGCTTGGAGAACACTTTGGTGCACGTTTTTCTTCCTCCTTTGTGAGCTGTCTCATTCTTCTTTTTGACCCAAAATAATGTGACAATGTCCCCTCCAGCTTTCCATCCATGTGCTTGCCCTCTTGGATTAATGAATTATCCAAAATAAATCAAATGTTATTTGTTGTGTGGACATGTAAGATCATGGATGGTGCTTGGGCTGATTTGGAGGCTGATTTTGAGGCTGATTTGGGGCTGATTTGGGGCTGAATTTAAGCATCAAATAAGGATACAAATGTACCTATTATTTGGGCTAAGATTGACATTAAAACCTTGAGTGTTTGATGGTTGAAGTTTGCACACAACATAAGGCAAGTTTGGGCTTGAAATAGATCATATGATATTCTTTTCTAGAATTGGAATAGAATTGATTTTTGAGGCAAATTTGGAGCACTTATTTGAACTAAGATTTTCTTCAATCTTCAACTAAATTTCTCTTCAATTCTTTGTTCGAATTCCGACGTTGAATTTTCTGAAATAATTCATTTAAGCTCCAAAAACCTATCAAAACATTAAAAGAAACTTCATTACTAAAAAGCACATCAATTATTATAAAAAACCCAAATAAAATTAATAAATACATATGTAAAATAAGAGACTTAATGATACTTTTGATGCACAATCACACCCCCCAACTTAGATTTTGCTAGTCCTCAAGCAAAACAAAACATAAAACCTTTGAAATAAAAAGAATAATAATAACATAATTAGGCTTGACTCATCACACTTAAAGGACCTATCATGCAAACATTGGTATCTTTAACTTAGTGTACACAATAGCAAATAAAGAAAAATAAGCATACTCACATTCTCTAAATCAAACATCCATACAAAATTCCAAATTCAATCGTATTTATCATGCAACCAACATAATTGATTCACGCGAAAACTCAACTTGTAATCTTCCCTTCTCACTACTACAAACAAGGTAGCAAACTAGAGAAGTATCTATATTTTTTCTTTTTTTTTTCTTTTTTGATGATATTATTTATTCTTTTTCTTTAAGTGGTCACTTCCCTTTTGACGCGAATACAAACATTTGTGATGAATGCACCCGGTTACTCACAAAGTCACAAACTTAAAGTGCTTTGCATACTCATATTTCAAGCTGCCGTTTGACATAAAGATAAACATTTGTGATGAATACCCCTAGTTACTGAGCAACTCAAAACATTGGAGTAGATAGAACTTTGTACACATTTGTGTAATAATGATTACTCTATTTACTTAAACCTTGTTTAGGACTAGATCAAAAGGGATGATCACAAGTAAAGCATCACACTCATCTTTCATGCATAATCACACAACTCACACAACTTTTACAAGGAAAGATGTACTTCAATAATCTTAAGAAAAAAGTATGCTATATCTTGCTTTATAAGATATTATCTATCCCAAATTAAAGCATACAATGTTCAACACAATAATGAATCCAAAAATGTAATGTTGATCTTAAACAAGTCTCATAAGTTTTTGTTTTTTTTTTAACAAGCATGGTTATCTCAAGCATTCAACATAATCAAATATCTAAAATTAAGTTTTTCATTATCCTCAATGTAAAAAAAGAAAGAGAAGAAAAGTATAAAGATTAGAAAACTGTTACTCCCCTTTTGTTCTCAAGGATGAATGTCTGATTGAATTGGACATGAGTCGACTTCTTGCTTGATTTTTTTTACCCCGCATATCACAACTAAAAGAAAACATTGATGTTTTTTTTTTTTTTTGAAAATAAAGAACCTCACACCCCCCAACTTAAAATAATGCATTGTCCCTAATGCATGAACAAGAAAATATAAGAGATGGAAGAACGAAAAGTAAATAAATAAATAAAAATAAAATAAAAATAAAAATAAAAATAAAAACTCATTACTTCTGATACTACAATGGTATTGGATCTTCAAGATCCAATGTCTCAACTTCAGCCACAACATTTTCAAGATAAGGTTTCAATCGATGACCATTTACTTTGAAAACATTTCCATTCTTAGGATTTTCTACCTCAAATGCACCATGCTTAGAGATGGATTTAATCACAAATGGACCAATCCATTTTGTCCTCAACTTCCCGGAAAGAGATGTAATCGTGAATTATACAAGAGAACCTTTTGACCAACATGAAAGGATTTTCTAAGAATATGTTTATCATGCAAGGTTTTCATCTTATGTTTTGAAATTTTTGCATTTTCAAATGCATCATTTCTCGACTCATCTAATTCATCCAATTGAAGCTTTCTATTTTTGCCAACCTCGTTTTCATTGTCATTGAATTGCCGGATGGCCCAATATGCACGGTGCTCAATCTCAACAGGGGAGATGACAAGGCTTTCCATAAACTAGCCTATAAGGAGACATTCCTAAAGAGGTCTTGTAAGCGGTGCGATATGCCCACAAAGCATCAACTAGTCGTAGGGACCAATCTTTACGGTTTGGATTGACTGTTTTCTCTAGAATGTTCTTGATCTCCCTATTTGCCAACTCGGCTTGGCCACTAGTTTGTGGATGATAGGGGTACCGACCTTGTGAATTACACCATATTTTCTCATCAAAATCCCAACAGGCTTGTTACAAAAATGCTTACCCCCATCACTAATCATAGCCCGGGCATGCCAAAACAAGAGAAAATATTTTCTTTCAAGAATTTGACCACAACTCGTTGGTCATTGGTTCGAGATGCAATGGCCTCCACCCATTTAGACACATAATCAACAGCTACAAGGATGAATTGGTAACCAAATGAACTTGGAAAAGGTCCCATGAAATCAATCCCCCAACAATCAAATATTTCCAAAACAAGAATGGGGTTAAGGGGCATCATGTTACGCCTAGTGAGGTTACCTAGTCGTTGGCATCGGTCACATGTAACACGAAGGCATGGACATCTTTGAACATGGTGGGCCAATAAAAACCACACTTTGCAAGATCTTGGCGGTGGTTTTCTTGGAAGAGAAATGTCCACCACAAGCTAATGCATGACAAAAATTAATGACACTTGGAATTTCATGATCGGGGATGCACCGCCTAACAATTTGGTCGGGCGGTATTTAAATAGGTAGGGGTCATCCCAAAAAAAGGTACGCACATTGCGCAAGAATTTTTGTTTGTCAAGTTTAGACCAATGAGAAGGAATCGACTTGTGGCTAGGTAATTTGCTATGTCAAGCATACCATGGAGATCCAATGTAGGAAATGCACTGCACAAAATAAATTTTCATCGACCAAAGAATTCATTTATTGGAGATTTATCAATTGTGGTCTCATAGCTTGAAAGACGGGATAAATGATCAACCACTACATTCTCTACTCCCTTTTTATCTCGAATTTCAAGGTTAAACTCTTGGATTAGGAGGATCCATCGAATCAAACGTGGCTTGGCGTCTTGTTTTGTGAGCAAGTATTTCAATGCTTGCATGATCGGTGAAAACAATAACAAGAGATCCAACCAAATAAGACCTAAACTTGTCCAATGCAAATACTACAAATAAAAGTTCTTTTTCAGTTGTAGTGTAATTCAATTGAGCATTATTCAAAGTCTTGCTAGCATAATAAATGACATGAGGCTTCTTATCTTTTCTTTGTCCTAAAACAATTTCCCCTACCGCAAAATCACTAGCATCACACATCGGTTCAAATGGTAAAGACCAATCGGGAGCTTGCATGATTGGTGAAGTGGTCAACAACCCTTTAAGCTTTTCAAAAGATTCTTGACATTTTGATGTCCAATCAAATTGGACATCTTGTGACAACAAGTTACATAATGGTTTGGCAATGGCACTAAAAGAATGAATGAATCTTCGGTAAAAACCAGCGTGTCCTAAAAAGGATCTTACATCTTTCACAGTTCCTAGGGGTAGGTAATTTTTGAATGACTTCAACCTTTGACTTATCTACCTCTATCCCTTTTGAAGAGACAATGTGACCTAAGACAATGCCATGTGTCACCATAAAATGACACTTCTCCCAATTGAGTACAAGATTGCTCTCTTCACACCTTTCAAGAACTTTTTCCAAATGCATTAGACACAACTCATAAGAATCCCCATAAACTGAAAAATCATCCATGAAAACTTCCAAAAAATTTTCCACCATGTCACTAAAGATACTCATCATACACCTTTGAAAAGTGGTTGGTGCATTACACAAGCCAAAAGGCATTCTTCTATAAGCATAGGTACCAAAAGGACAAGTGAAAGTGGTTTTTTCTTGGTCTTCTAAAGAAACCTTAATTTGGTTGTAACACTTGAGTATCCATCAAGAAAACAATAGAAAGCTCTTCCGGCTACTCTTTCAAGCACTTGGTCTAAAAAGGAAGCGGAAAATGGTCCTTCCTAGTCACCATGTTCAACTTACGATAATCAATGCACATACGCCATCCAGTTTGGATTCTAGTTGGTACTAGCTCATTATTTTCATTTTTCACTACCGTGACTCCAGTTTTTTTGGGACAACTTGGGTTGGACTAACCCATTTTGAGTTTGCAATGGGGTAAATGATACCCGCATCAAGTAGCTTAAGCACTTCACATCTTACTACTTCCTTCATGTTTGGGTTCAATCGTCTTTGCATTTGCCTCACGATTTAGCCTCTTCTTCAAGATAGATTCTATGTGTACATAAAAGAGGGCTAATTCCTTTCAAGTCAGTAATAGTCCACCCAATTGCTTTTTTGTGTTTTCTCACCACTCTCAAAAGTTCTTGTTCCTGCTCTATGCTAAGTTATGACTTCCAATAATGCATGAAACGGTAGGACAACCAGGATCTTTGTATTTGGGAGGGGTCTTAAACTGTATGATGGCACTAGCATGTTCAGTTAGAAAGGCTCTTTCTTTCACATTCAATCTCCTTTTGACTGTGCATAAGTCCTTGAGGAACTTTGCATAAGATGGGACTTGTTTAATTGCATCAAGGAGTGGAATGTTGACTTTCACTTGTTTGAACAATTCATAGATTTCCGAGTTCATAAGATCATGTTTAGGTTTCCCTAACCTTTGTGGAAATGGTGCTTTAGGAACAAATTCTAAATCACTCACTTTGACTCCAATTTTTCTTGAATCATCTCCTTTCTCACTCATCTCTTTCTCATTTATCTCACCTTCTTTGTCACTCAAGCTCTCATTTGTCACTTGTGTTTTGATTTCCTCTTCACTTTCCTTAGATTTCTCCTCCACAATACCTCTAGGAATCTCAAAACCTATAGCTTTGTCAACAATCTTTCCACTTCTAAGGGTAGTGATGGCTTGGACTTGTTCATGGTTTGAAGGTTCACTAGATGAGGATTCGCTCATGTGTACCTGACCTCTAGGATTTGGCATTGGTTGATGATTAGTACTTAAAAGTGCATTTTTATCAAGGTTTTATATCGTCATTTTGCACTTGAAGTATCAATAACTCCTTAACTAAAGCATGTTTTATAATAACATATCTAATAATATAAGATACCTTTAATTTATGGTAAATGTTCATCTTAAATGCAGGCCTATCACATAAATGAAAGAATTGATTGATGAGTTGAAGTACTGAAATTGAAAGGACAAAGAGATGGCCAAACTTAGAAAAGAGATCTTTGGTGCAGTCAAACTAGAACACTGTTTGGTAATCGGGTCATATCTGGAGCTGTAGATCTCGGATTTAGGTCTACCTTATATGGATGGAAAGCTAAGACATAGGCCTACAACTTTCATGAGGAGTCCAAGATTTAAGAAGGCCGTTTTCAAGTCCAAATTGTAGCAACAACGAAGAAGTCCGAATCTGTCCTGCAGCCCGCATAATCGTTCAGTGTTCAGCCCATATCTCGAGTTCTAGAAGTCCAAATGATCTCAAATGTTTACCCTGCAAAGATGAGACAATTGCCTAGAACGTTCATGATTGAAGTTTGTTCAAATTATGACGTCATCAATGACGTTTTTAGCAGACAAGAAGATAAGAATTGTCATCAAGTCAAGATGTGGCCACCCATTCATCAATTAGTCAACAAATCAATAGTTCCGAATTTTGGCCTATAAAAGGAGGCATTTGCCATGTATTTAGGCATCTTGGTGTTCAGATCAAGATCATGCTCTTGCTTTCTCTCTTTGTATTGCTTATGCTTTGCTTTTATTAATATCAAGTTTATGCCTTTCACTTCCTTTCCTTTACTTAGTTAACTTTTATCTTACTTATGTTCTTATCTTGTTTATTTATGTTTCTTTCTTTCATTATGTCTAGCTAAGTTAATTATGTCAAGGTGAAAAGGGTACACTAATGGTGTAAGAATAAGTATAATATAAACTTAACATGGACCTTAATGTTGGATACTAACATGCTTTATATTTGTTATCTTGTTCACTTTTAATACTTTGCTTGTTAAATGGTTAATCTAGATTTATGTTGTATAACACTTGGTACAACAAATACTTGGCACTTTCATAGCCCATACTTGTATGGTATAACCGACACCCGAGCTATGAAAGGAACTTGATTTGTTGTTAACATAAGTTATAATCATGAATGCCCGACAACATTTACAAGTATTAGCATTATTCGAATAAGATAATTAATGTAATCATGTTAACAATTTATAATATGATTGGAACCTCCTTTGTGTGTGGTTTCCAATTGAATAATAAGAGTTTATACTATACTTGTTTGAAGTACCATTAGTGGATCCTCTAACCTTGACATTTGTTGTTATCATTGTTTAATCCTTACATTAATCTTTCATCTCAAAGTTCTCATCAACTTCTTCCTCTTCTTCTTCACTATTATTATTATTATTGTTACTATTGTTGTAGTATTATTGTTGCTTATAATTTATACAAGTAACCTCCCTGTGGTTCGACCCCTTGCTTGCGCGGTTATTTATTACTTCGACACTCCCGCACTTGGGAAAAGACATCAATCTTTTGGTCATGTCAAGTTTTTGGCGCCTGTTGCCGAGGGAGGTAAATTCTTGTACAAATTATAGTATTTATTTTATTTTCTCTTTTCTCTTTTGTTGTATCTAACTTTGTTTCGTTTGTTTTGTTTCTCTTTCTTTTATTTTCTTCTTCCTTTTATTCTCTTCTTACACGTGCATGAGAGTGTGGTCACGTACATTAAGTGGTAGACTTTGTAGGGTATCCTCATCATTTTCGTAAAAAATATGGTGAAGAAGATAACCAATCGCTTCATAATGAGAATAATGAGAATATTCGGGTTAGAACTCTTAGAGACCACATGAATCCCACAAGAACAAGTGCACCCTCATGCATAGTTTTTCCACCAGATGCATCTCATTTTAATTTTAAGACAGGCATTATTCAACTTTTACCATCTTTTCATGGCTTAGATTTAGAAAATCCATACTTGCATTTAAGGGAATTTGAGGAGGTTTGCAACACGTATAATGACTCAAATTGTAGCATGAACACCATTAGATTGAAGCTTTTTCCTTTTTCATTAAAAGATAAAGCTAAAACATGGCTATAAAATTTGAGACCCGAATCCATTCGTGCTTGGGATGATATGCAACAACAATTTTTAAAGAAGTTTTTTCCATCTCATAGAACGAACTCTTTCAAAAGACAAATCATTACTTTCTCTCAAAAACCGGGAGAAACATTTTATCAATGTTGGGATAGGTATCGGGACTTGCTTAATACTTGCCCCCATCATGGTTTTGAAACATGGAGATTAGTTTCACATTTTTATGAAGGGTTAACTCCTAGAGATAGGCAAATGGTTGAATTGATGTGCAATGGAACTTTTGAGGATAAAGACCCTAATGAAGCAATGGAGTACTTAGATTTGCTAGGCGAAAATGCACAAAATTGGGACACCACAAGTACTTATGAGGCACCAAGTAAAACCCAACCTCATACATCTAGTGGGGGTATGTACAACCTTAGGGAAGATCATGACCTCCAAGCCAAGTTTGCATCTTTAGCTAAAAAAGTCGAAGCGCTAGAATTGAAAAAGAGTGGTCAATTAAAATCTGTTCAAGACATTGCATGTCAAATCGTGAAACCAACGAACATTCAACCAATGACCGTCCAACCTTGCCTTCTTTTAAAGAATGTCTCCATGAACAAGCCCATGCATTAAACGGTTTTCAAAGGCCCAACCATAACCCATATTCGCAAACATATAACCCTGGTTGGAGAAATCATCCAAATTTCGGTTGGAAGAGTGAGAACAATAATGCACAAACTTCACAGCCATCGTTTCAAGCACACCATATTTTCCAAAATTCTCATGGATATGCACCTCCTTATGCTCCACCTCCTAGAAGAAATCTTGAGGAAACATTGCATGCATTTATGGAAAAGCAAGAGGCAATTAACACTCAACTTGCTCAAAGCATGACAGATTTTAAAGATACTCTTGCAAAGTTCACATCTGCTCTCGCCTTCCAAGAGAAAGGTAAGTTTCCATCTCAACCACAACAAAATCCCAAGGGGCAATACAATGTGAATGCAAGTAGTTCGGGAAGCCAACATATGGATCACGTAAAATCAGTCATCACTCTTCGCAAGTGGTAAGGTTATTGAAAAACCCATTCTTGAACCTTGTGAGAATGATGATGAGTCAATCTCTGAGGGTAAGGAAGGGGTTGAATCCGATCATTACAAAGAAAAGACCGATTCCCCGCCACACTTCCATTTCCTCATGCCATGGCTAAACAAAGGAAAGTCAATCACAACTCGAAATCTTTGAAACTTTCAAACGGTAAGGATCAATATACCTTTGCTTGGATGCTATCAAACAGTTCCTTCTTATGCTAAATTTTTGAAAGATCTGTGCCTTTGTGAAGAGAAAACTGAATGTGAAAAAGAAAGCCTTTTTAGCCGAACAAGTAAGTGCTATTCTTCAAAACAATAATGCTTTGAAATATAAAGACCCTGGTTGTCCTACAATTTCTTGCTTTATTGGAGAGCATAAAATTGAAAAAGCCTTACTTGATCTTGGAGCTAGTGTGAATTTACTTCCATATTCAGTTTTTCAAAGTCTCAATCTAGGTGAGTTAAAACCAACTTCCGTAACTCTTTTACTTGCCGATAGATCCGTAAAAGTGCCTAGAGGAATAGTTGAAGATGTGTTAGTACAAGTTGATAAATTCATTTATCCTGTGGATTTTATTGTCTTGGACACACAACCTGTTGAAGCATGTAATTCATTTCCTGTTATTTTAGGACGTCCGTTTCTTGCAACTTCTAATGCGTTGATTAATTGTAGGAACGGATCGATGAAGCTATCTTTTGGAAACATGACATTGGAGATGAATATTTTCAACATTTGCAAGCAACCTGGAGATGATAATGATTTACAAGAAGTAGATTCTATTGAAGAATTAGTTTATGATCAACTTGAATCTACTTTGAGTAAAATTGAATTGGATGAATCTGAAGATCTGCAAATGATTTATTCTCAGGAAGAAATCACGGATGAAAAAGACACCGAAAATGTTGATACAAATCTTTTGTCAAAAGTGACAACAGATTCGACATCCGACATCACACCAATCGATGATTACTTTCCTGATGAATCCTTATTTTCTCTTAGTTCAATGCCTTGGTTTGCTAAAAATATCAATTTTCTTGCCTTAGGAGATTTGCCAACTCACCGGAGTATCGAAGACAAAGGTAAGTTTTTGAACGAAGTGAAGAAATTTTATTGGGATGACCCTTACTTATTCGAATATTGTCCCGATCAAATATTTCGAAGATGCATTCCCGACAATGAGGTAAGTAGTGTCATTAAATTTTGTCATTCCGAGGCATGTGGGGGCCATTTCTCATCAAGAAAGACAACTGCAAAAATCTTACAATGCGGATTTTACGGCCCACCATGTTTAAGGACTCACATGTGTTCTGCAAGACTTGTGAAAATTGTCAAAAGTTGGGATCTATTTCAAAACGTCATATGATGCCTTTAAATCCTATTCTTGTCATTGAGATCTTTGACTGCTGGGGTATAGATTTCATGGGTCCATTTCCTCCATCATTTGGTTTCGTGTACATATTAGTCGCGTAGATTATGTTTCAAAATGGATAGAGGCAATTCCAATTCGAAACAATGATCACAAAACAGTGATAAAATTCTTGAAAGAAAATATTTTGAGTCGATTTGGAATCCCTCGAGCCATGATAAGTGATGGTGGAACACATTTCGCAACAAGCCATTTGAGACTTTAATGAAGAAATATGGAATCACACACAAAGTTGCCACCCCTTATCACCCCCGCGACTAGTGGACAAGTAGAGCTCGCTAATAGGGAGATCAAACAAATCTTGGAGAAAACAGTGAACCCTAATAGGAAAGACTGGTCTTTAAGACTTAATGATGCACTTTGGGCTTATCGAACCGCTTATAAAACATCATTAGGTATGTCACCTTATAGACTAGTCTATGGAAAACCTTGTCACTTGCCTGTGGAACTTGAACATAAAGCTTATTGGGCTATTAAAGCTTTCAATTCAAACCTTGATGATGCTAGTCACCGCGTAAGTTACAAATAAATGAGCTTGAGGAAATAAGAAATGATGCATATGAAAATTCAAGAATTCATAAAGCAAGAATCAAAGAGTTTCATGACAAGAAAATATTGAGAAAAACATTCAATGTTGGTCAAAAAGTCTTGCTTTATAATTCTCGACTCCATTTATTTCCTGGAAAACTAAGATCAAGATGGAGTGGTCCTTTCATTGTGAAACATGTGTATCCATATGGGGCCCGTGATATCGAGAATCCAAAGAATGGCAATGTTTTCAAGGTAAATGGACATCGTTTGAAAGTCTACTTTGACAATTTTTCAGTTGAAAATGACTCTATTGAATTGAGTGATCCTGTATATAAAGATTGATTCGTTTTCTCATATTGTTTTGTGTTTTGTTTTGCTAGTTTCTCTCACCCCGGTCAAAAGGCGGATAACGGTACTCCGTGACTTAAGTCGGTTCTTTCGCTTTCCCATAATAACCGATATCTCGTATATATTTGTGCAATACTTTGCTTTTTCTCTTTTTTTTTACTCCTCCAATTCTCATTTGAAAATGGACACCACTCTTGAAAAATTGAAAAAGTACTTTCCCGCTCGCCTCGAAATGCGATTACAAAAATTTACCGTGCTAGGTGTGCAAGATTGAAGTTGTTAATGAATCATGGAATTTCCGAAGATATTCGCTGGTGATTGAAGCAAAGGTCCGATTATCGGTGAGTCCTCCAATTCTTTCATTTCACACATGCCTGGAACAGTAAAAGCACTTTTGCAAAGAAACGTCGTGCAAAACGATCGAAAGTCTGTCACAAATGTGCCGATGGACTTGTAATGCAACATGTCGTTCTTTAGGAATGGTATCTATAAACCGTGAAGATAAAATACAATTCATTAAGGATGGCCCGAGTAAGGGGTCTTTAGATAATCTTTTGTTGACCCTTGAGACGCATCCTAGTGGAGATGTGCATCGTGCAATTCATGATTTATGGCCCCATTTCCATAAAGAACATGATCGACTTAGTCTTGGGAATCGACTAAAAAAGACCCTGTTTGCCGCTTTTAAGAAAACTGGATGGGAAGCCTATCCCCGACCCATAGAGGGCGTTTAAGCCGTTCTTGGACGTAAAACCAAGGAAAGATGTGAGCCACAATCACAACTACCTGTACATACACATGCTTTTTCAAAATAAATAAATAAATAAATAAAGAGAGAGAGAGTGTGTGAGACTCCAGCTGGCCTACATATAGGTGGTATGATTGCATCTTCAATTTCTCATCTATAAAATCTTCTCTTCCTTCCCCTCATTTCTACTCAACCCTTACATTAGACAGATATAGAAGTGTGTAGAAATGGCAGGTGCCCTCAAGTTATCACATAAAAAATATTTGTGTTTTCGGTGGATCTAGTCCCTGGGAAGGAAATAGCATTTTTAGAAGCAAAAATCATCTTGGTCGGGTCCTAGCCGAGAGAAAGATTCATTTAGTGTATGGGAGGCAGGCTCCTTGGGTTAATGGGGGGTGTGGCAATAGCTGCATTTTTAGGAGGTAGTCAAGTTTTGGGGGTCGTCCCCGAAGCTTTAACAAAAGGGGATATCATTGGAAGAACAATTGGAGAGGAACTACAGGTCTCCACAATGTTTGATCGAATGAATACAATGTTTAACCATGCTTGATGCCTTCATTGCCTTACCAGTGGTGGTCGGGCACATTGGAAGAGATCTTTCATATTTCCTCTTGGGCCCAACTGCACATTCACCATAAACCTATAGGTTTGCTCAATGTTAATGGTTTTTATGATAATTTGTTGTCTTTCCTTGATCAAGCCGTGGAACAGGAATTTCTAACATCTTCGCACGACAAATCATAATCTCTCAGCGCTATCGTCTGAACAATTGATCGACAAACTACAATCTTTCATCCCCGTAATTGATCCCTCCATGAGTCGCATAAATTGGTCAACTACGTAAAGCCGTAAAAAGCTTAGATTGGATTTGAGCCTTCGTTTGTGAATCCTTGTGTCTTTTGGTTTTATTTCTAGCATAGTATTTTGTTCTATTATTTCTTATATTTGTTTAAGTGTGTTTCGGGTTTGTCGGTGTTCGTTGTTTCGGGTGATGTCTTCTATACTCTATCTTTCTACCTTAGGACATTGAGGACAATGTCTCGTTTTGGTTGGGGGGAGAGGGTAGTAGTATTAAAAAAAAAAAAAAAAAAAAAAAAAAAAAAACTAACCAACTAATTGTTTTTGTTTTAAAAACCATTTGGCAAAACTATTATTACTAGGATGGCGAGTAAGGGGGAATGACTCTTGAGACGCATCTTAGTAAACATTTTCTAATGGTTATTTGCAATATTCATAACAAGGCCTATTAGAATACTTCTTGAAATATTCGAGGTTTACAAACTCTCACATTGTTATCACTTGATTCCGCTCATATACTCATTTAACAAGTATTCTTAAACCTTCATTTTCACACACACACCGTAACATATGATTGTGGGTTGCACATTAGATTATTACATTATTTATGTTCTTTTGTTAAAGGTAACAACTAAGGGATAGGGATAGTCTATGCTTTTCAAAAAAAAAAAAAAAAAAAAACAAAAAAACAAAAAAAAAACAAAAAAACAAAAAAAAAAAACAAAAATGATGATAATAAAAACGTAGATAAGTTTGATTTCGTAGCCTCCCTAACCTAAGCAATTAAGCCCGAAGGGGTGTTTTAACACCTAATACCCTAAAGTCAACTGACTTGGGAGCTATTGGCCCAAAGCTTGTTACATGGGTTAAGGAGAAAAGCTTAAGGGAATCAAACATTGCACTATCTACGTATCATATCTGCAACCCGAGTTACTAAGCTCGTAGGGGTGTCTCAACACCTAATGCCCTAAGATCAACTGGTCTGGGAGTCATTAGCTGAAAGATCGTTACATGGGTTAAAGATGCATTGTGTTTTAAGTTATATATATATATATATATATATATATATATATATATAAAAAAAAAAAAAAAAAAAAAAAAATAATAAAATAAAATAATCCCAACCCAAGGAAGTTAACCTTAAACATTAGAACAAAATATTGTTTTCTTCTAATAGAAGCCCCATCATCTATGTTTCATACATTGAGCACATAACAAGGAAGGTTTATTAATATTTTGTTTAAGAGGTATTGAGCGAGATATATAAATTTAATGAGAGTTTGTTTATCTGGATAGATTAATGGAAGTTGAATGATGAATGCCTTGCTTTGTGAAAGTTGCAAATTGTTTTTCTATTTTAACGCTTTGATTACTAGGGACTAGTAATAAGCTGGTTGGGGGGTGTGATTAGTACTTAAAAGTGCATTTTTATCAAGGTTTTATTTCGTCATTTTGCACTTGAAGTATCAATAACTCCTTAACTAAAGCATGTTTTATAATAACATATCTAATAATATAAGATACCTTTAATTTATGGTAAATGTTCATCTTAAATGCAGGCCTATCACATAAATGAAAGAATTGATTGATGAGTTGAAGTACTGAAATTGAAAGGACAAAGAGATGGCCAAACTTAGAAAAGAGATGCTGGTGCAGTCCAAACTAGAACACTGTTTGGTAATCAGGTCATATCTGGAGCTGTAGATCTCGGATTTAGGTCTACCTTATATGGCTGGAAAGCTAAGGCATAGGCCTACAACTTTCATGAGGAGTCCAAGATTTAAGAAGGCCGTTTTCAAGTCCAAATTGTAGCAACAACGAAAAAGTCCGAATCTGTCCTGCAGCCCAGACACTGTTTAGTGTTCAGCCCATATCTCGAGTTCTAGAAGTCCAAATGATCTCAAATTTTTACCCTGCAAAGATGAGACAATTGCCTAGAATGTTCATGATTGAAGTTTGTTCAAATTATGACGTCATCAATGACGTTTTTAGCAGACAAGAAGATAAGAATTGTCATCAAGTCAAGATGTGGCCACCCATTCATCAATTAGTCAACAAATCAATAGTTCCGAATTTTGGCCTATAAAAGGAGGCATTTGCCATGTATTTAGGCATCTTGGTGTTCAGATCAAGATCATGCTCTTGCTTTCTCTCTTTGTATTGCTTATGCTTTGCTTTTATTAATATCAAGTTTATGCCTTTCACTTCCTTTCCTTTACTTAGTTAACTTTTATCTTACTTATGTTCTTATCTTGTTTATTTATGTTTCTTTCTTTCATTATGTCTAGCTAAGTTAATTATGTCAAGGTGAAAAGGGTACACTAATGGTGTAAGAATAAGTATAATATAAACTTAACATGGACCTTAATGTTGGATACTAACATGCTTTATATTTGTTATCTTGTTCACTTTTAATACTTTGCTTGTTAAATGGTTAATCTAGATTTATGTTGTATAACACTTGGTACAACAAATACTTGGCACTTTCATAGCCCATACTTGTATGGTATAACCGACACCTGAGCTATGAAAGGAACTTGATTTGTTGTTAACATAAGTTATAATCATGAATGCCCGACAACATTTACAAGTATTAGCATTATTCGAATAAGATAATTAATGTAATCATGTTAACAATTTATAATATGATTGGAACCTCCTTTGTGTGTGGTTTCCAATTGAATAATAAGAGTTTATACTATACTTGTTTGAAGTACCATTAGTGGATCCTCTAACCTTGACATTTGTTGTTATCATTGTTTAATCCTTACATTAATCTTTCATCTCAAAGTTCTCATCAACTTCTTCCTCTTCTTCTTCACTATTATTATTATTATTGTTACTATTGTTGTAGTATTATTGTTGCTTATAATTTATACAAGTAACCTCCCTGTGGTTCGACCCCGGTCTTGCCGGTTATTTATTACTTCGACACTCCCGCACTTGGGAAAAGACATCAATCTTTTGGTCATGTCAGTTGAGCTGGGATCTTTCCCTTCTCTTGAATGCTTAGTGATTGAGTCAACTTGGTTAGTTGACTTCGAATGTCATCTAAGGTCCTATTGGTCTGGTCTTGAAATTTATAAGCTTGGTTGTTGATTCCTCCTTGTGTTTGCATGAATTGTTGAAGAGTATCCTCTAGGGATCTCTTATGAGGTGGTTGGTATGTATTATGTGTGGGAGCATGAAATGGTTGGCCTGGAGGTTGAAATGTTTGAGGTACCGAAGGCCCCTCATTTCTCCATCCAAAATTTGGGTGGTTCCTCCATCCAGGATTGTAGGTCTCGAGTAGGGATTGCCTACTTGGTTTGAAAATGGCTTTCTAACATTACTTGAATCGAAGTTTGGCCATATAGCACTTCCTTGAAGGCTGGAATGGTAGGACACTCGGTTGTCCTATGCCATTTGCTCTCACAAACAACACAACTTTCCTCTTGTTGTTCACTCATGACATGCATTTTTTTAATCTCAAGAGACTCTACTTTCCTAGCCAATGAGGCTAATCTAGCATTGAGGTCATCGGTCTCTTTCAATTGGAACTTCCCACTTGAATGAGAAATGGTGTTTCTAGACTCAACATGAAGTGGGAGAGAAGTCTCCCATTGCTTTGTGTTTTCAGCCAATTGATCAAAGAAATCAAAGGCTTCACTTGGTTCTTTGTCATAAAACTCACCATTACACATGGTTGACACTAGCTTTTTAAAATCATGGTAAGAGAGTCATAAAAGAAACTCACTAACCTCCACATCTCAAAACCATGGTGGGGGCATGCATTTAACAAGTCTTTGAACCTTTCCCAAGCTTGGTGAAATGACTCATTTGGACTACAAGAAAAATTCATCATTTGACGTTGTAAGGCTCATTGTCCTATGAGTGGGGAAGTATTTTTTCAAAAATTCAGCTTGCATTTCTCTCCATGTACCTATAGACCTAGGACGCAAGGAGTTTAGCCAAAGCTTGGCTTTATCCTTTAGAGAGAATGGGAATAATTTAAGACGAATAGTTTCCTCGATGCATGTTCTATCAATAAAAGTATTACATACCTCTTCAAAGTCCTTAATGTGTATGTATGGATTTTCGAATCCATACCGTAAAATGTGGGAAGAAGTTGAATCATGCCCGGTTTCAAATTGAAAGCTTGTTGGTTAAGAGGTAAGATAATACACGAAGGTGTACTTTGTCTAGCCGGGTGAAGATACTCTCTAAGAGTTCGAAAATTAGGTTGATCATTGAATTGTGGAGGTCCATTACCTTGAACACTCCCTTCACCCTCTACATCTTCAACATTAGCCATGATAAAAATAATAATAATATAACAATTATATGAATACGAAAGGAAAGGAAAAACAAAGAAAAAGAAAAAGAGGATTGCAAATAAAAGTAAATGAAACGTAAAAGATAAAGTAATAGCTCAAAAATAAAAATACAACATATTAAGAAATTCTTCAACTAATAAGCAATATTAACAACAATAAACATTAAAAGATAATTATAACAAGCATGAATAAAAAGGCGGTAATACCGGCCAAGTACTTGAAACAATAAATATAAGAAAAATAACAACAATAAACAACAAAATAAAATAAAATGAACAAAAGGCGGTAATACCGGCCAAGCACTTCAGACAATAAATATAGGAAAAATAACAACAATAAACAACAAAATAAAATAAAATGAACAAAAGGCGGTAATACCGGCCAAGCACTTGAAATAACAAAATAAAATAAAATAAACAAGAGGCGGTAAAACCAAACCATTATAATATAAACAATAAATATTAGAAACTAATTAGAATAGATAATAAAAGAAAAATGGTTGAACCAACCAAAACCCAATAATTAATAGTCCAGTCCACAGTCCAATATCCGAAAAGTTGAGGTCAAATTTTTTTTTAGGCGGTAAAACCGACCATTTGATTTTTTATTTATATGTATTTTTTTTATTTTCCAATAATCAAATATAAATTTGTTACCTTTGCTTGCTAGCTCCCCGGCAACGGCGCCAAAATTGCTTGACCGCTTTTTATGTTCGACTTGTTTTAACTCGCAAGTGCACGAGTGTGCGATGTAGCAATTAACTCGCAAGATCGAGGTCATATCCACAGAGAGCTAGATCTGGAAATTAAGCTAGGTAACAAAAAAACTCAAGAGAAATTAAATTAACAATAACTTGGTTGAAAATAATTGATGGATTTGTTTCCAAAGATGAAAAAGTGTAAATAAATTTTAAATGACAAGAAAAAGTAAGTCTTGGTCCAAATCAATTTTAATGGTGTTGTATTGGTGATTCCTTCAACATATATAAGATAACTCAACCTAATATCAACGATGGTGATATTAGATCGGAAGATATTACAATGAAGTTTAAAAAGATGAAGATTGATTATTGCTTAAGAATGAACAAGTACTTTCATATTAAGTAAGACATTGAATCAAGCAATCTCTATACCAAAACTAAGGTTTGTGCATAAAAATTCAAGATTATAACATTACCTAAATGATTTCTAAAATTTCTTTGCAATAATAAACATTCATGAAGAAAATGAAAAGATAGACATTAAGATTCATTCATATATTAAAGAACTCACCTCAACCACCATCATCCTTGATTTGGATCCAAGAAGGAGATTAGCCAACCATGATTATATGTAATAACACTTTAATAAATATGAAATAACTTAAATCAAACTGAAATAATAAGTTTTACAATCTAAAGAACCGAAATATATAAAGAAGAACACAACACAATTGCAGTAAAAATTCGGACACAAATCTGACTCTAACTTTGGACAGAAATTCGACCCTCTTAGAAGCCTCCACTAGAGATGGCTATTAGAGACATATTTATAGGCCATTCTGATATATTTCCAGATCATTAAAGAACAGCTCATTTGGACATCTGAGTCAAAAGGTATGGACATAACACCGAAAGGTGTTCTGGAAAATCAAATCGGACAGCTTGGAGAACACTTTGGTGCACGTTTTTCTTCCTCCTTTGTGAGCTGTCTCATTCTTCTTTTTGACCCAAAATAATGTGACAATGTCCCCTCCAGCTTTCCATCCATGTGCTTGCCCTCTTGGATTAATGAATTATCCAAAATAAATCAAATGTTATTTGTTGTGTGGACATGTAAGATCATGGATGGTGCTTGGGCTGATTTGGAGGCCGATTTTGAGGCTGATTTGGGGCTGATTTGGGGCTGAATTTAAGCATCAAATAAGGATACAAATGTACCTATTATTTGGGCTAAGATTGACATTAAAACCTTGAGTGTTTGATGGTTGAAGTTTGCACACAACATAAGACAAGTTTGGGCTTGAAATAGATCATATGATATTCTTTTCTAGAATTGGAATAGAATTGATTTTTGAGGCAAATTTGGAGCACTTATTTGAACCAAGATTTTCTTCAATCTTCAACTAAATTTCTCTTTAATTCTTTGTTCTGAATTCCGACGTTGAATTTTCTGAAATAATTCATTTAAGCTCCAAAAACCTATCAAAACATTAAAAGAAACTTCATTACTAAAAAGCACATCAATTATTATAAAAAACCCAAATAAAATTAATAAATACATATGTAAAATAAGAGACTTAATGATACTTTTGATGCACAATCAGTAGGTCACCCATAAGAATGAGACCACTCTTCCCTTCTCTCCACTTGGGTAGGTCACTCATCACAATGAGACCATCTTGCATTTGGGTAGGTCACCCGTTAAAATGAGACCATCTTGCATTTGGGTAGGTCACTTGTCATAATAAGATCATCTTTCATTTGGGTAGGTCATCCGTCATAATAAGACCACACACACATTTTTGTATTGGTTTTGGTTAAAGGAGATCGCCAGATGGGATCTCAAGTTAAGTCAACCACACATAGAGTTTAGCTTTGGTTAAAGGGAATCGCCAGATGGGATTTCAGGTTAATCGAGCTACACACCAACTTTGCTTCGGATTAAAGGAGATCGCCAGATGGGATCTCGGAGTTAACCCAACCACACACGAGTTTAGCTTTGGTTAAAGGGAATCACCAGATGGGATTTCGGGTTGACCGAGCTACACACCAACTTTACTTCGGGTTAAAGGAGATCGCCGGATGGGATCTTAGGTTAACCCCCTCAAAAGGCAGGTCGCCGGTGAAAATAGACCAGCGTGAGTATGTGGGCGGAGTCGCCCCCGAAAATAGACCGGGTTAGAGTGTGCGTGGGCAGGTCACCCGTGAAAATAGGCCGATTTTCTTTTAAAAAAAAAAATATAGCAGGTCACCCATGATAACAAGACCATTTTCTTTTTTTAAAAAAGTGAAGTCCTTGGATGAGTGGATCACTCAGCAAGCAAGGAATACTTTTTTTCTTTACAAGCTTACTATGCAAAACATTGAGGAGTTTTGCTTCGTAAGCATTGTAAAGAGGGGGCATCTGTTGCTACCCAATTTTTGACCCATATTTTGATAAATTTTCAAATAAAAAATAAATAAATAAAAATAAAATAATAATAATAATAATAAGGGTTTACATGTGGCGATACCATAGAGCATCAGGGTTAAGGAAGCAATATGTCAAGGAAATAATTACTGAATCATATATAATTACTGCAATACCATAGATATATGAATTGATTTGTGCTGGTTATGGAAAATAATCACTGCAATAAAAAATACCATATATATAGGATTTGTTGGTGCTGGTTATAGAAGATAATCTACTGTAATAATTATTGCAATATTTCCTTAAATAGAATGTGTAGAGATTTTCTATATAAGTAAATATCTAGCTATATGCATGGGGCGGAAGAAAAATATTCAAAAAGGGGGGCAATTTTTCAGAAAAGAGGAGCAAAACACAAAAAAAAACCCTAAACCCGTTTGATCTTCCTCTTCTGGTCACTCCCTCCCTTTGAAAAGAAAAAAACAGAGCCGCCCTCCCTGCTTTTGATTTTCGCTCCCGTGAACCAGCCAGGCCTTCCTCTTCTCCATCCAACGGCCCCGCTCACACGCCCCGCACTCTCCTTTCTCTCGCCTGCCCAAACAAACCATTCCCCCATCTTCTTCTCCCAAGTTAGCCACCGGCGAGCCCCTCCATTTCTCCATCTCGACCACTTACCCCACGACACCCGACCACAAAGCACCAACACTCCCTTCTTCCCGATTCCAACTTTTTCCCTTCGGTTTCATTTTCCCCTCTCGCCGACCAAAGCTTTCCTTTCCCCTCGGCCCCAAAACAAACCCAAAACCGACCATTTCCAGCTTCGGTCCCATAGCCGCCATCAACACAAACTCTCGGTCTCTCCCACCGTCGTCCCGTCTCTTCCATCATCTCTCTCAACGTACTTCGCTGCCGTCTTCCCCCTCATCTTCCCTCTCTTGGCCAACCACGACCCCCCAGCCATTTCTTCCCCGCACCCGAAGTAGCCCTCTCTGTCAATGTAGCCCCGCACCGGCCTCCACCGAGTCCCATAGTAGCAAAGAACCATTTCTTCTCAGTAGAGACAAGACGGACGCGAATGAGAGGAAGGACGAGCAGAAGGAAAGAAGATAAACAGACGAAAACACAGAGAGACCAACCAGCACGCCTTCGTCATCGCCTGTGTCCCTTCGTTCCGTCTCCAGTTTCTTCTCCTCAAGCTGTGCAACTTTTGTTTTTCTTCCATAGGAGCAAGTATTAGCCGAAGCAGCAGCCCAGCAAAGAATGACCCGTTTCATCCCCGTCGACGCCACCCACCAGCTTCATCCCCGAGCACCCGCTTCGTCCCCGCACCCGAATCGGTTCTTGGTTTGAGCCAGATGAACGGGTTGAGTTTGGAAATAAATCCCCGAGCACCCGCCTTCGTCCCCGCACTGGTAAGCTCTTCTCGTCCCTATGCATGCATGAATTTAATTCACTCATTATCGTGCATGTGAATTTTAATTCACTAGTAACTGTCGGGTCTCCTGTTTGAGCCAGACCGTCTTTGAGCCGATCAGAATCGGGTTGAGCCTGGAAATAAAGTCCAGCCCATATGGTCGGGCTAGATTCAGTTTTAAAAAAGGATAAAAAAAGTTTATGTTTGGTTTCGAGGGGCCATCCTTGATTTTTTTGGACTGTTCAGTTTTATTGCAAATTTTGAGAATATATGTGCATGATTTGTTGTCTTTAATTGCGATTAACTGTGATGTTTGTTTTTTTTTTGACAAAAAAAATATAAAAATGTTTTTGTGTGTTGCATACGGCCAATACCCTAACATATTTTGAATTTCCTCTTTAAAAAAAAAAAACAAATATTTGAAGTTTCGAAATTGTGTTTTCGCATGAATTTCTTAAACACAACAAAAAATTTATTTTCTTGTATTTCTCGGATTTTACAACATGTTTGTAAAACTCCAAAGGGTATTGGCCAATATTCCAAAAAAAAAATACAAAAATCTTATTTTGGGGGAATTCATCTATTATTCACCGTTAATGTTTGGATAAAAAAACCCCAAAGGGATGAATATCCAAAATATTATTGGGAATAACTTGTTATTATTCACCATTAATGTTTGGATAAAGAAATCCCAAAGGGATGAATATCCAAAAATATTATTGGGAATAACTTGTTATTATTCACCGTTAATGTTTGGATAAAGAAATCCCAAAAGGATGAATATCCAAAATATTATTGAGAATAACTTGTTATTATTCAGTGTTAATATTTAGATAAAGAAACCAAGTGATAAATATTCAAAATAATTTTGTAGGAATAACAAGTCATCACACATCCTTGAAAGAAGCCTTGATTATAATTGAGGACATTTCAATTTTTGACTCCACGGTTTACGAGCCGTGAGAGTATGAAATACTAAGGGAAAAATGAGCTTTTAAAGCACATGGAATCTCCTTGGATTTCTATCTTAATAAATTTAATTTGAATCAAACACAAATTTCAAGGATCTGCATTGGTTCTCCTTGGCTCTTTATAGACATATCTAAAGGTATGATCAATATTGGCCAAGGTTTCTTGCTTTTAGACTTTGAACCCAAATCCATTCATCATAGCAAACCTATCCTAGAAAAACTAATTAAAAGAACACCAACACCATAGCAATTATAAAGCAAACCAAACACCAAGCGGCTTACCTTAGGTAGGGCGTACTAGGGGTGCTAATACCTTCCCTTTACGCAACCGGTCCCTTACCTTAGAATCTCTGAAAGACCAGTTAGGGTTCCTAGTGACCATAATACTAGGTGGCGACTCCCTTATTCACAATAAACAAACAAAGACCCCGAAATCAATCGACGATCGCCGCGACGCCGCGCTCCGCTCGCGAGGGTGCGACACTTGGGATAAGACATCAACTCTTTGATCGTGTCAAGAAGACAAAACAAAAAATAAGACGTAAACAAAATTATGTTCTATAGTGATATGCATGACAAAATAATTGTCTTTGAATTATGTTTGGTTATGGTAGACAAGACAAAATAAAGTGTAAAAAAATCTATTTTACCCTTAATATGTATTGTTGCCAGACTTACATATTTTTTAAAAATAATTAGATATCTTTTTTTTTTAGTTTATATTGAATGTTGAAATTAATAATATTATAATAACCTTAATTATAAAATCATGACCGGCTTGATGGGTTGACTTAGGTCTGGACTAGTTCTGGTCAGGTTAAAAGATAGAGGAAGGATTAATTTGACATGACCTAGTAAAAAACTCAAGTAAACCCGGGATAAAACACGGGTCGAAAACCCGTTGATTTAAAAAAAAAATTTGGTAAAAACAAGATTGTTGTTATTATTTTTTTAAAACAATATAGGTCAGCTGGGTTAACCTTCCAGGACTGTGACTTGAACCTTGCTTCTGGTTGACTCTTAGGTCAGGTTTTAAAATCATAATAATAACCACTTATATCCACAAGTTGACTCGGTTAACCCATACTGACCCTTCTGACCTGTGAACTTTGCCTTACCCCAGTTGAACCTCGAGTCAAGTTTTAAAACTATAATAATAACAAATTTTATTATTACATTAACCTGAGTCAACCCAGGTTGACCTTCATGATCCGTGCCTCGAGCATTACCCTATGTTGACCACCGAATCTAGTTTTAAAACTATGATAACAACAACTTTTATTTTATGTTTACTCAATTTAACTCGGGTCTTATACCAGGTCGACCCCTGAGTTAAAATAATAACAACTTTTGTTTTTATATTGACTTGGGTTAATGGTCAACCTCACTTATGACCCGGATCTTGCCTCGAGTCGACCTCTGAATTGGATTTAAAAATATAATAATAAATTTTTTTATTCTTACACTGACGCAGTCAACCCGTGTCAACCGAACCCTTGACCTAGGTCTCGACAAGTAACTCGGGCTTTGTCCTGGATCAACCCTCGAGTTGAGTTTTAAAATTATAATAATAACTATTTTTATCCTTATATGTCTTACTTAAACAATTTTAGAATTGAAAGTTTTTTACAAGCATGTTTTAAGAACAAAAAATAATAAATATTGTCTATACAGACTTGTCCTTTTTATATTTCTTGTTTTAAAAGTACATAATTTTACTATAAAACTTTCTCAGAGACAAATTTATGTTTTATGTTTTTGTCACTTTAACCAAATATATTTATATTTTCACTGTTTTTATTTCTTTTATTATAGGACAGTAACCAAAGACCACATATGATTTTTTTTGTACTATAAAAAATCAATAATGCATAAATTGTTTTTTAGTCGTTTTCCAAACAATGCTCCATGCTTTAGACTTAGTTTTTACAAGCCTAGCGAATAGCCACATCTATTAATTATTATTTTTTTTTGTATAATTTGTTTTTGTTTCATCCATGCAAAATGACTTTAAAGTTATTACTTGATATTTCATGTATGTTTTTATTATTAAGATTACTATTATTACGGCTTAATGAAAAAGAAGAAGAAGGGGTATTTAATTTGACCTTGCATAATAAATACATAATTATGCAAAAATATAATACCCAATGTTCAACCTTTGTTTACCTAAAAACACTCCAAAATCATCCTTCAAACATAAATGAACTCATTTCCATGGTTAAAACACATTTTAATTAGGCTAAAAATTTAAAATCAAATATAACCATATCAAACTTTTTAGACTCTGAATTTTTTTGCATGATTAAAGATCAAAATTAAATTCATTTAACTTCCCTCATTAAGATGAATTTACATCAAGTTTAACCTTTTTATTACGGAAATATGGCTAATCAAAAGCTTTCCCTTATCTCATTTCTTGTTGACTTTTTCTCTTATATCTCAATTGTTGACAGAGAAATAAATTCAAAGGCTAAACTCCACAACATCGACGATGTCTTTGTTTTTGCCAATCAATGGTAACAAATTTATTACACATACAATCCTTCCTTTAGAAATGATCATTCAATAACTGATTGGTTATTCGTAATGAAAACCAAACACAGAGGTTGTGTCGAGCTTTTTCATGATGACAATGATGAATTAACTATGGGAGATGATGTCTTTGAACTTGGTGAGTTAGTTGGTCCATATCAAATTGCTCCGTCTAATAACTTAGAAGAAAATTCAAATTTTTGCATCACCGAGAATATTTTTATTTACGTTGACGCTGGGAGTTGAATGATGTTTTGAGCTCCAGCTGACATACACAAGTCGATAAAGATGGTAACGACAAAATCAATATACAAGATTGCGATAGAGATGAGGACGAGTCAATTGATGAAGAAGAAGATAATTTTTATTAATTTTCACAACATGAATGTGTAATGCCATAAACTATAATGTAATATTTATAGACAAAATTCAATTTAATGTAATGACAATGATGTTAATTTATTTTTGAATGACAAGGAAACATTTATTATATTATTGTTGTATGAATTGATGTTATTGTGCTGTGTGTGAAGCTGTGAATTTAAATATTTGCAAGATGGATAAATAGGGAATACATATAAAATTTGGCATCAGACATTGTTTTACACCAATGGAAATACTAACAGATTATACATTACATACGGGTATACCGATAAAATATATCCGTCGGTATATTCTAGAGACTATAAAAACTATTCCCTTTCACCATGGTACTGTTCACGGTGTTTATTACATACGGGTATACCGATGAAATGTGTTGAACGATATATTCCAGAGACCATGAAAACTATTCAACTTCACCTTGATACTGTTCATAATGTGTATTATATATGGGTATACCGACGGAATGTGTCTATCGATATATTTCAAAGACTATAGGAACTGTTCACTTCTCAATGGCACTGTTCACAGTGTTCATTAGATATTGGTATACCGATATAATGTGTTCGTCAGTATATTTCAGAGACCATGAAAACTATTCACTTCTCAATGCAGTGATAATTAATAATCTTTTTATTGTTCACTTTTTTCTCAACGGAATCATTGATGGAATGAAAAGCCGTCAATAATATTTAGAAGGGCTTTTTGAAAAATTTTATGCAAATTGAAAATTTCCATTTGACTTTATAGACGAAATCACCAATGAAAATATTAAAACTATTAAATTTAATTGCCCATCGGTAATCTCGTTGGTAAAAACTAAAAGAAAAGACTATAATCATGATAGATCAAGGCTTCATCTTCTTCTCTAACACACTCATTTCTCTCTCTTTCTCTTCTCTTCTCTCTCATTCTCACCTGAGATGAAGTATTCTCTTCTCTTCTCATCCTAAGGTATGTTGTCTTTCTTGATTTTTCTTTTTCTTTTTTTGGCTTTATTAACAATGTATTTTTTTTTAATTTAGAGCCAAAATAAAGCACACCATTAAAGTAAAAAATTTTCATTAATTTTTCTTCTTTTTTGTGTTCTTTTTGCATTATTTTTGTTTTTTTTGTCATTATTTTTGTTATTTTGTCATTATTTTTGTTCAATTTTGTGTCCTTAATAATTTTATGAATTAATAAATGACATTAATTTTAGTTGTTATTGAAATAATTGTTGCATTATTTTGTTGAATTTTAGTTATTTGTTTTTTCAAATATTTTTTTCAATTTCAATTAAATGTGTAGGATTAATTTTAATTATTATTTTGTATTTATTCCATTTAGAATAATTTTTTTTAAATTTAGGATTAAAAATATTATTACTTAGAAATAATTGTGTTAAATTTTAATTGTTATTGTAATAATTTTTACATTATTATTTCGTTTAATTTTAGTTGTTTTCTTTTCAATTTTGTTGTTCAATTTTAATTAAATGTGTAGGATTAATTTTAATTATTATTTTTAATTTTTGTAAATTTAGAATAATTTCTTGTAAATTTATGATTAAAAATATTATCACATAGAAAATAATTTTTTTGTGAAATTGAATTATGCTAAATTGTTAAAAGAAATTGAATAAAATCAATTGGTTTGTGGCATATATGTTGTGTATTTATAGGTTTAGAAATTTTAGGTAGGCTTCTTATAGGGGAGATGCTGCCAAATGTTTTTTTTTTTTAAATAGGAATCATTTCATTTTATTTATTCGTTAATTTGTGTAGATGCATGGGGAAAAGTCTATTGCACGTTGCGAGGACTTAATCACTGCTAGTTCTTCTAGCAGCAATGCTGATGACCATGAGTCATTAGGTGTCGACCTAGAACAGGCATCCGAGGCACATGCATCGACTCACAATGTAGGCTCGTCGAGTGCAATGCTGCAACGTCGAGGGGGGTCCCTTTACAACGAGATCCATTTACCCGCAAGTACGAGACCCAATGATAGGACAACCTTTCAATGTAAGTTTGTTTTGTTTTCACAACGACATGTTTAATAATTGTTTTAAAAATAATATCATTTAACGAATGCAATTTCAAGTTTACAAACATTGAGTAAAATAACACCGGCCTTTAAATCATTGATGAAAATTTCATTATTTCAATGAAGTCAGGTTTCCAAACATCCTGAATGAAAATCGCAGGTCGATGCATGATTTTCAAGGTTCAATGTTAATATTAATTTAAATATTTTTTATTTTAATTTGTACCGTTTATTGAAATTAATGAAATTTTCCTTTTAGAAATTTTTACTTCAAGGAAAAATTTGAATGAGAGAGAGTTGATATAATAATGTTGCAAGGAGGGTTTGGAAGAATCACGTTGCAATTAGGTAAGATTGAATTCATGATATTTTTTATTCCAAATATTAACATTTTATTTTTAATTTCCTAACATATAATTAATTTGTATTATGTAGGTTGCGTGATTTTTGGCATGAGGCGCAAAAGAAAGCCAAAAAATATATGAAAGAAAGAGAGCTTCCAGGCTGGAATGACATGGTGGTTTGGAAGGATTTCAGACCGTTGTACATCTCAAAAGATGTATGGGCGGAATACATTAAGCATGTGATGTTCGTGCGTTTCACTAGACGGTCATAGTCCGATACAGATAACCAAAACCGATGGGTTCATGGTTTCATTACCACGTACATCGGCGACTCCGTTTCGTTCGTTTCACATATGAAAATATGGTATGATTTTTTTTATTACATCTATTTTTTTATAAATATATTTAAATGACAATATTTTTTTTTTATTGCAGGCAACGATTCTTGGACTCGAGCCAAGCCTAATGGAGCTTTTAGTTAAAATGTATATGCGGAGTGATGACCGCCAAAACAGGGTGCAACGGTTCATTGATAGCCGAGCTCAACACTTTGTAGTATGTTCGTTTTCAATAATTTTTTTCTTAAGTTATTATTTACTTGAATTTTATGAATTTATTTTTTCTTTCTAGGACACATATAACAGCTGATTGAAGGAGAGATACGAGAACGATCCTTCGACCCATCCAAATATCGATCCTGATTTGTTGTTGGAGGCAGGATCATCTGATGGACCTGGTAGCAATCAAGTGTACGAACTCTCTAACATTAGGTCAAGAACTTGCGGACGACGCTTATTGCTTCAACAATTGGATGCTCACAATCAATTCCAAACATTCAAACTTTGGAGTTTAGGGCGATATTAGACCAATAGGTATAAGATCGGACAACCCATCTTAATGATAAATATGAACAACTCACTGCTAATTTTGAAAAACTCCTCCGATTGGTAACGGAGATAAGATCACAGATGGGTGGTTGATGTGCACCCCCTAATTAGCCCTACGATCCTGACGATGACTAGCCTTCTCCTCCTTCTTTAGCGCTACCTCTATTTTAGATTTATTGTATTTGAACATGCAAATGCTTAAATTTGTAATAAATATTTGATTTTTACACTAATTTATTTGATTTTAATTATTTTCTACTTTTGTTCAATATATTTTTTAAAAATATTACTGACGTGGTTACCGGCGAATCTAGACCGTCGATATATTCTAGATAGTTGAAAAAGAATTACTGCAAATGTTACTGCTACTGTTAACGCACCAACATAATTACATATAGTATTCTACTAGTGATATGTTATATGTATCGATGAATGTACCGAAGGAATAAAGCAGGTAAATGTTTTTTAGCGCGCATTGTTTATCTCAGAAATCCATCGGTATATTTATTATCGACGGTCCATAAATTACCGACAAGAGTTTTTCCAACTGACTGTTTTTATCCGTGAGTCCGTCGGTAAATAATTTCAAAAGAATTGTTTTAAAAATTTCAATAAACCAACAAATACCTTCATGTATAGAACGTGAAAGAGATAGAGAAATTTCAATCTTTTGACAAGAAATAAAGGATACACACACAGTAAAATTATAACCCAAAAAAAAACAATGATCTATCCCACTTTATTAGGACTTCAGAATTTCCCTTTAACCATATGAAAGCCAATTTTTCCAACAAGCCAAGACACCGACCATCCCTAGTAGTGCCACACACCCTACGAATCTCTGAAATCCGGTCTGGCACATATGCTCTTGTACTTGGACTAAACATAACAGAGCCCTGACCAATGGTAATCTGTTGCCTTGATTCAACTTCGGTAAATCCTCAGTATGTCAACAATATTATTAGTAGAAGGAACAGAGGCATTTGCAGACGAAAGATTGTTGTCAGCAGAAAATAGATGGAAGATACTAGCCTACTTGGACTCCTGCTCATAGCTATACCCGACACTAGCTAGCTATACCCTAAATTAGCATACAGACACTTTCCGCACATCAAAGAAAGAGACAAGGAGTCCATTACATAAGCTAATAGGTCAAAAATCTGACATCTCTTTTGGCCCTTTGACTTTGGGAATGAGAACAGCATGCGTGAACTTACATTTTCCTGGTAATGACATAGGTTTTATGTCCGTTTACAGTAATTTGTTTTGTTTTTTTTTTTTTTACTAATGTGACTCAAATAAGTTGACATTAACAAAATATGAACAACTAAATTAAATTAAAGAGTATATTTTATATTATTAATTTAACTATAAAAATTAATTACTAATTAATTGTAAAAATTAATTATAAATATCTTGATACATTAAAAAAAAGTTGAAGCCGCAAGTAAATGTAAAGAAAAATAATTCTCATAAAGATAATATAAGATCAGATAAATATTTCATCATCTCCTACAATTACTTCCAACTTTGTTTTCTAAACTTTGCCTCTATTTCATCTCTTAGAGCAAAAATTTATTCTTGAGACAATTCTTCAATGGTTGGTGTTGATTGCCTTAGATCAGATTATAGGATGTTTATGATCAAGACACTACAACCCAACCTCATATCTCGGGTTGTAGTTACAAAGATATTATAAACTCGATTCTTATCAGGTCCACTAGTTGCTTCAGCCACCCACCATAACTCTGGATTAGTTAATTGGCTCATGCCTAAACTAGGTAGCCTATAAAATAAATAATTAGTTAAATATTGTCATAAATAATCATAATTATTTTAAGAAAAATACTTAAAAATAAAATATAGTCTTACTAAATACTTTACATGGTTAATAAAAAAAAAAACGACCTGCAAATATATTTGCTAATAGAGTTATGAGTTTCATTGTTTCTGTTCAAGCATTCAGTCCATGATTGCCTTCTAAAGCTATACAACATCAATTACTCTAAATATCTATCTCAATTGCTGAAGATCTAAAATTCTTCCATACCTCAAAATATAGTCCATGATTACCTCTTAGCATATATGTATATATTATACAAAAAAATCACGCAAAATGATAGTGCCCCAAAGACTATATTATGCACCTCCATCGTAGTAGCACACCACTGACCCTCAATACTTTATCCTTCTATTTTATTAGTAATCATTGATTTTAGGGTGATTATTTATCATATTTTTAAAATGAAATTCATTTGTTAATACTAGCTTGTACGTATATTATATATATCCCGCGATAGATAAGGTTAAAGCTTTCAGAACTTACTTTGTACGATTTCAGTTTCTCTTTCGGAAATGAATACAACGATGGCATATTGCAGTAAATACACAAATCTTTCCTTGATCATAAATTTTAATCATCACATTAATTAATATCTATAATTATGTATCTTTTTTTATTCTCAGAGAAGGAAAAAACAAAAAAATTAAACAATGACTTGTTATTTCTTGAGGAGAAAACGTTAAAAAATGCTACCGCCTCCCACGTGTTGCCCCCGCACTAGTCTTTGAAAAAAATTAAAGTGGGAAAGACAAACACGGCCTTCCATGTTGAGCAACAACCAGTCCAGCTTCTTAAACGTAGACTCCAAAGACTAGCTAGTAGTGGATATGAAACAAGCGAGCACAGTCATAAACTGAGCAAAACGCTTGCAGCGATGTTATGAGCAAGAGCAAGATGGAAGCTAACAGTGTGAGAAGCTTCCATGAACTAAATACATGCTGCTTCATGAACTTTTCAACCTTAACTTTAAATAGTCCATCATGATACTTGTTAACATCTTCAATCGCCTTATCCAAGAATGGAACTTTTGTCAATCTCATAGACCTGCTCATCCCATTCCATATGTTGGCCACCTCTTCATCGTTCTTCAAATGATTCAAAATAATGCCTCTTTCTCTAAGTATTTTTGCATCCTCCTCGGTATCGATAATCCCATTCATCAATTCTGTGTAACGTGTAAAAACCATCGGACCTGATGCGTTCGATGCTTCATATGCTACCAAGTTTCTTAAGACTACATCACTATTTACATCCAAACTCACAGTCGGGAGGTAAAATGTACATGTCTTCTTGTCAAAGTTGATGGTTGAGATGCTGCCTTTACTAGGCACAAAACGCACCCCGCATTTGGAGAGCTGAGTGACGGATGGAATTGTGATTTCTTCAACCAGAGGTGGTTGGTCAATGCTGGAACAAACACTTTGAGATTCAGAGAAAGCGTCAGGTTGTTTCGCGGATCCAAACCCAAGAACATTGGAGAGGATTGACCAAGGCAATTTGAGTATCACTGCAACAGGTGCTGATTCTAGCAATTTTTTGAGGAACCTTGCAGGACCTATGTTTAGACTTGAAAACAGATTCCAAATCTCAATCAGTAGTTGCTTCATGTAAGTAGAGCCAACTGAAGGCTCTTCGTTTTCTTGTGTGGCTTTGGTATGATCCCTAACTTCTTCAGGTATATTGACAGATTCTTCAACCTTGGGCACGATAATGTGGTACAAAAAGTCTAGCAAGTGGGCATGTTCCGAAACTCTTGCTACTGGCAATCTCACCATTGTCTTGAATGGAGAAAGCTCTTTGCATGATCCCATTAACATGGAATACAACATGTCGTCGGCGGATTCTAATGACAGAAATCGAAATTCTAGCACCTTCCTCAATGTGAATAGTGGAATTTGATTCTCCAACATCACTATATCTCGAAGAATTGCATTACAGCTTGATTTCCTATATGAATATTCAAGAAAATGAGGCATTCCTGAGGAAACTTCGGATAGCATTTTAGGGCCACGGAGAGCATAGACTTGTAGGAACTCAAGCAAGAATGATGCATCAATGGCCATCATCCATGCTAGAGTTTCACCGTTGAAGTTTAAGTACTTGTGGTAGCATGCACGAATCTTGGATTCGAGCTTCATTAATTGCTCAACAAGATCTCCAAATTTAAGACTTTGAAGCAGCTTTTGACTTCTTTTTGCCGCTGATAGCTTATATCTATCCATCTCATGTAGCTCAAGACGCGAGTAATGGTATGGACCAAGTGAAAGTTGTTGTGGAGTATAAGAATCTGGGTCGCTAGACATTAGGGCTTTCGGGACATTAAAAATGCATATGGGAATATTACTGTCATCTTCAACCTCGTCTTCGATTGTTCGACGGATTGTATTGACCCATTGTAGCTCATCGAAGATTAGACTGGAACAAGATGACAGGGTGGGTTGGAGAGAAGACATAGTTGCTTTTGTTATAGAAAAACTTTTTGCTAGCAAAACAGTCACGGAGCGCAGTTGTTCGGCGTCAGTTCTTGTGCAGTTCAATTTGGTGGCTTCAGTGGATGGGGGGATGTATGCTTTTATATGGTTTCTCGTCTTGGGTGCGGGTTTTTTTTTATATTTTTTTTTAATTTAGTTTTTTCTTTAGTGTGTTAATAAATTTTATGATGTCAGGCTATGTAATTAATAATATTTACATATTAGAAGAAAAATAGAATGAGGAAGTTAAAGAAATAAGAAAGAGTAGATAGAATTTTCGATCACAGATCTCTTTTTTGTGTATGTTTCTCTCCTATAATTGTAGCTAAATACCATATTTAAGAAAATATAAAAATATTACTGTCCCTACTTGCGTATCAAAAGAGAAGTTTGTCAAAAAAAGAATCTTGACAATGCAGGGTTGCCATGTTGACTACGTATGTTGTAGTCCAAACATACAAATTAAATAATATACAGAATTCCCCACTTTTCTGCCCTACAATTGTGACCCACCCTCATTTCCTATCTCCAAGTCTAAATATTTTACCTTATTTTCTCCCACCTCAACCATCGCCGGCCTGTTTATCAAATCAAAATGCAAAAAATTATGTGAAAAGACACGTTATTTTATTGTTTTAAACAGTAATGATATTTTTAGTTTCATACTTTGTTCTCCATAAACTCGATCCGTATTTGGATTACTTTATTGATCCTCAACTCTTTATTATTTTCAAATTACATTATTTTTTTTATTTCAATAAACAATTCAACCCAATAACTTAAGTTGTTAAGTAAAATTTCACTATATAATTTATATTATTCTCTAACACATCCCCTCAAGAAAAAGCTCTTTGGACTTGAAACTTACACAGACTCACATTACTTTGTGCTTAGTTTTTATCAGATAAATGAAGATGGTGAGATTCAAACTTGTGACCGCTTGATCATCTAGACTCTGATACCATGTTAAAGAATCATCTCAACTCAATAGTTTAAATTGTTAGGTGAAGTTTCAAGATATGATTTATATTATTTCTTAACTTGTTATATTACAAGAACATGCAAAATTCATTTATTGGTTTTTAGTTCCGGGTAGAGATCTCAGGATGGTTTAAGAAACAATTGGATTCTGAAATTCCAAATTAAAAGCTTTGTGAAATTAATCAACTGATTACAAGTTGAAGAAAAAAGTTGTGCCCTACAAGGGAGGAGAGAGATATTAACAAAATGTAGTGATCTTAAAAGAAAAAGGAAAAACAATTGGTTTCAGTTTACTTTACTTGTAATTAGGTCTAGAATGGTAGTTTTTTCTCGTGTGAAATAGAGCTAAAATCGACATCATGGTCTTGTAGGGTTGCAGGAGCACAGAACTTTCATTTTTTGGAATTATGGGAGACTTTCTGAAGTGGCAATCTAACATGATCACTGAAAGAATTACTCGTAGCTGCAAGGAAATTCCACACCGAGCAACTCTCTGAAGATTCACGATGAGAACCCAGAATTTGATAACGCGTAATTACAGTAAATAAATTGACTAAAGACCATGGGTGGATCATATGACTTCTGGTGTTTCGTTGTTGCGAAAACAAGCTGACTTTGAATTAATTAGTTTGTTGACTGCCTAATTGACAAACGAAATTTCAGTACGGTCGGTAATTGACAAACGAAATCTTCGTTCTTCTTGCCTGTCCAATGTTAAAACTGAACACATTAAACACACGCACGCTGCTACGATATCCAGCATTTTTCAAAATCTTTTCTTATTTAATTATATAAAAATTAAAATAAATACTTGTAAAAAGACCAGTGATTAAATTCTAGAAGAAAAATATATTGTTTTAGGGAACATTATCTTCACTCAATATTTTAGTATTTATTTTGTTTTAACTTTAATATTTTTTTTATTAGCAACATGGTTTATTTAATAAGAATTAATGGGTAATTATAAAAAAAATAATATTTATAAAAATTGTAATGACTTGAATTAAATTTTTTATATATATATATATAATCTAAAACTCTATTTTCTTATTTATTTATTTTGTTTTCAGAAGCATTGATGTTTTTTAAATAAACATTTATTATCATCATAAAAGCAAGTTTTAATTATAAAAAAAATTATAAAACAAGCAATAACAGCCATAAAATGAGCAAAATGCTTGCAGCGATGTTAAAAGCAAGAAACAGTGCGGGAAGCTTCCATGAACTAAATACATGCTGTTTCAGGGAGTTTCCAACCTTAACTTTAGATATTCCAACATGATACTTTTTAACATCTTCAATGTAATGGAACTTTCGTCTATCTAAGCCAATGTATGGTATGCTAGGAAAAAATGGATGCTACAAGATATATATATATATATATATTTTTATGATGTTGTTTGGTGTATTTTTGGATAATATAAAAATTATTTTTTTTATCTTATTTAGATTGCTCTAGTGGCAAAAGTTTTATTCCAATAAAAGAAATAAGACAAATTTATTTAATTCTTTGCACAAGGGTTAACTCAATTGATCTGAATTAATATAAAGATAAATATGATTAGTATTATAGTTTTAAGATTTGACTAGGAGATCAACTCGAGGTAAGGTCTAGGTCATGTATTGGCTTGACTACTGACCCGAGTTAATATAAAGATAAAAATAGTTATTATCATAATTGTTTTTTTTTTTGTATTTTTAAAAAGTAGGCGAAGCTCTCATAGATTTCATAAACTGACTATTAAATCCAACAATGCATGTAAAAATACCAACAAAATTATTTTTCTTGAATTTTGGTATTTAAAAAAGGCTAAATCATGCCATGTATTTTTTTTGTTTTTATTATTTATGAAAATATAATTTTTATTTTTATTTTTTAGAGTGTTGGCCATAAGAAATTTAAAATAAAGTTGTATTTTTTAAAGAAAGATTTTTGTTATTCTTTTTGGAAGGAAACCGATTTATTAAATACCGAAAAAGCACCTCGCGTGTAAGTTATAATTTCAAATATTAAATATGAAAGGGTAAAAAAAATTGGGGAATTCAAAATTAATTTCACGATGATCTTTAAAAAATTGATAATTTATTAAAACTAGACTAATGACATGTTTGGCAAAACTCAAAACAAACATAACATAATGTCAGCTACTTTAATCAAGATATTAACTTAATGCTAATTAAATGTTCATCAACTTGAAATCAAGCAACACCAAAAATCCACACAAATCTTATTAAATTCAAGAACTTAATTCAAATGTCATGCCAAATCAAATAAATCAACATAGATCCAAACATAATCCATGAATCATTATTTAATGTTCAAATCAACGTAACCTCAAACTAAGTCATGAACCAACATTTAATATTCAATTAACAATCACAACCCTAAAATAAACTCACAATTTAACACACATCAATACAAGTAAAATAATGTCCAAACAATCCAAAATTTAACAACCTGAAAAGCGAAAAATCAGGTTTGATAGAATCTTAACCCAAAAGCAACCATGTACCTAAGAACCAAAGGTATTGAAAAAATACTTGGACCTAGAGATAATCTTGTATCTAAGAACCGTAAGTATGTGAATGATAACACAAATCCAATTAATCTTCGATAAGTCAGTGTACGATCTTTATCCCTGCAAAGAAAGGTTGTTTTTATCATAAACAAATAAAAGGAAAAACTCATGTTTATTCTCCAACTTACTGCTAAAATTTACAGTAAAAAAACATGATATAATCTCTTCTAACTAACCCTAATGAACCCCTTTTAAGTTGTAAGCTAGTGGTCCTAAACTAGTAATCAACTAACATAAGTTCAATAATAAAATAAACCCCTAAATAATGTTTAATTGGCCAGAATAAACTCAAATTAAAAATAATTATTTAGTATTAAATAAATAAATAAAATATTATAATAAAAACAAAGTCTTCATGTCAAAATTCCTCCGTTGCTCGAATTTTTAATTTTCGCATATTCTTGGTGGATTTTCAGTCCTGACTTTAAACATGTCGTTCTCTCTCATATGAATGAATTACTAGGCCTATCATCTATGGTTGAAAAGATTGAGATATCTAGTTTTCATACCAACTTGAATAGAAAAACAAAACTCCACCTGTAGCTTCAGATTTGTCCTAAACAGTACACAATGGTCTAATAAAGCAGATTTGACAAGATTTGTTTTGTAACTTTGACCCTCTTCAATAATATATTCTTGAACTCCATTTGACCTGTAAATTTACTAAAATATAGTTCCATGTGTCTAGTATCTCTATGTAAAATTTTAGCTCGTTCCAATATACAGTTTGATAGATATACTTTATCTCGCAAAACTAGTTAGTAGATATTTTAAGGCCAAATTCAGATCTGACTTCGTTTTTATCATCCTCCCATTCTTTAAAAAGATTCGATCTCAAATATGTATCATGGAAAAAATCTTCTAAGGTAAAAAAATCAGTACCAAGTTGAAGAATAACATCATCATCAAAACCAAGAAAAATCTTGCTAGCAAAGAAGGTCCCCCTAATATACAAACTCTCAGTTTCAACCATCTTTTACTTCTTCAATTTTAGTTGCTCCTCATATATTTGCTTAGGTGTTAAAGATACAAGAGTTATAGGTCTTCCATTCATCTCAAATGAATACCTATTTTTCCCATCATGCATAACTTTCTTATTATATTGTCATGATTTACCAACAATAAGTGACTAGCTTATATTTGCACAATATCACATAACACCTCATCATGATATTTATCAATTATCATTTAACCACTATAATTTATAAGGTATGGAATGTTTGGTAGTGTGGAAGTTCAACTTTTTTACCAATTAAGTACTAGCTATATTAGTACAACTATGACCATCTATAATTAAGCTACATACCTTATTATGAACATGGCATATTATGAGAAATATGTTCTCCCTCTGACGTTCCGAATCATCCACAATGACATGCATATTTAGTGCTCTCCTAACCACAAGTGTCTCTCCCCCAACCGGATACTTAACACAAACATCATCAACATCCTCCAATTATGACATCTTCTCCTCTTCATCCTACCTACTGGTCTTAACCTCATTATTAGATTTCATAACTATGACTCTTTTGTTTGGATATTGTAAAGCAACATTTAATATACATTTACAAGAAGTTGGAGTAACATTGTTACCTTTAATAATGACCGAGGTATCTTTCTTCTTTCTGGGTATTCAGCCTTGCCCTCCTTATTTTGTTGTGATGGACTTCCCTTAGTGTTAGCCTTCCAATTAGGTTTTCAAGGTTTTGAAGGGCTTAATGGTTAGCTTTGTCGAATGGTACCCTTTCGCTTAAGCTGTTTCTCCACCTTCATGGCCATATGCACCATCTCCTCTAACTCCACATAATGATACAACTCCATAATATTAGATATATCATGATTAAGGCCATTCATAAATCTAGCCATGATATCCTCCCTGTCCTCTTTAATATTAGATCAAATTATAATAAGTTCCATCTCATTGAAGTACTTATTAACGCTTTTTGTACCTTGACTCAAACTCTGCAACCTTTGATACAATTCTATATAAAAGTGGCTATGCATTAATTTTCTCCTCATAAAGGATTTCATCTCATCCCAAGTATCAACTTGCCTTTCCTAATTTCCCATGCGATTTGTCACTAACTGATCACACCATACAATGGTATAGTCACTAAAGGCAATCACAACAAGCTTAACTTTCTTTTGCTCTAGATAATTGTGACACTAAAAAATCTACACCTTCTTCTCCCATTCTAAATAAACTTTAGGATCATTATTCCTCTGAAAAACCGATATTTTTAGCTTAATTGTACCCAAATCTCCACCTAACTCAGTATTATAGTCCTGGTACCTATAATTACACCTCTAGCCAACATTATCACCATATCTTTCCCCTACAAATTGATAATTCCACTGTTGTCCAAAATATTCCCCATGTCCCATGGACATATCTTCAAAATCAACATCACTCATGTTTGCATTATCAGCCACAAACTCATCTACATTAGTGTTAACTCACCTAACAACCCTCCTAACATTAAATTCTCTTCGTCTAGGCCTGATTTGAACCCTATCATGATCATTAACATATGGCCTCTCCAACCTATCCAACTTATCTCCAAATTCATTGGTTATTCAATCCATCTGTTGATTCATAATACGTACCCAAGTTACAATTTCATGGTCTCCTCTCTTTTGTGCCATGTTGTTGCTTGCCTTCAACATCATTGAATCTAAAAATTGGTTAGTTAACAAGAAATATATATTGCTCACCCACTTCCTAACGTATTTACACTCCTATGATGTTTCCTTTAAATATAGGCTTTTCATTCAAATATGCTTGCTACACCTTTTTCCTCTCATCTCACCTTTCTTTAACTTTTACGGAACTAAAATCAACACCAAATATAACAACCATAACAGTGTATCTAAATATGTTTATATGACTTAAAAATCAAGAAAAATATGAAAACAAACAAAGATAAAACTATGATTATAATTTCACGAGAAATAAGCAAATTTGTACGAAAAATGAAGGTTTTTGAAGACGCGAAAGAAAAAAGATGTAAAGGTTACATAAATAAAATTTAAATGACACCAAAATATATCAATTATGATGTTATTATACTATCATTTGAATTATTGACGAGAGTTAGACCCGTTATGACAAGTTGCAATCCCAAATTTAGTTCCTATAGCAAAATAACTCCAAATGGCCTTTAATTTATATGGGGTGCGATTAGAACCTTGAAATCTAGTATATAAAATTTGAGAACTTTTTGAATTTTGTTGATATGATATTCCCTTCTAATATGAATCTGGCTTGTTATGACAAGTTTTAATCCCGACCTTAGTTACTATAGCAAATAATCTCACTTTTATATAGGCTGTGATTAGGACACCTAGAACTAGTATATAAAATTTGAGAATTTTCTGAATTGGTTTGGTCTAAATTATCCCTTGTTTGTATTATGTGACAGATTCAACATAAGTGACTTCTGGATTTTTTTTTTCTTTTTTTTTAGTTACTGATATATTATAAGACGATAACAAATAAAAAAATAAAATCTTTTTTTAAAGAACCCTAGATGCAAACTACTAAGCTTTAGACATGAAATAATTGAAAAAATTAATCATAGATAACTAAAGTTAAGAAAGTTGAAACTAACAAAAAGAAAATAAAGGATAGAACCTGGTTTTTGAAGCCTAGCTCTAATACCAACTGATGTGAACCTCTTAATTACATGGTCAAGCAACCCCCAATGAAGTAGATAAAAACCTGGAAAATCAAAAATCAGGTTTGATAGAACCTTGACCCAGAGGTAACCCTATACCTAAGAACCAAAGGTATTGGGAAAATACTTGGACCCAAAGATAACCTTGTATCTAAGAACCCTAAGTATGCGAATGTGTCATAAAGCCAATTAATCTTCGATAAGTCAGTGTACGATCTTTGTTCTTACAAATAAAAATTGTTTTTGCCACAAACAAACGAAAAAAATCTCACATTTATTCTCCAACTTGCTACTAAAGTTTGTAGTAAAAAAAACATAATATAGTCTACTTTAACTAACCCTAATGGATCCCTTTTGGGTAGCAAGCTAGTAGGCCTAAAATAATAATTAACTAACTTAAGTCCAATAATAAAATAAACCCCTAAACAATGTTTAATTGGCCAAAACAAATCCAAATTAAAAATAATTATTCAACATTAAAGAAATAAATAAAGTAGGACAACAAAAACAAAGTCTTCATGCCAAAATTCCTCTATATAGCCTGAATTTTCAATTTCATATATTTTTAGCAGATTTTCAGTCATGATTTCAAACATGTCGTTCTTTCTTGTATGGATAAATTATTGGGACTATCATATATGGTTGGAAATCTTGAAATATCTAGTTTCCATGCCAACTTCCACTTGTAGCTCCAGAAATGTTTCAAACAATACACAAAGGTCTAGTTTGATATATTTGACAAGATTTTTCTAGTAGCTTTAACCCTCTACAGTAATATGTTCCTGAACCTTATTTGACCTAAAACTTTACCAAATATATTTCCATGTGTCTAGTGTCTTACTGTAAAATTTCAGGTCGTTTTGATGTACGATTTAAGAGATATGTCTAATCCCACAAAATTGATCAGCAAACTTTTTAATATCAAATTCAGACCTGACTTGGTTTATATCAGGGTCCAATAGGTTTAGGAGGAGGTGATGGTTCAATTTGGATAAATAGAGTTTGGATGATTGTTGTTTTGTTAGCGTTCATGAAGGTCATGGTCGTCATTGATAGTGAGAGAAAGAGAGAATAAAGGTTGTCATGGTTTTTTTAGAAGAAAAAACCTAGTTTGGATTCTTTTATGGGTTTGGAAATGATGGGTGGCATTTGAAAGTAGTCTTGATGGAAGAGATTGATGAGGTTGAAGCAGAATTTGTTGGTTAGGGAAGAAAGGTTGGTTGGTAGAAATGTTTTTCATGGTGGTAATAGGTGATTGTTGTTGGTTTGGCAATCAAAACTAACGCTTATGGGCTATGATGGTGGTGTTGTAGTTTAGCTAAGTTGTTGGTAGTGGTTGATGATGGTGAAGGATATCGTTGCTAGGAGGAGAAGGTGGCGCTGTTAGTAATATTGATGGAGAGGATTGGTTTGAGAAGTCTCCTATTTTTCTTTATTTGATGGTGATAGTGGAGGCTTTTGGGCTGACGATTATTGAAGGAAAGAGGGTAGCGTCACAAGATCTTTTTGTGTTTTTTGTTTATTCAAAGATTGGATTGGTGTATATAATGTGTTGATATGTGTATGGGAAAAAGATAAAGAGTAAGTGAGAGCCACATTTTTGTTGTTTGGCTTTTTGAGGGGGAGAGGGTTGTGAGGGTCATGTATTTGGCTTTTTTTTTTGCTCAATGCTCTCCCCAAAATCCCCTTCTTTTGTGTGTGAGATTTCCTCATTACTTATAGGCAAAATAATTTGTCTTTTTCCTCCTAATTGCATGGTCCCCCAAGCAAACTTGGTGACCAAGAAACCCAAAATCACTTTGATCCCTAATTCATTTTCTTCTTCATTTTTTTTTTATATTTTTGGTTTCCTTGTCCAAATATTTTTTTTTAAAAAAAAAAAAATGCAACGTCAACGTCGATTCAATGAGAAAGATAAATCAATGATTTTAAAATGAGCGCGTTGGAAATTGAAAGCGTTGAAAGTAAATTTTTAAATTTTGAATTCTTTTGAAAAGATGTTGAAAATAGCAAAAACGACACAAATACATCAAATATATATTTTTTGGATTTTTTTATTGTTTTTTGCCATTTGTTTTGTATAGTTAAAAAAAAAGTATGAAAAAATGGGTAAAAAATCGGGTTATGACAATAATTATATTTTATTTAACTAAAATGAATTGAGACCTTTTATTTAGTAAATACAATATTAACATGTTATTTTTAAATAATTTTTCTCTTATACTCTCAGAAACTGGTAGATTAAAAAATTCCTCATAGGCAACCTTGTCAATTCTTACTATCTTGAAATTCACATCTGAATAAATCTCAAATTTCATGGTTCAGAATATATGTAAGTACTACATAATAATTCTTATCTCTTGTAATACTTAATTTCATTAAACATTTCTCTTAAACTGTTATTGATTGTAATTTTATATTAGCTTTATCAATTAGGAGGGCATGCTAGAGGTAGTTTGAATTCATTATGTTTGGGTCCTGAAAGAAAAATCAATGCTATAACGAGCATTTCATCAATGGATGTCTTTCGTACTGAAGAGCATGGTCATGGTAGAATGATCTATAATAGTGGAATTTGTGTTAAAGGATCTACCTATAAGGAGTTTGAAGATGATTATTATAGGAAGTTAGAAGAGGTGAATGAATTGCAATATCATAGCGAGCATAATAGAGCTTTTTTATTCAAATTCTATTGTTATGATACCAATAGAGGAATTAGAGCATATCCCCACCAAAGTTTGGTCAAAATTAATGCATAGGCTAGACTTCACAATGTCGATAATGTTTTAATTTTTTTTCAAATAATGCCAATAAGTTTATTACACATACACTACTTCCTTTAGAAATGATTGTTCTAGGATTGATTGGTTATCTATAGTGAAAACCAAACTCAAGGTTCGTGTCTAAGTTGTTCATGATGGTAATGATGAAGTAATTGTGAGAGATAATGTCTTTCAAATTGATGAGTTAATTTGCTCCATCTACTGACTTAAAAGAAAATTTAAATTTTCATATAGATGTGAGTATTTTTTATGATGTTGATGTTTAAAAGTTAAATAATATGTTAAGAACTAGTGGACATATAAAATTCAATGAAGACGATGATATCGAAAAGCTTCAATTCAATGAAGATTATGATGGACACGACAATGATGAAATTGAAAAGGAAGAAGACAATTTTGATTAAATTGATTTCGAACTGATTTTAATTGTAAAACATCAATGTGTAATGAAATTGACTTTAATGTAATCTTTCTGGTTGTTCCTTTATAATAAATTATTGTTAACATCGATGGAACATTTATTGTTGTGATTATATTATTATGTTATTAAACAAAAATGGTGTAACTGTGTTATGATTTTATTGTAGTTGTAGGTTGGATAAATAGGGAAAACAAGAACTTTTGGAAAAAGAAATTGTTTTATATCGATGGAATTACCAACGAAGTGTAAATACCAACAGAATTATCGACGGACTAAGTCCTTCAAAAAATTTTAAAGAGTTAAGAAAAAAGTACATGACTTTGCCACTAATAATTACATACAAAATTACTGATGGATTAAGACCTTTAGAAAGTTCCAAAGAGTTGGAAAAAAATTACATGACTTTTCCACTGATAATTCCATATCACCGATGAAATTATCGATGGGACAAAATTTCATTAGAGAAATTTAGGGGGGGTTTGGGAAATTTTAGGTTTTATTGAAAAATTAAAGTTTTAATTACCAACAAAATTATCAACAAAATGTAAAAATTAATAAATATTTAATTATTTGTCAAAATTTCAAACAACTTTGAATATTTTGTTTACTATTTTTCCCAATAGTTGAGTTACTTCCAAATTTAGGCAATTAGGGTTTGTGTATGAATGTGTTTGAAAAAGTAAAAATGAGTGAATATAAGTCTTAAAAATAAAATCAATTGGTTTGTGTCTTTATTTATTGATGCATATTTACAGGTAATAAAATTTTGGATAGTCTCTTGTATAAGGGAAGTGCTGCTAAATTTTGTTAATAAAAAAATAGGATATAATGATAGTGTTATTACCTTTTATGCTTTAATTTATTTATATGATAAAGAGAAGGTCATTAGTGAGTAATACGAGTAGTAGCACTGCTAATTCTTCTGACAACGCTTCTAATGACCATAAGTCGCTAGGTGATGACCACGATCAAGCACTTAATGCACATGCACCCTCTCTCGATATAGACTTGTCGAGTGCGATGCCACCTCATAGAGAGGATGTGCCTTCTAAACATGATCTATATATTTAGAAGCATATTGCTTAGTGGAAGCCCAACCACAACATGTCAGTTTGTTTTCCTTTCCTAAACGATTAAAAAATAAACAACAATGGATAATTTTTGAATAATTAATTTCAATGAATGAATGAAATTTTAGGTTTACAAATGTGGAGGTTGCTTGCATAATAACATCATTGGTACGTGTACGAGGAACTGTTGTCAAACCTCATTGGTACGTGTGGTCTATATCATCCCCCACTTAGTCCCGGTGAAGATCTCCCTCCTCTCCCTTCTCTTCCTCCTCTTTCAACTTTTATCCACTACATAAATTATATTCAATAATATTTTTTAAAATAATAATCAAAATTTGGTTTTTTATTTTAGTTTTATTCTCTTTTAATTTTTTTTCTTGTTTTTATTTTAATTTTTTAAAATATTAAACATAAAACTAAAAGAATTACCGATGGAATTTGAAATACAGATAAAAGTTTTGGGTCTTTTTTTCATAAATTCATTCCATATTTGAATTACTTTATTAATCATCAACTGCTACCTTCCAAATTACGTTTCTCCATTTTTTTTCTGGATTGCAAAATCGTGCAAAAATCATATATTGATGTAAACCCATTCAATTCAAAATATAGTTGCTATTGACCATTTGATTTTTAGTTTTGAATAAAGATAAAAAATTATTTTAAAAAATAATTGGATTTGGAATGCAAAAAAGTTTTGTGAAATCAATGATTACAAGTTAAAGAAAAAAGTTGTGCCCTACAAGGAAGGATTAAAAAATTTTGGTGATCTTAAAAGAAAAGGACGAGAAATACTTGTAAAAGGTCACGGTAATGGTGTACTTTTCTCCCTGTAGAGTGAAATGAAGCTAAAATGGACATTTTGACCTTTTGTGGAGTGCAAGGGCAACGAACTTTCATTTTATGGGATTCTGGCTGCAAAGAAAATTCCACACTGGAATTCTCACATTAGATTCATGATGTGAATCCAGAATCTGGTAACGCGTAATTACTGGTAAATAAATTGACAGGTGACCATGGGTCTATTGATGGAGGGAATTTTCATTCATAAATTCCATGGCTGGATTAAGCTTTAAGTTTTTAAGATGATGTAGTAATTGTTTTTTAAAATATTTTTTTATTTAAATATATATTTAAATAATATTTTTTATTTTTAAAAAAATTATTTTTAATATAGCATATCAAAATACTTCAAAAATTAAAAAGCAATTTGTTTTAAATTTTTTTTGTTGAACCTGTTTGAAACGTAACGTCAAATAAAGGTATGATCTCTTGTATATCATTGTTGCGAACACAAGGTGACTTTTAATTAACTTGTTGGTTGATTGTCTAATTGACAAACGAAATTTCATGTGGTTGGTAGGAATGTGCCTTTGTAAAATCAGATTTATAAAATCTTTATTATTATAACTAGATATGTGACTGTGCATTGTCATGGGTAAGATGTTTTTTTCTTCTAAAAAAATATATATACAGGTTTTTTAAATATATTTTTGTAGTTGAAAGTAAATATATATATATATATATATATAAAATAAATCAACAATTATGTATATTAATAAATGAAAAAAGATTCATAAATAATAACAAAAAATAAAACGAGAGACAATTGTAGAACAAGATAAAAAAAATAATAGATGGGAGATATTAATTGAAACATAAATTTAAAAAAAGACACATTAAAAATAGTATCAATTTAAAACAAAAAACAATTTTAAAAAAATAATAGCTCAATTGTTGTGGCTTAACTTGTCAAACATGAGATTCATGTCATAGACTGGGCATGGTTTTAATTTTTTTTTATTTTATTAAAGGTCATTCACCCTTATTTTTTAAAAAGAAATACGTAGGTGATGTGTCGTCTGCGAGCCCAAATTCCAACCACTATTATGGTGGCTGCAAAATCATGGCAGTGCTTTTTTTGCCCCAAAAATCTAATTTTTAAGTTATTTCATCCCAAAAACACCTTACAAACACTCTTGGAACAACCACAAATCGATCTATCAACTTAAAATACCCAAAAAAGATCACAAAACCTTAAATCAAAGTGGGTTAAATTTATTTTGCTGGACTTAGATATGTTTTTTAGGCAATCTAATTCCACCCTTGCCTAAGAAATCAAAAGCAATTGGCCTTTAATTAGAATTAAATGACCAAATGTTTTTTTTAGGACCAACATGATTATTAAAAAAATGCATAGTATGTCCACAGTGTTTTATGAATGTGTGAACAATGCCATCTATAGTGAAAAACCTACATCATTTAGTGTTTTATATAATATTGATTAGTATTTAAAAGTGCATTCTTACTAAGGCTTTATATCATCATATTGCACTTAAAGTATCATTAAATTCTCTAACTTAAGCATGTTTTATAATAACAAGGCTGATAATATAAGATAGTTTTAATTTATGGTAAATGCTCATTTTAAATGCAGGCCTATCACATAAATCAAAGGATTGATTGATTGATGAGTTCAACTACTGAAATTGAGAAGACAAAGAGAGGGTTAAGCTTAGAAAAGAGATGTTGATTCAGTCCAAACTGGAACACTGTTCAGCCATTGGGTCATATCTGGAGCTGTAGATCTTGGATTTCAATTTGGTTTATATGGCTAGAAAGCTAAAACATAGGCCTAAAACATTCATGGGAGTCCAAGACTCAATTATGCTATTTAGAAGTTCAAATCTTAGCAACAATGGAGAAATCAGAATCAGTCCTGCAGCCCAGATAATGTTCAATGTTCAGCCCATATCTCGAGTTCTAGAAGTCCAAATGCACCGATTCTTTTTTTGTTGGAAAGCTGAGACAATTTTCTAGAACTTTCATAGGGACAATCTATTCAAATTCTAACATTAGCAATGATGTTTTGTTCAGACAAGAAGATAAGGATTGTCACCAAGTCAAGATGTGGTCACCCACTCAACAATTAGTCATCAAATCAATAGTTCTAAATTTTTTGCCCATGTATTTTGGCATCTTGGTTTTCAGATCAAGATCATGTTCTTGCTCTTTATATTTTTTTAATGCTTAAGTTTTGTTTATATTAATCTCTTGTTTATACTTTTCATTTCCTTTCCTTTACTTAGTTAACTTATATCTTATTTATGTTCTTATCTTGTTTATTTATGTTTCTCTCTTTCATTATGTTTAGCTAAGTTTATTATATCAATGTGAAGAGGTTACACTAATAGTGTAAGAATAAGTATAGTATAAACTCAACATGGATTTTAATGTTTGATACTAACATATTTTGTATTTGTTATCTTGTTCACTTTTAATATTTTGCTTGTTATATGGTTACTCTAGATTTATGTTGTATAATCCTTAGTACAACAAATACTTGGCACTTTCATAGCCCAACCGTATGGTATAATCGACACATGTGCTATGAAAGGAACTTGATTTGTTGTTAACATAAGTTATAATCATGAATACCTGACAACATTTACAAGTATTAGCATTATTCGAATAAGATAACTAATGTAATCATGTTAACATTTTATAATCCGATTGGAACCTCCTTTGTATGTGGTTTCCAGTTGAGTAATAAAAAGAGTTTATACTATACTTGTTTGAAATACCATTAGTGGATCCTCTAACCTTGACAATTATTTTATCCTTGTTTAATCCTTATATCAATATCACACCTCAAAGCTCTTTTCAACTCCTTTTCTGTTATTATCTATTTCTTTATTTGTAGTTTATACAGTTAACCTCCCTGTGGTTCGACCTCGGTCTTGCCGGGTTATTTATTATTTCGACACTCCTACACTTGAGAGAAGATATTAATCTTTTGGTCGTGTCAAATATAATTATTATAAGAAACTCTAAAAGGCACGAGGATTTCACTTCATCATTTTTTATTTATATATGTGTGTGTGTGTTTTAAATATAGTTTTTTTTGTAGCTATGTTGTTTATTAGATAAAAACAAAAGAAATTAAAATAAATATACAAAAAAATTATTGATTTTAAATAAGGATTAAAAAGGTCTTTTTAATTAAAACATCTCCATCCTATTAATGCACTTCCTACTTTTTATTAAAAAAAAATATGTTATAAGATTATTTTTTAAAAAAAAACAACTTATCATAATCTTAAAAGCAATATTGAATTAGAAAACCAAAAAGATAAAGAATTTGTAATCTTGACATTATTTAAAAAAATATAAGAATAATTTACTAATTACATATTTTCATGTGGAGTGTTTTTGGAATGTTATTAAACTTGGTATGGAGGTTCAATCTAGTGACTTGTTGACTAGGTACCTGGCTTTGATTGAGTTTCAAATCAAATTGGGTAGCTTTTGACTTTATCGACCTATTAGGTCAACGTGCTACTTAAAGTCAAAAAACTTTTTTTATTAAAAGGCAACTATAATTAAAATTATGGTTTATTAAAAAAAATTAATCATTTCAAATATGAAGGCAAAATGTATCCCTTCAATTTAAACTCTATTTCCTTATTAATGAGTTTTTTTTTGTTTTTTTAATGAAAGTATGTTTTTAATCGAAAACACTAATTTTTAAGTAAAAACTTTTCATGATCTCAAAAGTAAGTTTTAATAGAAAAATATTAAAATAACATCTCAATATTTTGTATGGAATTGAAAGCAAAAACTTTAATTAATGTTATAAAATAATGTCAAAAATATATTAACAAATAAAAAATATAAATTCTATTTTTATTGAATATTCAAGATTTTTTTGACATATTAGATATACAATATTTAAAAAGAATTATTAACTTTCCTGTAAAATCTATAATAATTAAAAATCTAGAAAAACAATTTATGGTGAAGGGGGGTTTAAAAAAGGCCAGACATTTGGGTCTAGGAGATCGGGCTAACATGTCTATCCTTAAAAGAATGAAGGCTTAGAACATATGGGACTGTAATTCTAAGCTTGCGTGCTTGATTTTTTTTATTATTATTATGTTTAAGAGGGGATAACATGCATTTGCTATTTTTTTTTTAATTTTTGAATGAAAATAAAAGATACATCATCTACTAGTCTGGATTTCGACCATTAAACACAAAATCAGGTCTCATGTATTTTGGAAACAAAATCCTTTTTTAACCTATTGTTACCTAAAAAATATAATAAATGCTCTAAAAACCTCAATAAACCAACTTATCACCTCAAAACACATATAAATTGGTCCAAAAAATATAAAATTAAATCGAATGAAAAAACTATTTCTTAACACTTATCTATTTTTTTTCGAGATATGGAAGTTCAAAAATATCTCAATAGCATTTCTTTTGTGAACATGACACCAACTTTGATTTTTGTTTTTCTTTGTTCTTGAAGCATGTCCAACCGACTACTATCTCTCTCCTCCACCATTTTTTGGTGATTCTCTCTTCTCACAAATCCTAGGGATTGAAACGCAAAACATATGAAGTATAGGATTGAAATGTAAAAATCTCACCAAACATGAATCAAAAATGAAAAAAACAATTAAGGAATCAAAATGTAGGTTTACACACCTCATGAACAGTAAATAAATAGAGAAAGAGAGATAGTTTTTTATGTTAAATTTAATCCTCATTATTTCAATTTATTTTAAGCAATAAAACTGAATTCTATTTTACAAATTGTGTATTAATTTAATGTCATAATTGCAATTGAAACAAATGATCAGGCTCAAAATTCAATCAACACACTATTATAAGAAGAATTAGAAAACAAAAGTTCAGTGAGTGAAATAAAAAATGCTTTAATGACATAAAAATAGATTGCACTATGCGATTTGATTGTGGTTGTGTCTAGGTATATAGTGAAGTCAATAAGCCATTTAGTTTTTTTCATTTAGCTTTTGTTTTTGGTAATAAACCCTATATATAATGTACATAGTTGACATGACAATTAATTTGTAACATAGGGTTTAGAAAGTAATTGAATGATTAAATTTTATGAGTAGAAGAACTCAAATAAAAAAAAATCAATACAAATATTCAAATAGAAAAAAAAATCATAAAGTTTAAATATTTCATTAAAACAATAAGAATGATTAAAATAATATCAACCTAATCTCGCTTGACGGAGAGTTAACTGTTTTATCAGCATTTTAATAACAAAACGAAAATACTTGATTGATTAATTCTGTGAATACAAATATTTAAATATAAAAAAAAAACGAAAGAGTAATACTTTAAATGCCATTGTTCCTTTAAAAAATATTAAAAACTTTAATTGTGTTTTTGTTATACAACTAAACATCTATAAAAAAAAAATTAATGTGAAGTGGTTAAAATTTTTGGAAAACATGTTATTATTGCTTGACTTGATGGATAATTCTTAGAAATGTATCAAAATAATGTTGGTTGAGAATGTGGTTGCGGTTATTTTTTAAAATAATTTTCATTTAAAAATATATTAAAATAATTTTTTTATTTTTTAAAAAATTATTTTTAAAATCAGTGTATCAAAATAATTTAAAAATATAAAAAAATATTAATTTAAAATATAAAAAAAATTTCAAAAACATTTTTAAAATGTAAAAACTAACCGAACAATGCAGCTTGGCTTACTGAAACTTAAGTTTATGAGTATTTGGGTGGGGTTTTAACATGGATAGATGAGGATTTGATATAAATAGACCTTAGGAAATTTTTTATGAATTAATAGTACAGATTAAAACTTAAAAGAATTAATTTAGCCTTAAAACAAATTAAAAAAGGTTTTTATCGCAGAAAAATATGGAGCTCTCTGACTGGGTTTTGGGGTCCCATCTTTCGAAGGGTGGAAACAAGGGTGACGCATCTCAATTATTTTTTTTCAAACGTTTTTTATCATCTTAATTTTTTTATACGCATTTTTTGTTGGATCTTTTAAACTTTTTTCTTCATTCACATTTTTTTTTATTAAATTCTTTTGCTTTTTGTTTAACATTTATAATTTAATTTTAAAATATTAACCTTCACTAAATCATGAAACAATATTTAAAAATTTAAAAACAAGAGACAATACAAGATAAAAAAATATTAAAAAAAACAATATAGAAAAAAAAAACATAATCTAATATGATTTGTATTAGGACAGCTAATGAAAAACCAGATCCACCAGACTCCTAGCCGAGAATCATGTATATTAATGCAGACAGATAATGCAGCAACATTTTAGGAAAACAATTGCAAATCATTCTATATTTAACTTATTGGAATTCCTCTGTAACTCTTTACATTCAGCATACATTGTGTATAAATCTAATGCTCAACAACAGTAATAGAGTGTGGAAAATTTCTGTTGAAAAACTCTGTTATATCTCTCTCTGTTATAATTTGCTTTATGGTATCAGATCACCATAACTCAAACGAGACTACGATCTCTGCTTCCAACATGTCTCTATCTCAAAATCTGACCAACCAACCCACCTCCCACACAGAGAATCCACTGATTGCTCTCAACATTACAACTCAAATCAACGAGAAATTAATTCCCTCCACCTTTCCACAATGGCATACCCAATTTGAAACTCTTCTAATTGGGTATGATCTGCTGGACTACGTTATTGGTCTTTCAGTGTGTCCTTCATCTGATGGCGCTTCCCAATCTGCGTTGAAAAGAACCCATTAGGTTCGACATGACAAATTAATTCTCAGTGCAATCCTTGCTTCCACCTCCACCTCAATTACTCCCCTCATCGCCACCACTAAAACATCTCATGAGGCATGGAAAAAACTAAATCATATGTATGCTAGTCGATCTTGACTGAGAGCTATGCAACTCAATAAGGACCTTACCTTGATTCAAAAAGGAAATCGATCGATTCAGGAGTATCTCCACGTAGTAAAAACGTTGGCTGATGAAATAGCTCTAATCGACCATCCCATCTCTGATGATGATCTAACTCTTTATATTCTTCATGGTTTGGGTTCTGATTTCAGGGAAATTGCTACACCAATTCATGCGAGGGAGAAATCCTTGAATTTTGAAGAACTTTATAATCTGCTGGTTGGTCATGACAGCTACCTTCGGCGGCTGGAATCCGCTACCCATCAACTTGTGGCATCGACGAATTACACAAATTGCAAGAACTCTTTTGGAAATTCTTTCTAGAAGAATCAAAAACCCAGTGGTTTCTCACGAAACCAAGGTCCCCACAGAGAAAACCGGTATAATAATAAGCCACTCGGCCGGCCCAATGCAACACACAAGAGGTATCAGCCCAAATGCCAATTTTGTGACCAAATTGGTCACACGGCCAAAACATGCCCCCGCTTGAACTCTCGTGCAGTCACAGCAAACTGCACTTCAACCTCTAATGCCACAGGCAATAAATGGCTTATGGACTCTGCTGCATCCCATAATATTACTGGTGATCTCAACAACTTATCAATTCACTCAGAATATGATGGCACTGATGAAGTCGATCTCGGTGATGGTTCAGGTTTAACTGTCTCACATATAGGATCCTTAACCTTAAAATCAAAACACAAAAATTTCATTCTCAAGGACACACTTTATGTTCCAAATATCTCCAAAAACCTTATATTTGTGCACCATTTCTTGCTCAAAATAATGTCTTTATTGAATTTCACCCGTCTCATTTTCTTGTGAAGGACACGAACTCGGGGGTGATCCTGGCAAAAGGTGCATATGAAAATGGTGTTTACATCTTCCCGAATACACTGGCGGCAACTCTTTTCCCCATGGTCGCTAATGTGCATGAAAAAACCTCTCTTGACGGGTGGCACAAACGATTTGGTCATCCTTCCTCCGAAATTGTTCACAATGTTGTTCGTTAGTTTTCACTTCCATTCACAACCACTCAAAAGTCATCTCTATGTCCTTCATGTTCTATTAATAAAGCACATCAACAACCTTTTCGATCTACTATTAATAAAGCACATCAACAACCTTTTCGATCTACTAGTCTATCAAGCACTGCACCTCTTAATCTCATTTATACTGATGTTTAGGGTCCTACTCACTCTGTTGGTTTAGATGGCTCTCGGTATTACCTCATTTTCATTGATCACTACACCAAATACATGTGGTTTTATTCTATGGAAACAAAATGCGGGGTTGCAAAAATTTTTCCACAATTCAAAAACCTCGTGGAAAACCGGTTCCAAAGCAAAATCCAAACCATATACTCAGATAATAGGGGTGAATATATGAGTTTAAAACCTTTTCTCTCCCTTCATTGCATAAGTCATTTCACTACCGCTCCACACACACCACAACAAAATGGTGTTTCCGAGCGTCGTCATCGTCACCTAGTGAAAACTGGATTCACATTACTTCATGATGCAAATCTTCCTTTAATATATTAGCCATATGCATTTCACACAGCCACGTACCTTATCAATCGTCAACCAACACCACTGCTTCAAAATATTTCCCCATATTAAGCTCTTTTCGGTCAACAACCCAATTATCTCAAACTGCAAAAATTTGGGTGTGTGTGTTACTCTCTCACCAAACAATACAACAAACACAAGATGGAACCAAAATCCAGACCTTGCATTTTTTTAGGCTATTCCCTTACTCAAAATGCCTATCAGTGTCTTGATCCACGCTCTCAGGGTGTTTACATTTCACGCCATGTTTTATTTGATGAAGATCAAATACCATTGATAAAATATGTTTCCTCTTTACTTTCACCCACTACCTTACCTATCTCCACTGTTCCTAATTCGGTCCCAGTTACTATCCTGCCTTATTCGCCATTCGTGTCTTCAGTTGATGCTCTCGCCATGGTCACTGCACCTCCAGGTAACCCTCCAGTCTCTACTTCCTCTAATTTATCTTCTCAATTGGTTTTGTCTTCTACTGGTAACACCCTCACACCCACAAACCCTGACCTTCCACCCTCCATTCACTATGTCGATCATACCCCAGGACCTAGACCTACTACTCAACCTGCAACTGAACCACAAATCACTTCTCACCACCTACAACCATCAATCTCTCGACCCCATCAGATGACCACTCAATCTATGAACAAAATTTTTAAACCCAAACAACTGAACAGTGCTACCAAACACCCCATGCCCGATACCATTGAACCCACATGTGTCAGTCAAGCCGTTTCTGAACCTCACTGGCGTGAGGCCATGTCTCATGAACTAACCACTCTCATGCGGCATAGGACATGGGAACGGGTACCTCCTCCAAAACACTACAATCCAGTCGGTTGTAAATGGGTTTTTAGAGTTAAACGTAAATCTGATAGGACAGTGGATAGATTTAAAGCCCGTTTAGTGGCTAAAGGGTATCATCAACGTCCGGGAGTGGACTATACGGAGACATTCAGTCCCGTAGTTAAGCCTGCAATAATTAGAATCATACTTTCCATTGCTGTGATAAATGGTTGAGGCTTACGCCAACTGGACATTAATAATTCTTTCTTACATGGGGCGCTCAGTGAAACTGTTTATATGTTGCAACCTCCAGGTTTTAAAGATTTAAGCAAGCCTGGTCATGTCTGCCGACTTCAAAAGGCCATTTAGGTGTCAAACAGGCCCCTCCGGCATGGTATTCTACCTTTAAAAATGCCATCCTTCAGTTTGGTTTTAAGAACTCCCAAGCAGATTCTTCATTATTCATTTTTTGGCATAAGTCAATTATCTGCTATTTTCTGGTATATGTGGATGACTTAGTGATTACTGGAAATAATTCAGACTTTGTGAATTCTATTGTTAAACAACTTAGCTGCAAATTTTCATTGAAGGATATGGGGTCCTTGCATTATTTCTTAGGAATGGAAGTCATACCCACTCCAGGTGGTCTTTTCCTTTCCCAGCACAAGTATATTCGTGATTTACTCTCCAACACCAACATGCTTGGGGCAAAGGAAGTGTGTAGCCCTCTCTCCACAAGCACACCTCTAAAACTCAATGATGGCACTGCTTCTTTTGACAGCACCGAATATAGAAGAATAATTGGCAGCCTCCAGTACTTATCTCTCACCAGACCGGATATCTCATTTATTGTCAACAAGTTGTCTCAATTCATGCACAAGCCTACTCAGACTCACTGGGCAGCAACCAAGCGACTCCTGCGCTACTTAAAGCAAACCATCTTTCATGGTATTCGACTGATCAGTCATACCCATCCATCCCTTGCCACTTTTTCATATGCAGATTGGGCAGGCAACCTTGACAATCGCACATCCACATCCGCCTATATTATCTTTCTTGGCTCCAATCCTGTCTCATGGAGCTCGAAGAAATAACGTGTTGTAGCTCGATCTTCAACAGAGGTCGAATACAGGGCTATTGCAAATGTAGCTTCGAAAACTGTTTAGATACACTCTCTCCTACATGAACTTGGATCAAACTCAACACCACTCCATCACTACTATGCGACAATCTTGGAGCCACACATCTTAGTCACAATCCGGTACATCACTCTAGGATGAAACATATCCAAATTGATCTTCACTTTGTTCACGATTTGGTTCACCGCAGGACTATTCACGTCCGACATGTCCACACTCAAGATCAACTTGCTGATTTGTTAACAAAGCCTCTTTCCAAGCAACGCACGAGCATTTGAGAAGCAAAATTGCTCTTTGCGATGGCAGCTCAATTTTGGGGGGTGTATTAGGACAGCTAATGGAAAACCAGATCCATCGGACTCTAGCCGAGAATCATGTATATTAATGCGGGACGGATAATGCAGCAACATTCTAGGAAAACAATTGCAAATCATTCTATATTTAACTTACTGTAATTCCTCTGTAACTCCTTACATTCAGCATACATTGTGTATAAATCTAATGCTCAACAACAGTAATAAAGTGTGAAAAATTTCTGTTGAAGAACCCTGTTATATCTCTCTCTGTTATAATTTGCTTTAATTTGCAATAGTTATTTATAATATTTTTTCTTTTTTTTCTTTTAATTTTTTTTATCAAGTTATTCCCTGTACAAACTATTTATATTAGATCAAAATCTCATCATATGAATTCTAATATGATTTATATTCCTATATCATCACGTTTTTCTCCTCACAATCATATATTTTCTAATTAAATTATAATACTTGGAAATATCATTTGGGAAAAAAAATCCACATACATCAAGTGAAATAAATCGCATTGACAACATTTATTTTAAAAATATTTGAAAACTCCAAACGCAATTAATAAAGAGATAATGTGTATTGGATTGAAAATCATTTTAAAAAATCCACACATGTGAAATATATTTAAAAAAATTAACAATGAATGGAGAGATAATTCATATTAGTATAAAAATTATTTTGAAAAACTCACACTTCGAGTGAAATAAACTGCCTCAATGTAAAAATCTATGAAGAATCCAAATGAACGATTGAAGAGATAATCCACATCGGATTAAAAATTCATTTGAAAGAAAATATATAAAGAAACAAAATATTTTGATAAAAAACATATTGAATAGAAAAAATTATAATGATATAAAAACGTTTGCCTCCTGCGGCTCTACTCTTTTTTTGATTTTTTATTTAATTATTTTATTTTTTGATATTTTAAAATAAAATTCTCTTAAAATAAGATAATTAAAATGATATTTAAAAAATCACTTGTAACACCATACTTTTAAAATAATATTAGAGTTTTTTTAAAGTAATATTTTGTTCATGGATATTTAATAAGAATATAGTATATTTTTTATTTTTTTAACAATGGATCTTTTATACAATTTTCTCAAAATAACTATTCCTTTATTTATTTTTTTATATAATGGTATAAGAATTATCAAGATATTTCTTTTATTTTTTTACTGAAACTTGCTATTAAAATCATAATAAATCTTTATTCAAAAAATTACCAAACCATGAATAAAAAATACATTTAAAAAAAAGAAATAAAAACATAAACAATGCAAGAAAATTTTAAACAAGCAAAATTTTGACAAAAACAATATTTTTCTTGACCATTTAGACTCAATATATATAGACCCACAACAACGCGCACACTATTAAACTAGTTAATCTTTGTTGAAGTATTGACTCGCTATAGTTCATTGATAAATACGTCCACGCTAGTATGATTATTGGTGCGAGATTGTACTCTTAATTACAACGATTCTATTAATAGTAGGTGGTTCAATTAGTTTATTGTTTGTTTTTTTTAAAATAAAATTTTAAATTTAAGTTTTATGAATGGATTATATTATTATTAAAAGAGTTTTGTATTTTAATGAACATCCGCCTTGACTAAATTAGTTGAAATTAATCCAACAAATTTTTAAATATCAGGATTTAAAATTTAAAAAAAAAAAAAAGCACCCCTAAAACGACTCATTCCATAATATCAATAATATCACTGTAAGCTAGTTTTCTATTTACCTATTCCATCTCAACTACTTCAGCCTATCGATCTTTCAAGAGAAACAAGAAATAGTTGGAATTTAATTAACAAGGCTTATAGAAGCTTGCTTATAAGAGTAATTATGAATGATTCTCCCTGTAATCTTGCAGTTTCATCATAGAGAGTTCATGGTGATCAGTGAGACTATTAGTCTTTCCTGCTAGTCTTGTAGTGCTAGCTGGTTTAAGGATCATCTATCTCAAAATCCACAAATTTTTTACCCCAAGAAATTAATATTTCCTTGATCATAAAATTTAATCATCACATTAATAAATCTCTATAATTATACATCTTATCTTATCTTATCTCATCTCAGAAAAGGAAAAAAAAAAACAAAAAAAAAAGACTTCACATAAAAAAAATGCAAATGTCTCCCCCTACTTGTCTTTCAAAAAATATGAAAGGGAAAAAGACAAGCAACACCTTGCATGTTGAGCAACAATTGGTCCAGCCTTTTATGGTAATGAGATAGTACTATAGTAGACCCCAAAGACTAGCTAGTAGTGGATGTGAAACAAGCGAACACAGTCATAAACTGAGCACAATGCTTGCAGGAATGCCAACAGCAAGAACAAGATGGAAGCTAGCAGTATGAGGAGCTTCCATGAACTAAATACATACTGCTTCATGAACTTTTCAACCTTAACTTTAAATAGTCCATCATGATACTTGTTAACATCTTCAATCACCTTATCCATGAATGGAACTTTTGTCAATCTAATAGACCTACTCATCCCATTCCATACGTTGGCCACCTCTTCATCGTTCTTCAAATGATTCAAAATAATGCCTCTTTCTCTAAGTATTTTTGCATCCTCCTCGGTATCGATAATCCCATTCATCAATTCTGTGTAACGTGTAAAAACCATCGGACCTAATGCGTTTGATGCTTCATATGCTACCAAGTTTCTTAAGACTACATCACTATTTACATCCAAACTAACAGTCGGGAGGTAAAATGTAGATGTCTTCTTGTCAAAGTTGATGGTTGAGATGCTGCCTTTACTAGGCACAAAACGCACCCCGCATTTGGAGAGCTGAGTGACGGAAGGAATTGTGATTTCTTCAACCAGAGGTGGTTGGTCAATGCTGGAACAAACACTTTGAGATTCAGAGAAAGCGTCAGGTTGTTTCGCGGATCCAAACCCAAGAACATTGGAGAAGATTGACCAAGGCAATTTGAGTATCACTGCAACAGGTGGCAATTTGTTGAGGAACCTTGCAGGATCTATGTTTAGATTTGAAAACAGATTCCAAATCTCAATCAGTAGTTGTTTCATGTAAGTAGAGCCAACTGAAGGCTCTTCGTTTTCTTGTGTGGCTTTGGTATGATCCTTAACTTCTTCAGGTATCTTGACAGATTCTTCAACCTTGGGCACGATAATGTGGTACAAAAAGTCTAGCAAGTGGGCATGTTCCGAAACTCTTGCTACTGGCAATCTCACCATTGTCTTGAATGGAGAAAGCTCTTTGCATGATCCCATTAACATGGAATACAGCATGTCGTCGGCGGATTCTAATGACAGAAATCGAAATTCTAGCACCTTCCTCAATGTGAATAGTGGAATTTGATTCTCCAACATCACTATATCTCGAAGAATTGCATTACAGCTTGATTTCCTATAGGAATATTCAAGAAAATGAGGCATTCCTGAGGAAACTTCCGATGGCATTTTAGGGTCACGGAGAGCATAGACTTGTAGGAACTCAAGCAAGAATGATGCATCAATGGCCATCATCCATGCTAGTGTTTCACTATTGAGGTTTAAGTACTTGTTGTAGCATGCACGAATCTTGGATTCCAGCTTCATTAGTTGTTCAACAAGATCTTGAAATTTAAGACTTTGGAGCAGATCTTGACTTCTTTTTGCCGCGGAGAACTTGTATGTATCCATATCATGTAGCTCAAGACGTGAAAAATGGTATGGACCAAGTGAAAGCTGTTGTGGAGCGTAAGAATCTGGGTCAGTAGACATTAGGGCTTTGGGGACATTAAAGATGGATATGGAAGTTTCACCATCGTCTTCAAGGTGATCTGCTTCTATTGTTCGACGGGTGTTAGTGACCCATTGAAGCTCATCGAATAATCTGAAAGTAGAACAGCATGAAAGGTTGGATTGGAGAGGAGACATGGTTTGCTTTATTAATGGGAAAACTTTGGGTAGTTTTTTGACAGTTTTCAGGTAATCGTTTAGTGGGGAATAACACAACTCACAAGTGAGGGGAGTGAGGCTTTATACATTTTACTTACACTGTAGCAACATCCCGATGTTGCTTACAAGTTTCCTCGGTTACTTATCTGACCAGAACAAGTTTCTCTTATGGCCATATATAACAAAACAATGTCGTCGACGGTGGCTTTGTCGTACGTATTAATTCAATATTGTATCTTATGTGTTTATACCGGAAAGAGCAACTCCAACAATTCTGGCCTTCAGTACGCTGTGGCCCTAATTTTATGTTATGGAAAACGCAAAATCTCTGGTTTTTGGTCTCCCAAATTAAGGCCATGCTAATATTATTTATAAAATAAAAATGCAAAATTGTAAAATAAGCTAAGCATGTCTAGCTAGGCTATTTGCTTTGTGGTTGAACCATGTGATTATCAGCTTTTTTATATAAGATTATAGCCTAACTTCCTTCAGTGTATTTGATAGCTTTCTTGCTGTGCTGTATTTGATATATAGTTTTCTCCAAAAACGCAATTTCGAGTCTTTTAAGTGCTTTCAATTAATTTATATTATGTAATTAATGGATAGAAGCACCATTCCTCATTATATATTATAAGATCTAACAAGTCTCTTTATGAATTAAAAAAAATCTATATATTGTTGTTTATATATTCTGGCAAAAAATGTAAGCAACTTTGTACATGTTAATTGTCCCTTTATGTTAAAAAAAAAAAAAAAAAAAAAAACCTGTCTCTTTCTCATGGTAGGCATGCAACGTGACTTGGAAACGCATGACGCGTAATTACAGAACACATTATTGACTTACGACCATGGATTTGTGGTAGCTATCCTCCGGTATATGAGAAGTAGTGAGCTGTGAATTTTCTTTCCCTGTGATAAAAATCATTTAAAAAAAGTTAAATTGTTGATATAGTTTTTTAAATAATATAAATATAGTTTTTTTATATGCACTTCAATGAAAAAAATAAATATTATATGTCAATTCTTTTGGAGCTTCCCTTATCCGCATCGAATTCTCATGTAATGATGATGACCTCTAGCCATTCATTTCATTTTTTTCTCCACCGAATATTGCTAAACGTGAACATTGTTTTAAATATTTAGGTTATAAAAAGATCGATCGATCCTGAGTGTTTGAGTTTAAACATTATTGTGATGTCTTTACCTATCCACTTTAAAAAAACATATCATTGACTTTTTATAGGGTCGGTTTGTCATTATAAAATTAACCAGAAATAAATATATTTTTTCTCATGTTAATTTCATAATCAAATGATCCAAATATTCTTAAAAGCAAAAAATATATATATATATATATATATATATATATATATATATCTAGTGTTAAGGGGTATTTTTATATTTTTAAAATGTTTTTTTCACTATTATAATATCATCTAAGAAACAATTTAATATTTGATCAAATATAAAAAATAATAAATAATTAAAATGCACAATAAAATAAAATAAAAATACCCTTAAAATTTTAAAAATTTAAACCTGGAGTCGTCTTCTTGGTCTTTTTATAATGGTGTTTTTACAGTTATAATGTTATCTCGGAGCATTGATTAAATAAAAATATATATATATATAGTTTTAAACTTTTAATTGACTTTGATATTTGACTTCCACTGTCCCATCAAAGTTTGGAATATCATGTCCATGACACGTAAGACCCCGTTGGGCCTTTTGTTGCTGTACCAGATGGTGTTTTCCACGTTCTAGTTTTAGTCAAATATCAAGCATCGATCCTTGATGGTCAGAGGAGTGGCTTGTCTCTAATGTTACAATATCACCATGCATACAGTTTAAAGAATCAAAATACCTGTATCACAAGCAATCACCAAGTATTTGGTTGATTAGCAAGATTGAGATTCTCTGTGATCTCTCTTTAAAAAAAAAATTATGATGATCATTTATGTTTGATAAACTTTTTATTATTATTATTATTAACATGGATATTTGAATTAGTTTCTACGCATATCGACTAATTTTACTGGTCCAAAAATTAATAAATATATAAGCCTTTAATAATCTTAAAAGAACTCGAATTTATAACCATTAAAGAATAAATCCAAGATCTAAATGCCTAAGCGACCCTTATACTTTTATATATAAACTTGAATGGCTAAGCTACCTCTTACATATACACCCTATGTTTTGTATGTGTAAGAAATTTTATTGTTGACTTTTGTTTTAGTTTGACTTGATAATTAAATATATATACATAAATTCACTGTTATTAAACCCGGTCCGGCCCGGCTGGTCGACCCGGTGGCTGGACTGGTCCGGTTTTAATAAAAGACCGGTTGTGGCAATAGCCCGGTCAAACCCGGGCGAATCCGGACGAGACCCAGTTTTTTTTTTTTTCAAATGTGGGATTTGAAACCCGTTAATATATATACTCTATGTTCCCAAAAAAAAATCATGTTTTTTCAATGGGAGATAAAAAATCTTTTGGTTTAAATACTTTAACTTAAAAGGATAACATAGTATCTTTTCAATGTGAGATTTGAAACTCATTCATATATATACTTTATGTTTCCATGAAAAAAACCATGTTTTTTCAATGTGGGATAAAAAATCTTTTGGTTTAAATACTTTAACTTAAAAGGATAACATAGTATCTTTTCAATATGGGATTTGAAGCCTATTCATATATATACTCTATGTTCCCATGAAAAAAATCATGTTTTTTCAATGTGGGATAAAAAATCTTTTGGTTTAAATACTTCAACTTAAAAGGATAACATATTATCTTTTCAATGTGGGATTTGAAGCCCTTTTATAAATATGCTCTATGTTCCCATGAAAAAAGTTATGCTTTTTCAATGTGAGATTTGAAACCCATTAGTATATATACTCTATGTTTCCAAGAAAAAAATCATGTTTTTTCAACGTGAGATAAAAAACATTTTGGTTGAAATACTTCAATTTAAAAGGATAACATATTATCTTTTCAATGTGGGATTTGAAACCCTTTCATATATATACTCTATATTCCTATGAAAAAAGTTATGTTTTTTCAACGTGGGATTTGAAACCCATTAGTATATATACTCTATGTTTCCAAGGAAAAAGTTATGTTTTTTCAATGTGGGATAAAAAAAAAATTTAGTTTAAATACTTTAACTTAAAAGCTTAACATAATATCTTTTTAATGTGGGATAAAAAAACTTTTTAAAATATTCTTTTAAACTTCATAATATGTATAATCTATATTTACATGGATTTTTTCATATGAAAAATTAAAATTTTAATTTTTTTAATTTTTTTAATTTTTCCGGGTTAATCCGGGTTGACCCGAGTTGACCCGGGTTGACCCATGAAACTCGGGACCCGGCCCCTTGGCCGGGTTAATCCCCGGGCTGGATTTAATAACTATGCATAAATTGTTATGTTTTTAGGTTCAAAACTTATATGAAAATCATGATTATTACTTGTCCTGTTTGTTTTTGCGTTTCAAAAGCGTTTTTAAAAAAGTTTAAAATTTTTTTATTTTTTTTATTTTTTTTAAATTAATATTTTTTTAGTATTTTTATATCATTTTGATGTGCTGATGTCAAAAATAATTTTTTTTTAAAAAAAAAAAACATTATTTTAATGTATTTTCAAGTGAAAAGCATTTTGAAAAGCAATCACAATCACAACCACGTAAAAACAGTCTCATCCTTGAGCTATTTTGGAATAAGACTTACTCTCATGATTTAACCCCAACATTGTGATTGAATTAAGTAAAAGAAGATTTAAAATCTTTGAGTAGTGTTGCCACTCATGCAATTGGGTGTTGATTTCTTTTTAATTACTTTGGGATACAAAAAATGGTTTCAAATCTATATCTCTACAAAAATAGCAACCGATTTTGGAGAACGCTATGTACAATTTACAATTTCTCCCTTTAAAGCTACTAAGTTTCTCATCTCGTCTGCATCCAAAGTTCTCTATATGATGCATGCCTGTTCAGAACCTTCTTTGCCATTGCTCTAAAAGGACACGTTGAGCTCACAAACCGGTTAATCATATGTAAATAAGTACTCAGTTCATGACACGTGGCAACATCCCTTATACTGAGGACGGTGATTCCTTGCTGCTCATTCTTAGCTCCCGCCCCACCTCGGCATATACCCCTGTGTGACCTCCACGCGCTGCCGCAGCCAGCATGGAAGTCCTGCCATGTAGACTGCCTGGTTCCTTGCCATGTCATCGTTGTCAATCACAAATCCAGGCACTTTAGTGATTATAGGGTTTAATCACAATAGAATGGGTTTAATCACATATAGCTACTGTATGTCCTACTGAAATCGAAAAAAATTTAAATTTAATCATTAAATTATAATTATATAGTTTAGGAGTCGTCATTTAATATTATAATCACTAAAAAAACCAATAATTTACGAGAGTCTAAATAAGAAGATTAATTATACAAGAAGAAAATACATCACCCCCAATACACATCATCTAAGGTAAATTACATTGTTGATTGTTTATTTTTCTAGGTCATATTTCTATATGTTAGTCTCATCTAAGGTTCAAGGTAGATCTTTCTCCGTGAAGAAGTCTCTATCTTATTGGGATAAATCCTAACCATTCCAAGGCTCAGATTTAACATCGTATTTATTTTTTATTTTGTATATTTAATACCTGAATGTATATCTTACAATGTAATTTTATACCCAGAAAATATTACAGTCTACAGTTAAATTCTAACATTGTATATTAATTAAACAAAATAATTGTTAAGGGATTTTTGGTATTTTAGCCAAGCCGTAACAGATAACTATAAACTGGTTACGACATCCATTTTTCATTTTTAAAACATGATATAAATGCATTTTGCTTTTTCAAAAAGAATGCATGAAAATTTTTTAAAATTTGACCATATGCACGAAAATAAAATAAAAATGAGTTTTTAAAATGAGGGATTTTTTAAAAGTTTTTTGGATTTTTTGAAATTTCAGAGAAAAACTAGATATTTTTAATACCGGATTTGTATCTTAAAGTGTAAGTCTACGGCATGATATTAGGCAAAATTATGCGACGGGCCCACAAATGATTTTAATATGGTCCTTGAAATTTTTTAGAAGTTTTCTTGGCTTTTTATTAGGTTTGTTTGGCCAAATATTAAAATAAAGATAAATTAAAAACTAAAGGAAAGGCATTAAGGTGTGTTAGGCAAACTCACCCTTAGTCTAAGAGGCTAGACTGGTTAGGCTCGAGACCTAAGCCCAGTCTGGTTGGGTTAGGCCGACTGAAGGCCCAACAATTTTATTTTTTTAAAAAAAAAAAAGATGGGTTGGTCTGAGGGTCCAGCTCAGCTTACATGATCACTAGCCCAATCCAGTGACCATGTAAATTTTGTAACATCTAGAACATGAATTAATATTCATGTTCTGCATGTTTTACTTTCAAAGCATGCTAGTTATGGCTGAAAGAAGGAGAAGAGAGGGTACCTAGGTCGAAGGGGTTGATTGGTTGTCGTTACTGAGAGGTCCAGCATGAGGGTGGTGGTGGTGGAAGAGCTAACAGTTGGAGAGATAACCGGTGCTCCTGTTGGTCTAGAGAAGAAGCTCATCTATTGCTGTTGTTGTTCGCGGATGAAATGGAGGAGAGGAGCTGGTGAAGGAGATGCACGGTTATTGGTGTAGGAAGCTAGTGTTGGTGAAGGCAAAACAGCAGGGAGATGGTTTGATGGTGAAGAGGAGATGTGGGGAGGTTGAGCTGATAAGGACAAAAAAACGGTGTAAAGGATGGTTTTTTTACTCTCTTTTCACTCTGATTTCTTCTTTTATTTTTACATGAAATTCACCCTTATCTATAAGGGATAAAAGAGGAACATCTGGTATTTATTAGGAATAAATCTTGGCCCTTATTACAAACAAGAAGGATCTCAACCATTCGCCAAAAGTCATCATCACAAGCTGTGAAATTTAGATGCAAATGTTGATCGGGTCAACCTTTTTGGGGCAGCACCGCGACGACTATAGAGGTGACCAGTCAGCAAGAATCACATTAGGGTGTAGTATGATGTCTTGCCATGAGATTGATGTCTTATTTGTCTTGTTTGGTGGAGAAATGAGGCATTAAATGCCTTTAAAAGTAGTCATCCGAGCATCTTTTCGGGTACAGAAGGTTGAAGATTATAAACAGTTGTCACACAATAAGTCGTCTGACACCCCGTTTTTATTTAGTGTTGGTTAAAATGGCATCGTTTTATACCAAAACAAACTGTTTTGGTCAAAATGCATCGTTTCATTTAAATGAAACGGCATTGTTTTAACACCCCTAGAGTTTTAATTAAGAATTTGACTAAAATTCAATTTAGTCCTTTGTTTTTTTATTTTTTTTAATTACATCCCTAATTGACTTCAAACTTTTTATTTTATGCAATACGACCCTTAACAAACTCAAATATCAACCCTGAAGTTTAACGCCTTTTCATTTTGAACCTTGGTTTTGAATTTATACAAATTAATCCTCAGTTGACCATTTAACTTTCAATTTGCTTCAAATTCACCACTGTTTTCAACCAAATTGAGTCCTCAAAGTTTAATGTTTTTTTTTCAAAAAGGTCCTTAGTTATGAATTTCTTCAATTTGACCCTTAACTAACCCTAAACTTTAATGTTCTTGCAATTTTATCCCTGATTTCAATCAATTGACTTTGTAAAAATTAAGTTTGGTCCTCTAAAATTTTAATCTTCTCGATTAAGCTCAAATTGAGCTTCCAAACTTAATTTTTTTAACAATTAAATCTCTAATAAAATTAATTTGATCCATTAAAAGTATACTTAGTCTTTGCATCTAATTAAATATTTTAATTTGACCCAAATTAATTCTTAAACATGATTAAACCTTTTATTTTGGCCAATGATTAAATCAAATTGGCCTATTAAAAATCTATTTAAATCCTTAAACTTAATTTTTATACAGGTTCGTTTAATAATCATTTAATTTGACATTAAATCTGCATTGTCTTTTTAGTTTTAAGTATAATGGAGTACAACTAGGCTCCCAATTTTGTTCAAATCTCCAGCTTAATTCCTTTATACACTTCAAACCTTTCTACGTCTGCTTTTACGAAGTTGTCAGTTTTTTTTTATTATTATTATTCTTTTTTAAAAAAAAAGTCAATTTTGAGGGGGAACCCAAAAATAGATTATGACAATCATTAAAAAATAGATCAGGGATAAATATATCTTTTCCCATATCAATTATACAATGAAATGATCAAAATACTCTTGAAAGCAAAAACAAAAACTAAACTTGGAGTCAAGAGGCATTTTTGTTATTATAATATCATATGAGGAGAAATTTGGTATTTGACCACATATAAAAAATAATAAATAATTCAGTTAAATGAAGAAACTAAACTTACATGATTATTGTTTTTCTTCTAAAAGTTTAATCAAGATTAATTATGGTTAAATTATTAAAATTATATTTAATATAGTTTTTTCATTATATATTATTTGATTTGACATTTGTTTTCAATTAAGATTCTTGCCTTTTTTTAATTATTACATGTGAAACTACCATGCAGATTGTTTTTCTATGTTTATGGTCACAAATATCCTATAAAAATGAAGTTAAGTATTTATAGTTATGCAAATATTTTTTTTCAAAATTCACTTTTTATTTAATGAAATTTTCTTCTCATAAAAAAAATAATTTTTTTTTCAAATCATCGAAAATGATATGAATTAGAAAAGAAGGTTTTGACGAAAAGAAATTTATTTTTATCCATGATTTTATTTTTTATCTCTCCTGTGAATATGTTTTTTTACTATTGTATAATTGATTCAAAAATAGATTTTGAAAATTTACACATGACAACACTCAACCAATATGTTATTTATTTCTTTTCTAATATATTTGTGTTAGCATTATCAAAAACAAATTATTTTTTATTAAAACTTGCTTTTATGGTTTTGATAAGTTATTAAAAAAAATATTCTAGTAAAAAACATTAAAAAAAAAAGGATTGCATTAATAAGATGATAAGGTCTTAATTAAAGATATACATTTTTATTCTTGTTTTAAATCGTTCATCTTTTATATAAATTTATTCTATTTGCTTTTAATTTTTATTGAATAAACAACATAGCTTGGAATGATATATTTTTTTGTTAAAAAAAAATATTAAAAAGAAAAGGAGAAATTATACTAGAAAAGTATTTTGTTTCAATATAATTCAATTTAGTAATCTTCTTATAAAAAAAAAAATCAATTGCCATACAATTAAATTAAAAAAAAATGAAGAGCTATATATTGTTCAAGATTAGATATCTTAATTTGTATATATCTCTCAACTTTTCAATTTTATTTTTTATTGGCATTAACAACTTTTTTTAACATTTATTAGTGCATCTAATTATCAATTTATTATATTAAACATACACAACTTTTTGTTCATAATTAAAAATTTTATTAATATTAAAAAAGTTATTAATATTAAAAAACATGTTGACAATGCCCACATTATTTTTTAGCGGAGAAAAAAAAAACCCTTCGATCTAGCCTATGACAAGCCCGGATATCCTAACCAGTAATTACAATAAAAATAGACGTAATACCTTTTTGGGAATATAAAATTGCAATTGAAATAAAATTCTTAAAATGTTATGGGCACTTATTCAAGTACTAACAAGACCGGTTCTTGATTAAGTGAGATTGGGTAGGAAAGTGGAAGAGACTTTTTTGGAGATCTACGACAAGGGTACGAGCAATCGAAGACAGACTCAAACTTCACTGGCATAAACTATATGAATAATGCAGGGACCACTTGTATATTTACATTCCATAAATTAAAATACTTTTTTCCGTACAACAAATGCCATATAATTTAGTACCAAAGACATTGTGGGATGTTCCAAGCACCCTCCCAGTACCGGTATTCTATATGCATTAGACAATTGCAAAGAAGAATCTCAAACAGCAAAGAGTTCCAAAAACAGAATATCATGCATTTCTACAAACAGGATGATATAGCTGAAGGCTCGAAATTCAGAGTCTGTCGGGTGCAAACCTCTTAATTATCGTGGAAAGGCACGAATGGGACTTCTGCAACCTTGGATACTCCACAGTTGAATCCTCAAAAAAACATATGCAATACAAAACTGTAAATGAGAAAAGAAAAATCGCATAATGATTAATAGTTCCTGATCTAATACACAATCAAATCCGTTGTTATACAAATCTATCACATACATAAAGAACAATGCTGAAAATTCTGACTCAAAGCTCCATCAAGGCGGTTTCAGTTTCTGAAAGTGGAGCTGCAACAAATTTAAACAAACTTCAAATCAATAACATGGCCCAGTTGGGAAAAAGACCCAACATGAAATTAAACAAATATGAAACAAGAAAAGGCAAAAAAAAAAAAACACAGAGGGAATACTTGTAAAAGGATCTCTAAACCTTTATGAGAAAATGAGGGTCTCCAGTCGATAAATCCTCATTAACATAATTTTACATAGATTCAAACAGAACTCTACCACAAAAGAATTATAGTAGTTGTTTGTCTAAGCATAATTAATCTTGGACGTAAAAAATAAAGCAAAACTAGAATAATGGATTGCTGACCATGCAGCAATGTGACACATGCTAGCTTAATTATGGCATATTTTAAGTTTGAAGATCTGAAATTTTCATAGTTGATATTGAACACAAACCGCATCTAGTAAATCATTCAACAATAACTCAATAAGCAGATAACTGACAAACATATAGATGCCTATAACAGGAGCATTTCACCCAAAGCAACATACCAAGTAAGTCCTCGTATGAATCTGGTAAAAGGGACGTATCCAACAGCAAAGGAGGGGAGAATACTTGAGCATAAGGTTCCTCAAAATCATTGAAGGACCTCTGACCATCAGATATTGCACCATTTGAACCAGCAACTGAGAGGAAGCCATTTACGTGATCATAGTCAGTAAGTGGACCCAAGTCATTTAGAATTTCTGGTAATTCTTTGTACTTGCTTCCAGCATGGCCATCTCTAGCATGTTTCTCAAGCAAAGCAGTGTTCATTTGAGATGTAGAAAATCTTTTACTTCTTGTTGAGACTACTTTGTTTTCTTGGACCATAGAAAATCCAGGCGATGAAAGAGGTAAAAAGAAGTGTTCAGAACTTTCATCAGACTGGCTGTTACGAGATGATTCTGAATTGCAAGATTGCATAGACAGTGCAGCTTCTCTTACGGATCTCTTTAAGTTTTGAACAAAATTTTCTCCATCTACAAACACACAAAATCAAACTCTCCAACTAAAGCTTTCAAAATCAGAAATTCTTTTAATTGATAAACTGCAAACACTTTCAACAAGCCAATAAGTGGGATACCTATGCAGAATGGATAAAGCAGGTGGCAGAGAGAATTAGCAAACCTTGCAATGGATTATCTAAGCGATCATTTGATAAAGGCTGGTCCAGAGAGTTTCTTTCAGAAAGATTTTCCATTTGGATGGTTTGGGAAGCTAACATTTGTCTCTTTTGCAAGTTTGCACCTTTTCCAGAAGAATTTGGGGTCAAACTGAATAGCTGCGGTAGCTTCAAAGCAGGGGGACTAGCAGATACCTTGTCAAGCTGAACTGTGGAAAGTTTTGAAGTCACCTCCGCAACATTATCAGAGCTAGTTTCCTAACAGGAAAAAAAAACACAGTTTTACATGATGAGTTAATCAACATTGGGCATAATATTTTGCATGAACTTATCATTCATAAAAATTACCAAGGTCCTTCCACTGCTTTGAGCTTGTATAGGTGAGGTTGCTCGACCATGATGCTTGGCCATTGGTGGCTGGCTGGAAGAAATATTATTTACTTTATCTGTACACTCTGATATTGAATTTTGTATTGATGGAACAACTTCATTAAGTTGGTCAATAAGTCCCTACAAAAAAAATCGTATTAGACTGGAAAAAATCCTCAACATAGCCTCCGGCAAGTAGGAAAGCCTGGTGACCTGAAGAACATAATGCAAGTGCTCATAAATGAAAAAAATAATAATAAAATAAATAAATAAATAAGGTAATCTAATATCATTCCATTAAGACAATTGGGTTCATAACATCAGTAATTCAGCACATCCATGCCAATTTCATTTATACAAGGTACATGTGTTGCTATTCATCATTTTAACAGGTGAATACACATGGTTGAGGTTTGCATTAGGGAAAGGTTTTGTGTACAGTCCAGTAAGTTCTAACACTTGGAAAAAGCAAGGATCAGTCCTCTCAATTGCTGCACAAGCATGACTAGAAACTCAAAGGTCAACCATCAAAACAATGAACAATGACAATTACAGTAACTCACTGATGTCTGCTACAAGGAGTATCCATAAAGCTTGACTATCCCACTTCCAAGTTATTATATCAGAACCACAAATTCTGGGTCTTAAAGTGAAAAATACAGGGAAGTAGCTGCATCCATGGTTTCAGGTTTTCAAAAGTTAATCTACTATAAACTCCTTAATCTGTGTGCAACAAGCATCAACTCCTCAGATCTTGAGCCTGATTATGAAGGGGTCAAGATCATTATGATGCATGCTCATTCTGTGAACAAAATAAGACATTTAAGGAAGTATAAACAACTATCTTGTTGTCAATGCACATCACAAGAGAATAAAACACAGGCACACAAATACCCAATATGTCCAGAGGAATTAAGCCAACATCAAGCTGACACTCAAATTGTTAAATCGAAAGCCAAGAGCTAACTGGAAGCTCACATCTGGTGCACAAAAGATTATTTCATTACCTGAAAACTACTCAGGTGTTGCTGATGTTCTGCAAGAGTTGCAGCTAAAGATTCACCATGGCCACTAGTACCACCATCGAGTGCATTTCTTAATATATCTGGACCTTCTCCATCATTAGCTTTTGCCTACAAAGAAAATGTTGCACATTAGCAGTTCACTACATCATCAATGACAATTGACAAGCAAAATCCAATCAACAACTGATAAGTTCTTGGATTGAAAATACATGGGCTTCTCTAATTCATTAATACTACTGTCACACCTGTTTTATCCTCTCCTGTATTAAGACATTTTAATGGGATGAATTAATTTTAATAATCATTTTCCATAACAAACTACTTTCTTTCTTTATAGTGACATTCTTATCAAAGAGCATTTTTTGAATTCTCAAATAATATCTGGAAAAAACAAAGCAGACAAACACATTAGGAATACTAAAAAAAGAGTAGAGGAAATACTAAACAATATACTTTGCACATCTGCTTCCAAAGCAAAAATAGTATGCCATTAGAGGCAAGTTCTCACACAAAAAGACACAGTTCAGTATAATAAAAGTATTTGATCTACAAACAAAAAAGAGAACATTCCTTTTTTAAAAAATCATGAAAAAAAAAAACAAAACTAAGATCTAATGACAAATTGCTTGCATAAATGAGCCATCCAGGGCAAAGTTTCCAAAATCCGAGATTCACTGATGATAATGACATCAAGAATGACATTTTGTATTCTTTTCCAGACCTCCATGCTCTTCCAACACGCTCAAAACCAAACACCTTGATAAGTAGAGTAAACCAAACACCTTGATAAGTAGAGTAGAAGTAAATCACAGAATAATCAGGTTGTGTCCATGTTGTAAAGAAAATCAACACAAGATTGCAAAGAACAAATATCAAATATGTCTTGTTTTCACCTAGTAAACTCAAACTTCGTATTGCACAAATATCTACAACCTCAAAACTTTGCAATATCAAACTTTTAATAGATATCTATAACCTCAATTTTGCACCAACACACTTTTAATCATATGCCATATAGCAGTTAATCATTAGCATGTAAGTAATGAAGGCCTTGGCTTGGTATGCAGAAGGAATCTGTTTTTACAAATACCAATTAAATAAAGGAGCTCATGACCAGACAAAGAAATAGAATACCAGAAGAAGTGACTGTTTATGAATACGTTGCAATGCATGTGTCCAACGCCTTATAATTTCTGCTACATCAACAGTAGGCTGGACTCTTCCACCTCTATCATCCACTCGAGAATGCATCTCATCATTTACTTGTAGATGAGACGAATCCATACTACTCTTTGACTTTTCCCCATTTCCATTAACATAAGATCCATCACTATGTTCCTTGTCATCCGAATGTTTATCTGAATAAGAAACCTGGTAGCTCTGATCCATAGCAGAGAGCAAAGATGATCCAGAGATGCGATATCTGTAAAGGAATATTACGCACGAAGAGGAATAAGATAAATTGACATCTTCAGAACCTAGCACAATATCCGATCTTAATTACCTATGCTCCCGATGAGCTATCAGGTCCTCAATTGGCCCTGAAGCAAGAACTTCATGTTGACCTGTAAATAAAGGTAAAATCAATGACAAGTTAACAAAGTTACTGGAATTACAGAAAAGTAGCAGTATATGTACTATTTAATAGGAGCAGATACTAGCGTCAAATTTTAAGAAGCATGCAAATTGATAGTCACAGAAATTTTCATCAAGAGGCCACATATTTTTTTGGGTAACAAGTGATTAATAGTAATATAAGCAAGCAAAAGAATATTTTCATGTGCATATAAAGTGAAAGCAAGTGTAACAACACAATTGATAATTTCCTTGGTAGAAAATGATATCCAATCATGAGAATGAGAGCATGAACCCTTTGGATCTAGCTGTCTGTGACAATCAAACATAGGTAATGAAGGGAACAGCATTCATATACAGTTAGGGTATATGAGGTCGGATCCCATCCCTACAATTTTTTATCTGCCTTTTACATATTGGACCATGTTATTGAGAATGCCCATGATAATCAAGAATCAGCTATTAGAACATAGGAGGGAAACAAGTAAACAGACCATTGAAATCAACACAAAAAAGATTAAGAATATTAGAAATTTACCAGAAAAAAGGCAAAAAAACTTTTATAGTAAGTACAAGTTATGCCCAGAAGACATCGATAAATTACTTTTGAAGCAAAATTTCCAGGACAAGAAGATACAAATTCCAAAGGCGTGTTGCCATCCTTTCTGTTCATCCCGAAAACTACTAGCATAAAGAATAGATTCAGAAAGCAAGCCTTAAAATCAACTAGGAGTAGATTGAGATAATCAGGCAGTCTATTTATTTACCTAAAAATATGCAGGTCAAGCCCTAGAGGAATGACAAGCTCAACCATACACGTTTCAAAGCACAAGTATCATGTCCATGGTAACTACATATCATAGCAGTATGCATCCAAATGTAAGTACTGAGTACCCTCATGATAACAGAGAAGTACAGAAAAAATATGAAAAGTGACCATTTGTTATATCAACTAAACTCATCATCAAATGGAAACAACTTATAGTAATTACTCTTGTAAGCGAACGAAGGAACCTAATAGAAGGAAATTTGTTTCAAAAGAAAACAATTGACCCCCTCAATTATGGTATTATTTCCAAGAAAAACCTAATTTATTTATTCAAACAAATTAAATAGTTAGATTTTGTAAGAAAATAAAAAAGAAAACTTCCATAATTAAGACTTACTTTTTCGAGCAAGTATAGAATCCCACAAGCGAGTTGCCTTCGAAACTAAATGCGAATTCTGGCTAGAGCTCGACACAAGATCATCCCACAGTTCACCTTCTAGCTTCACTTTGTTCCGCAAGTCATGTAGTTTTTCCAACTCTTGCTGCAAATAAGCCTGACATCCGAGTTTTCAATAGGGAAGTGTGAGGAAAACAGGCAGCTGCATCCTAAATGCATCACAAACAAAGTAAATGCGTTTCCCATTACCTCTTCTGCACAAAGACCACGGAACTCAGCTGTCATCTCATGAGCCAAATTTGACCACATAGCTTGTCTCTGAACCGCAGTTTCAGCATTTTTAAGAAACCTCCTTCTTTCAAGGGCTATTCTTGCCTGTTTAAGGAGAGAGTTTCAAATCACAGCTACCAAAATTGAAGTATAGATGTAATTAAAATGCATCAAAAGAGAGAATAGGGAAAAAAGACAAGAAAAAACAGTGCTCCTTTCTTAAAACCTTTCCAACATTTGAATTGCTCACTAACATGCAAAGTTTAGAAAAGCAACCTTGAATAGTTCATATGGATAATAACTTATGATACTGGTAATTCATCCACAGAGGAAACAAATACATGAAACTGCAGAAACGAATATTGTATTAGAAAATCCTTTCCAAATTATGATCCACTTATAGTTACAGTTTAACAAAGGAAGTTTCAACCTTTTCAGAAGTGTTCTTTGATGTCAGTGCATTTAGAATCTCCATAAAAATGAAGGCGCAATAGCCATGCATGCATTGCCTGATTGAAAGACTTTATAGGTGGATTTAGAAAATTTGATCAAAATTTCAAATATCCACTTGCCATGAGAACGACCTGTGGTTAGATAACTTATACATAGATAACAAGGACCGTGAATATAGTATTACCTTTGTCACAGGAAGCAATGTAGCTGCATGTTGGAAGGCTACATCAGTTAATGAAGCAGGAAGTGGGTTTGAAGCAACATCAGCCACAAATGTCCGTCTGTGAACCTCTCTCAAAGCATGCAAGGAAAGTTGCCACAAGAGTTCAACAAATCTGCACATACGTGAGAAACTTTTGCAGTAAGCCAAAAATAAATATCATTAAACTTCCACACAATTCTATGCTCTCAATGGATGCCTTGAAAGTCATTTTAAAATACAAAAATCTGCATGCATTATGAACCAATTACAATTGTAGCAACTTGTGCAAGTAAATTTTCTTGATTATTTCACAAAGATACAAAACCCATTCAGAATATATGCACTCACGAACATGCCAAATCATATGAGTTCTCACTAGGAAACAAGTGTTCCAAGTCATCAATTTGCTTACGACACACACACACACATTATCCTCTAGCGCTCCTATATATGAACAGAAAGCATCCATTTTACTAAGAAACCGAGATTTTTATTAGACAGAAGACCTTAAAACCAATACTGAATTTAACTTGACCCAACTATTTGGCCAAGTTGAGAGCACTGCAAGATGAACACATTTGGTTTATCTCTAGTTTCGTTTCTATAATTCAAAATTCACTTTTCAAAAATTTTAAAAAACATTGACCAAATATAAAAAAAAACTACCTCGGTCCACAACAAGTAGCAAGGGAAGAAACCCTCGAATTGCTCCTTGGAAGTGCCCCTTGCGATTCAAGCTCACTGATTATCCCTTGCACAACCTAACATTTCAACCACAACAAACAACAAAAAAACAAAAGCAAAAATAAAACACAAAAACAAAATCTAACCTTTGCGGAAAATTCAACGAAATCACAACTAATCAAATTACTAACCTTACGAAAATCACGTGACTGAGCGGAATCAAAAATCGGCCACACCTTATCAAAATCCTGACAAGATCGATCGCGAAAAGAAATTATCAACACTTGCATACAAGGAACGAACATTATATCTAAAAAGGAGAAAATGAAAATATTACTTTGGCGGATTGAGCAGGACCGCGAAGCGAGGAGAGGATGAAGTAAAGAAGCTGTTCACCGAGTTTAGGGTTGGAGTGACGGAAAAGTCCGACCCGGGGAGTGCCATTTGATGAAGGTCCGGGTCCGATTATACTCGGATCCAGACCTAATAATAAACAGTTTGTATACATTGCACTCTCCAACTCTATCTCTCTCTCCTTCTCTCTGTCCATCGTCATCTACAGACTACAACCCCTCTCCCTTCGATTTCTTTCTGGTTGGTTTTCGCTTTTTAAAAAATCAGTATTTTATTATTGTTTCGACTGAGAGAGTTTTCTTTTTTCTTTTTTTGAATTGAAGGTCCCTGAGGAGTTGTTTATTTACGAAAAGAAGGGAGCAAATGGGGAAATTTTGTAATGCAGAGAAAGTGAAAGGGTTGCTTGAAATTGTTTTTTCGTTTTAAATTTTTTTTAAAATGGGACCCAGAGTGATAAAGGCAGTCACGTTTGGAGAGAATTTGAAATGGACAATGCTGGAGGGGAGAGAATTTCAATTGGACAATTTGAAAAGGACGCTGACGTCAGCTGTTTGTTATCATCAAATGAACTATAAGATTTCGTTTTTTTTTTCTGTTCATGAAGAACAAAAAAATTGGAGCTCCTTTCTTTTTTTACATTTTTAATTTAATTACTTAACTATATTTATTTTCAATTAAGTCCTTACATGTTATTAACATCTACATTGATCTGCGTGTGGTTTTTTTTTCTGTTCATCTCATATTGATGAAAAGAAAAAAAATGGAGCTCCTTTTTTTGTTATTTTTTCATTTAGTTTACTTAACTTTATTTATTTTTAATTTCGTTACATTAATTTATATGTTATTTTTTTTGTTACCCGAGTATCTTTATATCCTTTTAATGGATAAGATTAGTTTCATTCGAGGATCATGATTATCCCTTTTAATAAATACGTTTTCTATAAATTAAAATTCTATTCTCAATTTTAAAAGAATATTGCACCGGATTGCTATTCTTATTTGTAATTAGAAGTTTTACCAAAAATAGATATATTGTTATGTTCTCAATTATTGCAATTTGTTTTGGAATCTTACCCGTAACGTAACGTAAAATGGATATCCCTAACTAGTTATTTATTAAATTGCTTTTGCCTGGACTCTTTACCGATCAACTTTAAATCGTTAGTGTCATCATTTCGTTGCCTTGTTTGATTGACTAAGGGAACAAATTGAGGTTTTGGAGCTCAATTCCAAGGTGGTCAATTTTCTTTCAGTTAGTGTTTTGGCATGCTAGTTCTTTTTATATATATAATTTAAAATATTAATTTAATAAATATAATTTAAATCTAAATATAAATATAAATTAACTTAAAATTATAGTATAAGTTGTTTTTTAAAATGTTTTTATTTAAAAATATATTAAAATAATTTTTTTATTTTTTTAAATTTATTTTTAATATTAATATAACAAATTATTTAAAAAAATACAACCACACCGCAACAGGAAACAACCCATAATTTGTTTCAATTGAATCAACTAATCACCACTAACTTATCCAGTAAATATATTCAATTTCCCAAGTTGCGAAACTACGTGGAATTAACTAATACAAGTAACTAGTATTCGTATAAACTAGACACGGGTCCGCATTAAATTTTTTTAAATAATATTTAGATATTGCAAGTATATTTAAAAAATATATATATAATTCAAGTTATACTCCCCACTAAATAAATAAGCTAATTTTATTTTAATCATATAAAAAAAAGCAACAATAATAAACAAACAAAAACAAATTTAAAAAAAAACGATCTTAATAATATAAGAAAAAAACACTTTTCCATAAGTGGATAAAAACAGGATATTGTTTAATTTTTAGCTAATTAAATATGAAATAATAAATTGGGTAAAAATAGATTAAAAAACAAGTGTGAGTCAATCTTGGTTGGCATGATAGACATGTAACCTAAGCAATAAGGGGTGAGGTTGCCCAGATTAACCCACCAAATTTGTGTCTCAGATTATGAGATCAGGATAACCTGATAAAAAAAAAATCAGAAAAAAACACAAAGCCAAATTTTTTTAAAAAAAAAACTAATCTCAGTCAATAAAGAAAATAAGTCAAAAAAAAAAGAATGTCGACACCCATTAAATTTTTAAAATTTATGACCAGAGTTATTAAATTGGAAACACCATACATGGAAAAAACGCAAAGCTCAATTCCCAACAAATCAAACATTAAACAATGAAATCGAAAAAAAATAGCAATTAAAAGAATATGAATAAAAATAAAGAATAACGAATAAATTAGAGGGCAACTACAATTTTTTTATCAAAGAGTTAAATTGAAAAGAAAAATAAGTATAACAAAAGAAAAAATAAATCAAAAGAATGAGGACCAAAATGAAAAAAATAATATACCATAAAGCTAGTTTGAAGGATAAAACTGAAAACTAATAAAACTTTTACGAAATTGACCAAGGAAAAAAACTAGAAATCAAAATAGTAATGACCAAATTAGAAAAAATAACATATGACAAATTAGAATTGAATAATGAAATAAAAAATAAATATTGTTTTACAAAAGGGCCAAGAACAAAATTAAAAATCAAAAGAATAAGGAATAAAGTGGAAATATTAACAACAAAAATGATTAACCTGTAACTTTTCAGGGAGGAGAGAGAAAAGAAAAAAGAAAATAAAAAAACACCGCCGACGACAAACTGCCCCACCAATGTCGAAATGAGTCGCACCAATAAAAAGAGAATGTGGTAGCGCTTCCAACAACATAGAAAGACATTTGTTTTCCACCATAAGACATCACATGCGTCATCCTAAATGCGCGGGCGCCTCTCACAACTTTTTTCATTTAAATAATAGTTAACCCTTAACAAGTGATCAAATTGCCCTCAATGAATCTGGTAATAACAAAAAAAAAAAAAAGAGAGTGAAAGGATCAAGAGCCCTATGGACACATGATTTATTTATTTTTATTTCAAGGATAAACTTGTTATTTTACTGTATTAAAAGACAAAAATACCCTTCTTTGCTAAATTTTTTTTACTCAAATGATAATTAAGTTATTTTATTATACTTAAAAATAAATAAATATTTATATTCTCGGTCAATCCTTTAATAGATAATGGTCGTAAAAAAAAATAGAATATTCCTAACATCAAGGCATTTGAATTTTTTGGGAACGTGAAAAACATAATTATAGTATTAAAGTAAATAGTAAATTGTAAGTGTATGTAGAATTAAAATGATATATATACACACCACAACAAGCACATGAATTCATGGATATTGCATTTATACTACATATAATGTAATTTAAAGTTCAAAAAATCGCTCCTTAATAAAGTTTATTATTTTCCTAATTTATTTATTTATTTTTTCTAAATCATCAAATAGTTATTATAGTATTACGTACTAAAATCTCAATAATTTAAAAGTATTTAAAGGATACACGGTGGCATATGGTTAGTTAAGAAAATGATTTACTGTTGGTATATAACGACGATGGATGCATGGACAAATTAATGACCAAATTAGAAGTAAATGATTTGACAAGGTTTGATTTTCAATTTAAATAAACCTTGTCAAATCATTCTCTCTCCCTTTTTTTTTCCAATTAATGCGTGGCTTGCAACATATTTTAAAGTGGAATTCTTCTCTTATTTATAATACTATGTTGAATATTCTTTTTCAATAAAAACAATAAACAACCTTTTTCATTGTGTCTTTGCAAATAAAAAAAAATTCAATCATAAATTAAAATGTTTATAGATACATCTAATTAAATAAATTAATATTTAATCAAGAGATAATTAAAATTAAAATATTTAATTTAACAAAAAAATCAAATGTGAATGGAAAGTGAAAAAAAGAGAATGAAAATCAATTTTTTTAAAAATAAATGTCAAATGAAGAAATTAAAAAAAAATAAAAAGACCTAAAAAACCAAAGTCAACCCAAATAAATCATTGAAACTCATGATTGTGGTCATGAGAGTGGGACCGATAGCATAGAAGACAAACAAAAAAAACAACAAATCAAATCCTCAATAAAAAAATATTAAGGGATAAAACTAAAAAAACAATAATAAAAAAAAAGAGAGAAAAAAAGATTCGAGTCAACCTAAGTTAACTCGCTAACCCCGTGATCATGGTTTTAGGATTGGGATAACCCCACAAAATAGGAAATGAAAAACAAAAGCACGAAGACCAATCTCAACAAAAATTAAAAATGTTAAATGATGAAATTGAAAATAAATTAATTTTATAAAAGCATCTAAAAAGAAAATCAAGGTCAACTCGTTTCAACCTTCAAAACCTGTGACCTTGGTCACGAGGTCTAGAAGACTAATTTTTTTTATAAAAAAAAATCAATGCCAAATATCAAAATCAAAAAGAAAATAAGTTAAAAAAATATGTCAATCTGCGTTAAACTTTTCAAATCTATGACCAGGAAAAAACTGCAAAACTTAATTCCAGCAAATCAAATGTTTAAGGATAAGATCAACAAAATAAATCAATTACACAAAAGAATAAAAAAATAACAATTAAAATAATGAGTATGAAAATAAAAATAAAAAATAAATTAGAGGGTAATAAGAAATTTTTTATTTGACGGTTAAATTGAAAAGAAGAAACATTCAAAGAATCAGGATTAAATTGAAAAAAAAACATACCATAAAATTAGATCGAAGGATAAAATTGAAAACTAATAAGACTTTAACAAAAAGACCAAGGAAAGAAAAATAAAACTAAAAATAATAAGGATCAAATCAGAAAAAATAATATATGACAAATTAAGATTGAAGGAATGGAGGGTAATAAGAGATTGTTTGGGAATTCGGTTGAAATCACGTTTTTTGAAATTTGAAATTTTGTTTTTTAGCTAATTTTTTTTTTTATGTTTTCTAATCGTTTTAATATGCTGATCTCAAAAATAATTTTTTAAAAATAAAAAAAAATATTGATTTATTTCTAAACGAAAAACACGTTGAACCGCAACTGCTATCACAATTAATGTTTTTGTGTTGAGTTCCTTCCATTCTTTCAAAGCAACTTCTTCCGCTTTTACATTCTTTTTGTGCGGTGACCGGTGCTTTTGGTTTGAAAGTCTCTTACTATTGATTGTACCTTTATTTTAAATTGATATTAAATAAAAAAATTATTAATAATAACTAAATATATATCTAAAAAAATCAAGAAGTAAATATAGATCAAAATAATATAAATAATTTACTTGATTGTATTCAATGATTCTATTTATTAATATTATTTTTTTAATCAAATGATAATAGAAATAGACAGGAAAAAATATCTTCGCACTTATTAGAAATAATATCTAAAAATAAATATTTTTTATTTTTAAAAATAAATCTCAATTATATAAAAATAAAAACCATAGATGAAGTAGAATAATATCTTAAAAAATTAAACGCAAACAAAATAATTAAAATAACAATCACTATTTATAACAAGCTAAATAAAAAAAAAGGTATTAGTTTAAATATAAATTATAAAATTATTTAAAATATACATATAAAAAAAACATGATTTTTTTTAAAAGGACAAACTTATAAAAAAACAATAAGAAAACAAAGACGCCAAGCCAATGTCTGGTCCAATTAGAAAGGGCCCGTGCATGGGCTCTATGATTTTTTAATGCAGTTGTTGACAACTCTTTCTTGATAGATATTTTTTTTAAAAAAGTTATAGAACACATTGTCTGGTTTTCCTAGAAATCCAGTCATAAGATCTGTCTTTTCAACCCAAAAAAACCTAAAATACTAGACACCTTGCAGACTCATAAATAACCTTAAAAAACACATAAAATGTAACACAAAATCAAAAATCTTCACAAGCTTATATCCAGTTTTTTAGGCATTTTCAAGATGAAAAAAACCCCTAAATGGAACTACCCTCAACAAATAAAACTTATTGACACTAAAATAAACTATTTTGATAGTTAAAATTAGTGTCAGAACCATTTTCTCTTTCTATCGCCGGAATATAATTATCTCTATTTTCTCTCAAATCAAGAACAAAAAAAAAAAAATTAATCAAATTTGAATTGCAAAAATAAAGGGATCGAATAGGTAAAATATAAAAGTTTCAGGACTAAAATAAACTTTTTATAAGAACATTGAAGCCATCAACTATTTATAGTGTCTTTTCAATTTTAACCCTTCATCTTTTAATTTTATTTTTAGTTGATAAATTTGATTCAATTATCTTTTAATGTCTAATTTGGTCAAGAATGCAATCGTGAAAAAAAAAAGTTCAAGAGCTAAAATGAAAAAAAAAAAAGAACAAAAGGAGACTTTTTTGTATATGATAATCAAAGAGATAAAACAAGGGCATCCGCAATCGTAGACAGACTTCAACTTCATTGGCATAAACTTTATGAATAATGCGGGGACCGCTTGTATATTTACAACAAATTTTTACCTAAAAGACGCGATCAAAATCACATTCAATAAATTAAAATACTTTTTTTCCGTACAACAAATGCCATATAATTTAGTACCAAAGACATTGTAAGATGTTCCAAGTACCCTAGCAGTACTGGTATTCTATATACATTAGACAATTGCAAAGAAGAATCTCAAACAGCAAAGAGTTCCAAAATCAGAATATCATGCATTTCAACAAACAGGATGATATAGCTGAAGACTCGAAATTCACAGTCTGTCGGGTGCAAACCTCTTAATTATCGTGAAAAGGCACAAATGGGACTTCAGCAACCTTGGATACTCCACAGTTGAATCCTCAAAGAAAACATATCCAATAAAAAACAGTAAATGAGAAAAGAAAAATCGCATAATGATTCCTAGTTCCTGATCTAATACACAATCAAATCCGTTGTTATACAAATCTATCACATACATAAAGAACAATGCCGAAAATTCTGACTCAAAGCTCCATCAAGGCGGTTTCAGTTTCTGAAAGTGGAGCTGCAACAAATTTAAACAAACTTCAGATCAATAAAATGTCCTAGTTGGGAAAAAGATCCAACATGAAATTAAACAAACATGAAACAAGAAAAGGCAAAAAAGAAAAAGAAAATGAGGGAATACTTGTAAAAGGATCTCTAAACCTTTCTGAGAAAATGAGGGTCTCCAGTTGATAAATCCTCATTAACATAATTTTACCTAGATTCAAACAGAACTCTACCACAAAAGAATTATAGTAGTTGTTTGTCTAAGCATAATTAATCTTGGACGCAAAAAATAAAGCAAGACTGGAATAATGGATTGCTGACCATGCAGCAATGTGACACATGCTAGATTAATTAAGGCAAATTGATGGCATATTTTGAGATTGAAGATCTGAAATTTTCATAGTTGATGGCATATTGAACACAAACTGCATCTAGAAAATCATTCAACAATAACTCATAACCAGATAATTAACAAACATATAAATGCCTATAACACATGCGTTTCACCGTCGCACCCAAAGCAACGTACCAAGTAAGTCCTCGTACAAATCTGGTACAAGGGATGTATCTAACAGGAAAGGAGGTGAGAATACTTGATCATGGGGTTCCTCAATGTCATTGAACAAGCTCTGACCATCAGATATTGCACCATTTGATCCAGCAGCTGTGAGGAAGCCATTTACATGGTCATAGTCAGTAAGCGAACCCAAATCATTTAAAATTTCCGGTAATTCTTTGTACTTGTTTCCAGCATGGCCATCTCGAGCATGTTTCTCAAGCAAATCAGAGTTCATTTGAGATACTGAAAATCTTTTACTTCTTGTTGAGACTGCTTTTTTTTCTGGGACAAAAGAAAATCCAGGCGATGAAAGAGGTAAAAAGAAGTGCTCAGAACTTTCATCAGACTGACTGTCATGAGATGATTCTGAGTTGCAAGATTGCATTGACAGAGCAGCTTCTCTTACAGATCTCTTTAAGTTTTGAACAAAATTATCTCCATCTACAAATACACAAAATCAAGAATCAAACTCTCCAACTAAAGCTTTCAAAAACCGAAATTCTTTTAATTGATAAACTGCAAGGGCCTTCAGCATGCCAATAAATGTGATAACATATGCAGAAGGGATAAAGAAGGCGGCAGAGAGAATTAGCTAACCTTGCGATGGATTATCTAAGCGATTATTTGATAAAGGCTGGTCCAGAGAGTTTCTTTCAGATAGATTTTCCATTTGGATGGTTTGGGGAGCTAACATTTGTCTCTTTTGCAAATTTGCACCTTTTCCAGAAGAATTTGGGGTCAAACTGAATAACTGTGGTAGCTTCAAAGCAGGGGGGCTAGCAGATACCTTGTCAAGCTGAACTGTGGAAATTTTTGAAGTCACCTCTGCAACATTATCGGAGCTAGTTTCCTAACAGTTCCGGGGGGAGAGAGAGAGAACTCAGCTTTACATGATGAGTTATTCAACATTGGGCATTTTATTTTGCATGAACTTATTATTCATAAAAATTACCAAGGTCCTTCCACTGCTTTGAGCTTGTATAGGTGAGGTTCCACGATGCTTGGCCATTGGTGGCTGGCTGGAAGAATTATTATTTACTTTCTCTGTACATGCTGATATTGAATTTTGTATTGTTGGAACAACTTCATTAAGTTGGTCAATAAGCCCCTGTGGAAAAAAGTATTAGAGTGGAAAAATTCCTCAACATGGCCTCTAGTAAGTAGGAAAGCCTAGTGATCTCAAGAACATGATGCAAGTGCTCACAAATGATAAAAACGCAATCTAGTATCATCCCATTAAGACAATAGGGTTCATAACATCCGTAATTCAGCAAATCTATGCCAATTTCATTCATATAAAGGACATGTGTTGCTATTCATCATTTTAAGTGGTGAATACTCATGGTTGAGGTTTGCATCAGGGAAAGGTTTTGTGCACAGTCTAGTAAGTTCCAACACTTTGAAAAGGCAAGGATTGGTCCTCTCAGTTGCTGCAAAAAATTAATGGGGATGGCAATCAAAAAAATGAACAATGACAACTACTGTAACTCACTGATGTCTGCAACGAGTATCCATAACACTTGATTATATCCCTCTTCTAAGTTATTATGGCATGACCACAAACTCTATGAGCCATTAATGGGGATGGCAATTTCACCCAGACCCAATGGTTACTGACCTGAATGGGTAGGAAATTTTTAAACCCAATCAGGTGGTCGGGTTTTGGGTTAGGTATGGATACTGGTCTACCCGACCCAAACCTGACCCAAAACAAATAAATAACTTTAAAGTTTTAAAAAATTACATGTATATTGTATACCAAACTAATTATGTACTAAATAGTTGTAAATTATAGTATTCGAGTTCGGGTTATGGATACACAATGGGTACTCGAAACCTGATCAAGATGGGTCCAGGTTATGGATACCTGAATGGGTAGTTATCATTATGATGCATGATCATTCTGTGAATGAAAGAGGACATTTAAGGAAGTATAACTATCTTGTTATCAATGCACATCACAAGAAAATAAAACACAGGCACACAAATACCCAACATGTCCAGCGGCATTAAGCCATCATCAAGCTGAAACTGGACTTGTTAAATTGAAAGTCAAATTTGCAGTACTTCAGAGCTTACTCGAAGCTCGCTCAGGTTCACAAAGATTATTTCATACCTGAAAACTACTCAGGTGTTGCTGATGTTCTGCAAGAGTTGCAGCTAAAGATTCAGCATGGCCACTAGTACCACCATCGAGTGCACTTCTTAATATATCTGGACCTTCTCCATCATTAGCTTTTGCCTACAAAGCAATTGTTGCCCAATAGCAGTTCACTACATCATCAATGATAATTGACAAGCAAAATCCAATCAACAACTTGTAAGTTCTTGGATTGAAAATGCATAGACTTCTCTAATTCATCAATACTACCGTTGCACATCTGTTTTATACTTCTCCTGTATCAATACATTTTAATGAGAAAAATTGATTTTAATAATCATTTTCCATAACAACCACTTTCTTTCTCTACAATGATATTCTTATCAAAGACAATTTTGTCGAATTCTCAAATAATATCTGGAAAAACAAAGCAAATAAACATTAGGAATACTCAAGAAAAGAGTGGAGGAAGTACTCAACAATATACTTTGCACATCTGCTTCCAAAGTAAAAATAGTACGCCATAGAGTCAAGTTCTCACACAAAAAGACACTGTTCTGTATAATATAAGTATATGATCTACAAACAAATAAGAGAATATTCCTGTTTTAAAAAAAATAAAAATAAAAGCATCATCTAATAACAAATTGCTTGCATATATGAGTCATCCAGAGTAAAATCTCCAGCATATATGAGTCATCTAGAGCAAAATCTCCAAAATCTGAGATTCACTTATGATAATGCCATCCAAGAATGACAAATTGTGTTCTTTTCCAGATCTACATGCTCTTCCAACCCACTCAAAACCAAACACATTGATAAATAGAGTGGAAGTAAATCGCAGAATAATCAGGTTGTGTCCATGTTGTAAAGAAAATCAACATAAGATTGCCAAGAACAAACGTCAAATATGTCTTGTTTTCACCTAGTAAACTCAAACTTAGTATTGCACAAATATCTACAACCTCAAAACTTTGCAATACCAAACTTTTAATAGATATATATAATCTCAATTTTGCAACGCACTTTTAATCATATGCCATATAGCACTTTTAATCATATGCCATATAGCAGTTAATCATTATCATGTAAGTAATGAAGGCCTTGGCTTGGTATGCAGAAGGAATCTGTTTTTACAATTTACCAATTAAATAAAGGAGCTCATGACCAGACAAAGAAATAGAATACCAGAAGAAGTGACTGTTTATGAATACGTTGCAATGCATGTGTCCAACGCCTTATAATTTCTGCTACATCAACAGTGGGCTGGACTCTTCCACCTCTATCATCCACTCGAGAATGCATCTCATCATTTACTTGTAGATGGGATGAATCCAAACTGTTCTTCGACTTTTCCCTATTTCCATTAACATAAGATTCATCACTATGTTCTTTGTCATCCGAATGTTCATCTGAATAAGAAACCTGAGAGCTCTGATCCATAGCAGAGAGCAAAGATGATCCAGAGATGCGGTATCTGTAAAAGAACATTACGCAAGAAGAGGAATAAGATAAATGACATCTTCAGAACCTCGCACAATATCTGATCTTAATTACCTATGCTCCCGATGAGCTATCAGGTCCTCAATTGGCCCTGAAGCAAGAACTTCATGTTGACCTGTAAATAAAGGTACATGACAAGTTACGGGAATAGCAATAAAGTAGCAGTATATGTACTGTTTAAAGGGGAGCAGATTTTAGCATCAAATTTTAAGAAGCATCTAATTAATAGTCACAGAAATTTTAATCAAGAGGCCACACATTTTTTTGTGTAATAAGTGATTAAAAGTATTATAAGCAAGCTAAAAAATATTTTCATGTGCATATAAAGTGAAAGCAAGTGTAACAAAGTAAATGATAATTTCCTTCGATTGAAACTGATATCCAATCATGACAATGAGAGCATGAACAGTTTGGATCAAACTGTCTGTGACAATCAAACATAGGCAAATGAAGGGAACAGCATTCATATACAGTTAAGGTATATGAGGTTGGATCCATCCCAGCAATGTTTTCTCTGCCTTTTACATATGTTATTGAAAATGCCCATGGTAATCAAGAATCAGCAATTAGATTATAGGAGAAAACCATGTAAACAGACTGTTGAAATCAACATAGAAAAGATTAAGATTAGAAATTTACAAAAAAAAAAAAAGGTAAAAATCTTTTTAAGAAGTACAAGTTATGGCTAGTAGACATGGATAAATTACTCTTTAAGTAAAATGTCCAAACTAAGAAGATATACATTCCAAACGCGTATTGCCATCCTTTCTGACCATCCCCAAAACTACTAGAAGAAAGAATAGTTTCAGAAACCAAGCCTCAAAATCAATTAAGAGTAGATTGAGATAATCTAGAAGTCTATTTATTTACCTAAATATCTGCAGGTCAAGCCCTAGAGGAATAACAAGCTCGACCACACACGTTTCAAAGCACAAGTATCATGTCCATGGTAACTACATATCATCGTGGTATGCATCAAAATGTAAGTACTGAGTACCATCATGATAACAGAGAAGTACAGAAAAAATATGAACAGTGACCATTTGTTAAATCAACTAAACTCACCATCAAATGGAAACAACTTACTTAGATGGTAACTACTCTTGCAAACAAATGGAAGAACTTAATTAAAGGAAATTCATTTCAGAAGAAACCAATTGACCATCTCAATTATGGCATTATTTCCAAGAAAATCCTAGTATATATATTCAAACAAATAAAATGGTTCAGCTTTTGTAAGAAAATAAAAAAGAAAACTTCGTTAATTTTGACTTACCTTTTCGAGCGAGTATAGAATCCCACAAGCGAGTAGCCTTTAAAACTAAATGTGAATTCTGGCTAGAACTTGACACTAGATCATCCCACAGTTCACCTTCTAACTTCACTTTGTTCCGCAAGTCATGTAGCTTTTCTAACTCTTGCTGCAAATAAGCCTGACATTCAAGTTTTCAAAAGGAAGTGTGAGGAAAACAGGCAGCTGCATCCTAAATCCTTTACAAGAGAGTAAATGAGTTTCCCATTACCTCTTCTGCACAAAGACCACGAAACTCAGCAGTCATCTCATGAGCCAAATTTGACCACATAGCCTGTCTCTGTACTGCTGTTTCTGCATTTTTAAGAAACCTCCTTCTTTCGAGAGCTATTCTTGCCTGTTCAAGGGGAGATTTTCAAATCACTGCTACCAAAATTGAAGTATAGTTGTAAATGAAATGTGTCAAAAGAGAAACTAGGGCCAAAGACCAGAAAACAGAGTACTCCTTTCTTAAAACCTTTCCAGCATTTGAATTGTTCACTAACACGCAAAGTTTAGAAAAGCAACCTTGAATAGTTCATATGGATTATAACTTATGATACTGGTAATTCACCCAAAAAGGAAACAAAGAAATGAAACTGCAGAAAAATGAATAGTCTTCCCATTTCTATCCAAAACTGCAAATATAATACTAATACAGATCATTCTAAAAGGAGAAAAATTATGTAACTTGGAAATTGTCATTTATGTTGTCTTTTTACTTTGTGTCCACATTTGAGATCCACATCCAAGAAAGTTTCTATTGTATACTGAGTGAGAGAACCATATGAGATCTCACCTCTTTGACTCATTTCTATAAAAAACTGAGACCCATAGGAGTTCTGTAAGAGGCTTCTTAAAAAATCCTTTCCAAATTATGACCCACTTATAGTTACAGTTTAACAAACGTTTCAACCTTTACAGAAGTGTTCTTTGATGTCAGTGCATTTAGGATCTCTATACAAATGAAAGAACAATAGCCATGCATGTATTGCCTGATTGAAAGACTTTATAAGTGGATTTATAAACCTTGATCACAATTTCAAATATCCCATTGCCTTTGCCTGAGAACGACCTGAGCTTTGATAACTTTATACATAGATAAGGACCATGAAAATAGTATTACCTTCGTCACAGGAAGCAATGTAGCTGCATGTTGGAAGGCTACGTCTGTTAATGAAGCAGGAAGTGGGTTTGAAGCAACATCAGCAGCAAATGTCCGTCTGTGAACCTCTCTCAAAGCATGCAAAGAAAGTTGCCACAAGAGTTCAACAAATCTGCACATACATGAGAAACTTTTGCATTAAGCCAAAAAAAATATCATTAAACTTCCACACAATTCTATGCTCTAAATGGATGCCTTGAAAGTCGTTTTAAAAGAAAAAAATCTGCATGCGTTATGAACCAATTACAATTGTAGCAACTTGTGCAAGTAAATTTTCTTGATTATTTCACAAAGATACAAAACCCATTCAGAATATATGCACTCACGAACATGCCAAATCATATGAGTTCTCACTAGGAAACAAGTGTTCCAAGTCATCAATTTGCTTACGACACACACACACACACACACTATCCTCTAGCGCTCCTATATATGAACAGAAGGCATCCATTTTACTAAGAAACCGAAATTTTTATTAGACAGCAGACCTTAAAACCAATACTGAATTTAACTTGACCCAACTATTTGGCCAAGTTGAGAGCACTGCAAGATGAACACATTTGGTTTATCTCTAGTTTCGTTTCTATAATTCAAAATTCACTTTTCAAAATTTTTAAAAAACATTGACCAAATATAAAAAAAACTACCTCGGTCCACAACAAGTAGCAAGGGAAGAAACCCTCGAATTGCTCCTTGGAAGTGCCCCTTGCGATTCAAGCTCACTGATTATCCCTTGCACAACCTAACATTTCAACCACAACAAACAACAAAAAAACAAAAGCAAAAATAAAACACAAAAATAAAATCTAAGCTTTGCGGAAAATTCAACGAAATCACAACTAATCAAATTACTAACCTTACGAAAATCACGTGACTGGGCGGAATCAAAAATCGGCCACACCTTATCAAAATCCTGACAAGATCGATCGCGAAAAGAAATTATCAACACTTGCATACAAGGAAGGAACATTATATCTAAAAAGGAGAAAATGAAAATATTACTTTGGCGGATTGAGCAGGACCACGAAGCGAGGAGAGGATGAAGTAAAGAAGCTGTTCACCGAGTTTAGGGTTGGAGTGACGGAAAAGTCCGACCCGGGGAGTGCCATTTGATGAAGGTCCGAGTCCGATTATACTCGGATCCAGACCTAATAATAAACAGTTTGTATACATTGCACTCTCCAACTCTATCTCTCTCTCCTTCTCTCTGTCCATCGTCATCTACAAACTACAATCTCTCTTTCTCTCTCTCCCCCCCCTCTCTTCGATTTCTTTCTGGTTGGTTTTTTGGTTTTTTAAAAATTAGTATTTTTATTATTTATTTTTTCGACTGAGAGTTTTCTTTTTTGAACTGAAGGTCCTTGAGGAGTTATTTATTCACGAAAAGGAAGTGAGGAGATGGGGAAATGTTGCAAATTTAGGAAAAGTTAAAGGGTTGTTTGAGATTTTTGTTTTCATTTTTTTGAAAATGGGACCCGGAGAGATAAAGGAGGTCACGTTTAGGAGAGAGTTTGGAGTTTGGACAGAGCTCGAGGGGAGAGGAGGCTGACGTCCGCTGATTAATTATTTATTAAAGTGATGCTGCTTCTTCCTGACCTCTTGGCCGGCCATCTTCGAATAGTTATCGTCGTCATTTTGTTTCCTTTTGTTTGGTTAGGATTGTTTTTGTGTTTTAAAAAAATTTTAAAATTTTTTTAGTTTTTTTTATTTTAAATTAATATGTTTTTTATGTTTTTAGATTATTTTGATGCATTGATATCAAAAATAATTTTTAAAAATAAAAAAAATATTATTTTGATATATTTCTGAGTAAAAAATACTTTGAAAAACAACCGCAAACAGACTCAATTGATTAAGAGAACAAATTGAGGTTTAGGAGCTCAATTAAAAAAAATAGAGCCGGTTTGGTTTTTACTCAAAAGCGTGTTTTTTGAAATTTTATAATTTTTAATTATTTTTTAATAATTTTAGATTATTTTGATGTATTAATGTTAAAAATAAAAAAAAATTATTTTGATATATTTCTAAATAAAAAATACTTTAAAAAATAATCGCTATCACTATCTCAATCACTATCATAATTATAATTATACATTTTGAATCATTGCTAATGTTAACTTTAGATGTCAATAAGGGATTGAGCGATAGTAAATTCCTAATGATATGTTTGTTTTGGTGGTTTCATTCGTTTTTAAAATACTTTTCATACTAATTTTAATGTATTGATGTTAAAAATTAAATAAAAAATATTATTTTAATATATTTTATTTAAAAAATATTTTTACAAAAGCAATTTGCATCATATTACCAAACTCACACTTATTTATCTCAATAAAGAATTTGGATCCAGTAGAGAAAATCTATGTCTTAGAACTCCATTTAGAGAGGTATATCTAGTTTTAATTTCAACAATGTCATTACTCATTTTCTTAACCTATGATTTTTTCATATATTTTAAAAAATAAAAAAAATTAAAAATATATCTACAATGAAGTTCAATCAATTGTTGTTTTTTTTTTTTAAAGTTCATTTTGTTTTGTGTGATAAGATAGATAAATGAAAATAAAGATAATAAAAAGAAAATGAGTAATTGGATGTAATAATAGGAAAGAAAGAAAAGGGGGGAACTAGGATGATGAGGAACTATAAACTAATAACAGAGGTTATACAAAAGAGAAAAATAAAAGTAAATATCAGAATAAAAAATTGAAAAAAAAACCCTACATATTATGAAGAAATTTTTTTTAATTAATTAGAAATCTACAATAAAGAAGAAAATTATAGAAAATTTTCTAATATTATTTTTTAGGTTTAATTTTTTATATTTTGCAAAATATATCAAGCATTATAAATAAAGTAGAGCACAAACACTATAATCAAAAATGATTTTTAAAAAATAAAAAAATATTATTTTGATATATTTCTGAGTGAAAAACACTTTGAAAAACAACCGCAACCACACTCTCAAACATGCTCAATTGATTAAGGGGACAAAATATATAAAGTATTTATGATGGAAGCAAATATAGAGTTGGCTTAGAGACATGAAAATATTGTCTTTAAGTTGTTTATTTGTCTCACATAGAGACAACACCTGCAGGATATAACTAAACCCTCTAGAAGAATGAGAAGATAAGATCAAGAAAAGAATATATATTTTTATTGTATTTAGTTTCCCATGTAGTAACAGGTTTTTATAGACTTGAAACAATATGACTTGTCATGAGCTATATGAAACAATATAATTGTTCATGAAACTATATGATTGCTCATGAAATAATATGACTATTCATGAAATATTATGATTATTCATAAAATAGTATGACTGTTCATAAAAGAGTTATACTTTAAATTAAACTGAATGGCGGCTGTTATTCAGTTTTATCTCAACAATCACAAATTAATCTCACTGACATATTAAGTTTCAAGTTCCAAGTGCCATCTTTTGATATTATAAATATCTATATAATAACACTAGAAAGCCTACTAAAAGAGTCCTTCCACCATGACTTAATTTATTACACAATAGAAATCCACATTTATAAATATTAGAAGGGAGTATTTCTGTCCAATGTGGGATATACATCTTTTCTTTCTTTACTCATTTACAAACTACACCAACACTCACTGCCCTGATTTCTCAGTACATGAGGAGTTGATCTACATTGTTGGTGAAGGAAAAAATAGGGAGAATAGGAGTAGTTGATTTGCAGGTCGACACACCTCCCTAACCTGCCAGCATATGCAAACGACGCCTGCAATCCAACATGTTCTTCAACGCGTGTAGCTTACACGCCGATATTGTTTCTCTTTGTTCTAGTAACTTTGGTCTAGGGGTGAGCAAAAAAACCGAAAAACCGAGAAAACTGGAAAACAAATAACCGAAAAAACCAAACCGAAAAAAAAAACCAAATTAACCGATTAAAAAATCACAAAAAAAATCCGGTTCGGTTTCGGTTTTCAAAGTCTGAAACCGATTGAACCGAACCGAACCAAACCGGTTCAACCAGGCCACCACTTAAAAATAAAACAAGTATAAATAGAAAGTTTCCTAACCCTAAACCTACATTCAACCGCCCCCTCCCTCCCTTCCTTTGCTCTCTGTCTCTGCATCTCCCCCCCTCCCTTCCTTTGCTCTCTACATCTCCCCCTCATCTCTCCTCTCTTATTTTTCTTCATGCTCAGCTCCACGATTGTTACTCATTAGTTGTTAAACTCTCGCTCCATGCTCCTTTGCTTAAGCTCCATCTCCTTCACCGCCCCCTCTCTCCTGTTCTTTGTCTCTCATCTCTCAAATAATTTGAGTTAAATCTGTTTTATTCTCTTCCATGCTCTTTATCTCTGTCTCTCATCTCTCGGATCTGCATGTTCTTGGCCCAAATATTGTGGTTTTGTGGTGCTTGACAGTTTTATGTTTATCTCTCAGATCATGCTTCTGATTAATTCTTTCCCTGCGGCGATGTTTGGTAATTGCTTTTGAAAATGCTTCTGGTTGAATCCAGTAATCATGGACTCGATCTAATCTTTGGTGACCTCAATATAATGAGATTTGGGTGCATGCATGATGCTGGGAATTGCTTTAATGCTTTCTATTTGTTTGCAATTGGTAGGCCTTGTAACATTCCCCGAAGAAGGAGTGGATTGAATTTGAAATTAGCTTGAGCATCATAATTTCGGTTTGAACCGGTTTGGAAGGGAAAAAACCGATCCGAACTGAAATTAATCGGTTTGAACCGGTTTTCGGTTCGGTTCGGTTCGGTTCAAAAACTAAAAAAAATTCGGTTTAATTGTTTATTTTAGTCCGAAACTGGACCGAACCGAAAATGCTCAACCCTACTTTGGTCCAATTCCAGCCAACTCACTTGACTCTTGTTGGTCAATTTTGAATCCCAATGTATGATTTATTGATCGAGAATAATTTGTAATCTATTTGTTAGTTTTTGACTCGTGAAGTCATGTTTAGTTTGTATGTCGTTCATTATTAATTTATTATGTGTGCCATTTTTGCTTGAACCATACTTGTTTGTGTTAGATAGGTTGTGTGGAGTTATTTGTAATAAATATTCTATTTTTCTTTGCACATGTCCATGGGACTACATTGAAACTTGCATTGTAATGGAGTGTATATGGATTTTATTGTCTAATGCATGGTGGTTACTTATGGACCTGGAGATGGTATAATCTTTAAAAGGGTTATATCTCGAAGATTTAAAATTTGTTGTCCGAAGATTGTGATTTCTTTAAAAAAGGACATGTAAATAAAATTTTGTTTAATCCTTAAAAAGAGTTGTGTTCCCGGAAAGTTGAGTTTTGTCTGGAAAAAAAAAAATCAAGCATAACTTTGCTTTTCTTTAAAAAATACATAAATAAAAATTTGTTCTTCTAAAATAAAAATATAGATTATGTAATCAAAAGAAAAGGGGAAAAATCCTAATTTACCAATTACCGTTATCTCGGATCTTGTTAACTTAGATTCAAAATCATTATCTTGAGGATTAATGATTAGTTACCTTTAAAAACACACACACACACACACACACACACACACACACACACACATATATATATATATATATATATATTAGTTTTAGGCAAACTCATGGTATATAAGCACAATTGATATTTTTATCATTAAAAATAAACACAAAGTACTTTATTTTAAGTAGAATATTTTAGGGTGATTTAATTGTTTTTTTTAGCATACCGAGTTTTTTTACTTAGAATTTCTAAAAAATAGTTAAGATTTATAATTATCATAAAACTATACGATTTTTTTTTTATGTTAACCTAATTTAAAAACATCAAGTTGTGACACTACATGGTAGTAACTAGTACTAGTATAAAATAAAATATTTATACTTTCAAAACAAAATTATAATTGAAGTAAAAAATAAATTAAAAATAAATATATTTTATAAAAGATATATAAATATTTTTATCATTAAAAACAAATACGAAATAACTTATTTTATGTAGAATATTTTTGGATGATTTAAATTTTTTTTTAATATAACCAGTCTTTTATCTAAAATTTCTGAAAAATAGATAAAATTTCTAGTTATAATAATTTTATTTTTCTTATGTTTACCTAATTTAAAACAGCAAGTTGTGAAACTACATAACTAGTACTAGTATAAAATAAAATATTTATATTTTTTTTAAAATATATATATATATATATATAATTGAAGTAAAAAATAAATTTAAAATAAATATATATATATATAATATAGAATATCTAGAACTAAGTTCTTAGAGAGGTGGGGCTGCCGGTCTAATCGAAAACCAAATTATCTAACCACCCAACTAGCTGGGGCTGATGTCAATGATTGGACACTCAAGGAACTTTGTGAGGATCGATCAAAACCGATAAAACCCATCCAAACCTGATTGGCTGGACAATCAGTGCACCTTTGACCTGGTTTTTTTCTAATAAAAAAAGAAAAGAAAAAAGTTAAGGGTTATCCAGAAAAATAGTAATGATTTAATTCTCTAGGAAACTGGGGTAAAAAAAAAAACTTAGAAAAATATTTTAGTGCATTTTTTCAGGGCAGCTTTAATTTTCTAGATTTTACGAGTTAGTTCTCTTTTTTAATTTGTACTATATTTGTTTTCTATTTTTAGAAAATTATTTTTTAAATTATTTTTTATTTTTTTGTCTTTAGAAAAGTTGGTCAACAAAAAACATTTTTCAGTCAAAGAAAAATTTGACATGATTTCCAGAAAAGTGTTTTCCTAAAAAATTTGGGTGGAAAACACTTTTTAGAAGTTGTGAAAAATTTAAAAATGTCATATTATTTGCTAATTACATCAAATTTGGTCCTTAAAATTTTGATTGCTATATATATTTTGTTTTGAATATTTATTTTTGAATTTCATCATTTAAAATTTAATTTTTATATTAACTTTGGTCCTCATTTTTATAATTATTATTTGCTTTTCCCTTATCATTTTTTATTGAAAATTTTTATGTATCAAATTTAGTCATCATTCTTCTGATTGTTACTTATTTAATTTGAAATAATTTATGAAATGTTAATTATTATTATTTTAATTTCTTCATCTTTCATTTTTTTTTATTTTTTAGATTTGATCTCTATTATTTTGATTATTATTTATTTTATTTGAGATAATTTATGAAATTATATTTTTTTCAATTTCATTTTCATTCAACTTTTTAATTTGTAAGATTTGTTTCTTATTATTTTAATAAACTTGAAAAAAATAAAACATTAATAAGTTATTTTACAGCTCATTTTTCATGACATAACCAAACACTTCCAACTTATTTTCCATTACACTGCCAAACATCAGAAAATAATTCACTTTTCCGGAATTCACTTTTCAAAAAAAATTACTTTCCAGCAAACAAATGGATTCTTATTTCTTTCAAAGTTTTATTTTGTGTTCTATATTCTAGTGGTTTATTTTTTTGGGTTTAATCTACTTTTTTCAAGTTTTCTAAAAAGATTTAAAATTAATATATATATATATATAAAAGAATACACTCAGTCAGTATATGTGGGCGTGAGGGTCCTTGAAATGGTAAATTAGCTTTGCTTAGGCGCCAAATAATGGCCACAAGCTCTTATAAGAGAAGGCAAGTGGAGGAGTAAAAAGTAGGGATGTTTGGTGGGGATGTTGCTGTTCATGTGGGACTTTAAATTATCGGACATCATATTCTTTAATTGCCTCTTTTTCTTCTTTTTTTTCCCCACGTAATGATGTCCAGAGCCGGCCAGCCAATTAACTTGGCCTCTTTATGTGCTCCATAAGCTTAAATCAATCGCAATTGAGAGGCGTTTTTGCGTTGTCACCTTCTTCTTGATTTTTTATTCAAGTATCTAGGACATATTTGAGTTTTCAGATGGAGCTTTACTGAATACTGAAGCTACTCAAGGATTTTTTTTTTTGGGGTTTTATTTTTTTTTAATTGAATTTTTTAGTGGTTTAATTAGATGAAATTAAGCTTGAACTTGTGGTAAATATATATTAAATTAAAAGATAAAATAACTGAAATATAAAACACGAAGAGAGAAAAATACATAATCCAAAATTTTTTATAATTTCTATTTTGATCTAAAATTTAATTTAATTGAGCCACAGGACGTCAAGTTGCTCTTGATAAAGGGCTACGATGTATGCAAGGATTATGATATATATATATATATATATATATATAACAAACCATCCTAATTTTGATATTGTAATAATTTTTGTAATTGTAGTTTGAAAAAACATGTTTTATAAAAATCACTTTTAATTGAGGCTGATTCGATAAAATATATGTTTGTTTTTCAAATTGTGGTTTGGTAATAAAATGACTAAAAAGACATGTATTAATATTGATGGTTTTTAATTGAAATATTGTAGATTTAGTTATTATTACACCATGAAATAAACAATACTTTATGAAAATGTTTTTCTTTTATTTTCCATTAAACTATTTGCAATTCTATCACGTTCAAAATTCATCCTCAAAGGCCTTTGGTATTCATGGCTTTCTGAAAGTGCAACATCAGCTAAAAAATCATCGAGAACAAAATTGAGATTGCGATCAAATTCTGCAAATGTTACATCATCATGCGATCTCCTTCTAATGTAATTATGTAGTGCCATTAATGCTACTATAATTTGAACTTGTGATTTGTATGGATAAGCGGACATGTTTTGTAAAATTCTTCATCTTTGTTTTCATACTCCAAAAAAATGTTCTATTACATTACGTAAAGATGAGTATGTACGATTAAATACTTCTTCATGGTTGTCCACGACACCTAAAATCTTATAAGGGATATCTCTCACTTTTATGTGGACCTAAATACCTATACTTATTAGGATATTCAACATCAACCAAATAGTATTTACATGCAATTACAAACAACATTTTAAATATGTCATAATATTAGTAAATAAAAAAGTAAATTATTATACTTATATTAGCATTTAATTTTTATTATATAACTACCTTCCAGTGGTTTTGAAAATTTATATTACTATTGTCAATAACCTCAAGAAAAATATGTGTATCGTGGGCACTGCCTTCTCATTTTGCCCACACAAACATGAATTGCATGTTAAAACTACAAGTAGCCATTACGTTTTGTGTTGGTACACCTTTTCTTCCGATAAATGAAATATGATTTTCGGTTGATATGCAAGCTCGCATATGTACGTCATCAATTGCACCAATACAATTCTCCTACAAATTACGTTTCCTATCTTTTTCTCATAAGTCTCAAGATCCAACCTCTTCTTTAGTGTTTATAAAAAATGTCATTGACTTGTGACTTTATTATTATACAAAATAAAAAACAAGAAGTAGCACAAAACCAGTCAATTCATTTATGTCAATTTTAACCTTACTTAAAGCCATTGGGAAAAATAATAATAAAAAAGCTTTAATATTATACTCTTCAATCATCTAGACCTTTTGAAATTAATTATTTCAATCTCCAAATTCTTTCAATTAATGTTTAAAAACTGATTATTTCAAAAAAGCTTATGAAATTGCCCATCAAAAAGGCAAAACAAAATCTCAATGTTCTAGTTTTTTTATAAAGTAAATTAGAGACCATATTATTTATTAGACCACAAATTAAAACAAAGCAAATTGGTAAAAGAACAAAAGGTAGAGGGTTGGACAAGCACGAGGGTTGTTGGTGCATAATCCGAGTCACTTTTGACATATCCTTTATACAAGATGACAAATTACATACTTGTAAAATAGATCTTGTCATTCCAAGAATACATTAGGACACATCCTTGGGTATTCAAATTCCTTAGCTTCCAAGTATGAATAATTTATTTTTAACAAGATTTTAAAGGAAGAAGCATGCACACTGTTGACATGCAAACCCACTAGTGTATATGGTTAATTAACCTACTTCACAACACCCAAAGTTCATGTAAATCCTGGGAAAAATCAAGGCTAGATTAAATTAAAGAAAATAAACTAAACTAAAAAGATGCAGGGGAAAAAAGAATACACTTAAAGAAAATGGGACCTAAATACAAATAAAAATAATTATAGAGCATAAATACTCATCTTCTCACCAAAAATCTGCAGTTATCGTAAAGAAAAAAAAGAGGGAGTTTTTGTATCCATTTTTACAAATTAAGAGAGAAACACCAAAATTTCAAGAATTCATCCAAGATTAAGGGTTATAGGTAGAATAAACACTGGCGGGCAAGGAATTAACAAGAAAATTTAAACAAGAAGAGGGGAGGGGAGGGTCAGCTGTCATTAAAAAGAAAAGAAGGGAGTTGAAGATCGAAACCTTGATTCATAACAGGTAAGGTGTTCAAAACATGGTGTTATGAGTCGTTTCAAAGTTGATTATGAATTGATGCTTGGATGTTGAATTATAGATTAGAGTTTTTAGACTTGAATTGAGAAAAAAATATTAGTTGCTAAATTAAATAACTTCATGTGTTGTGTGTAAATGGAAAGGTTGATGAATCTGGACAGTTTCGTCTCTTGACTTTCAGAGGGCTTTCGGGTAGGAGGATGAAGGAATTAGGATCAGGTTCCTTCATAACAATTATAGTTTTGGATGTTTACTAACTAAGGAAATTGGTCTTACTTAATTTGGAGTTATAGAACTCCAGCTACGGGTCACCAACCGAGACTGGGTCATGACAGACCCTGTAGGGTAGTAGGTCTAGTTTGTTGATGAGAAATTTTGACTGTCTTAGAGGCAGAACTGTGTTCTACTTCCTTTAGAGAACTTGTAGCCTCATATCTTAGCTTTCCAACAAGACCAATCTCGTTTGAAACGAAGTTCTATAACTCTAGATATAGTTAAAAATATGAGGAGAGGTTGAACAGTAACAGTTCAATGTCTAGACAGTAACAGTCCAAATGATTGTTGATGAGCAATTTTGACTATCTTGAAGGCAGAACTGGGTTCTTCTTCCTTCAGAGACCTTGTAGCCTCATGTCTTAGCTTTCCAACGAGACTAATCTCGCTTGAAATAGAGTTCTATAACTCTAGATATAGTTAAAAATTTGAGGAGAGGTCGGACAGTAACACTTCAGGATTTAAACAGAAATAGTTCAAATATAAAGAAATGAATGATAACTATGGTTGGACAAAGAATGATAATATTAATGGGTGTAATGCGAAAAACGTAAAATAGTAAGAAATGACTGAAAGAAAGACTTATTGGCTATTGATATGGTTATTATAAAACATATCCTTGAGTGAGGAAAATTTATAAAATAAACCTGTGATTTGCAGGAGGGACCACAGGCGTGGTGCAACTGCAGCAACAGGGGAGCACAAGTAAAGCTTCTATTGCAGGTAAGTGAATCACACCTATACTTTCTAGTTAAATTCCATGATTTAATATATTACTGATGTGAAATGTGAAATGTGAATTATTGAATATATGTGTATTCAAGGTGAAAAATTGTTGAGTGAATTGTCAAGTGATGAAATTATCGCTGACAAAGAAAATATGAAAAGTGTGATTTGGGGCGTGAACTAGCATATATTTAGTGTATGTTAGGATCCCGGGTAAGGGGATCACCATGTTTGGACTAACATACATTCAGTGTATGTTAGGATTTCATGTAAGAGGATCATCTTGCATCGACTCCTACGGGGTGATGATGATGATACAAGTGAAATTGGTATCGATAATGCGTTAAGCGGAAATAATCATGATTGATCTTATAAAATCTGAAATGCAGGTTGATAATGGGAGATGGAACGATTATTAATAGTTGAACAAGGAAGAGATTCTAAAGAAAACCAGAGGGAAAAATGAATAAAATATGAATGCATGTTACCCTTTTTAAATTGTTAGATATTCGTGTTGTTATATTTATTGTGATATTCATGTTTCAATAATATGTATTTTGTTTCAGGACCATCGCATGCACGACAATAGTAGATCTTATCTTATTTTCCATTATTGTAATCTAGGTTCTAGGGAGTATACCCTTGTATTTTGTAAACATGGAAATGTTTGTATAACTTAATTTATATAATTAATGTTTAAACTGGATTAAATGAACTTAACTCTATAGTTCATATAACCATATTTCATGTATGTGTATTTATATTTTTATTCATCCATAATGACATTTTGTTATATAATGTATATCATAAATATTGTGGTTGATAGGTGTGATAATATTTGTGGGTTTGAAACCCAGGATGATTGGGTCGGGATTGAGTTAGGAGATGCGAGTTATTAAAAATGTAAAACGGTTACATGTCGATAACTTGGGACCTTTCGGTATAGGGGAGACTCCGTTGAAATTTCGATAGATTTTAATATGAAGACCATGAATATATATATAGAGAAAAAAATTTAATTACTCTGTTTTTCGATTGACATAAGATTGTTGTTTTTATCCCGGAACGGGAGATGTTACAGTTCACAACATTGTAAATAAGAATAATCAACAACACCCAAACTTTAATTTTTGTGTAATTAAAATAGGAATTTAGTTAGAGATTTGTAAAGAAAGAAACAAATTATTTACTTTACAACAACTTCTCTTCTTGTTTCCAAACTAGTTTTCGGGGGTTTTTTTGTTGTTGTGCCTCTAAAACCAACACAGATCTATAGATAAATTCTGTAACAACAGATATGACACTATGGGAAACAATAACAAAATATTAGTTTAATTCCTTTTTATTCTGCAACGACAAAACAAGAAGATGTCGAATCGAGTTTTAATTTTGAAGGATAAAAGAAAGAAAAAATTGTTCATATTGTAAGCATCAAACAATACTTAATCAAAATACATTTTTAAACAAATCTATAGGATCATTATCTTGGAGAAATGTATCGGGTAGAAAAAAAGAAGGAAAAATAATTTTGACAGGAGAGGAGATGGCTAGATAAGATAGAGATTTGAAAATTTTTGGGAGAGAGATGATGAATCTGCTTAGTTAATAGACCATTGCAAATTATTCCTTCAATGGTTTTTGAGATGACAAATTATTAAGGTGATGAACCATTGTAGGGTATTCTTTCAACGGTTTTTGAGATGACAACTTATTGAGGTGAATTAGGTGATGAACCATTGTAGGGTGGTATAAGATAAATGGTTATCTGGAAAGTTTGTTATTCTAAAGTTTTTTTTCTCTCTCCTATCTTATTTTTATGTGTTTTTATTGGTGGATCTAGAAAATAGGTGAGAAGCTTGCAGCTGGTTTGTCTTGCCTTTTTTTTCAAACCGAGGTTCAACATCAATTCTTAGTGGGTCCCACCAAAATAAAACATAATTTCAACCCTAACCAAACATAAATTTTTGTGATTCAATTAAAACTTATCCGTAGCCATACTACCAAACACCACCTTAGATAGACTCAATGAAATATTAAACTTTAGAAATACAAAAAAAAAAACTGTATAATTACTTTCATAGATTCGGTAAATACATAGATAAGTATTTTTCTATCCATAAATCAATCAAAAAGTATTCTAAAAAGGTGTTTGAAACGTATCCATATAGAATTAATTTATCATTTTACAAAGTTATTTTCCTATAATTACGACCTATTGCTTATAATTTTACTTGTTATAAACCTAGTGGTAGTTTCAAGTGCTGAAACTAAGCTCTTTATAGCAATCTGGAGTGGTCATTTGTGTCATTCTGCCTCACTTGGTTTTCCTTTTTACACCTTTTGTTTCTTCCTTGAATTTTTATGCCCACGATCCATATTTTATAGTTTTCTAGCATTGCTCGTCACCAATTCAAAATTTCAAATAGTCTATCTAATAAATCAATTTTTCTTTTACAACATGCATTTCCTAGTCATAATAATAGCTCTCCCATGTCAACACACCCTGGCTTAATTGGTTATCTTATTGTTAAGGCCACATGGGCTTCTTTCAGGAATGGATCTACCAATGAAATAGGTTGTTTTCTAGCCCATTTGAGCTAATTAATTTTGTGGGTCTAACACCATTAGACGAATCCATCCCTCTTTTTTCTTCTTATGTTTTTTTTTTTACAGAAATTAACAAATAATAAAAGAATTGGAATATGTGACGGTGTTTTACTCTTCATATAAATAGTAAAACACCTCATTTTTCTCGTCCTTTTCTTTTTAAAAAACTCATTCTCAGACTTTCCCTCCTTTTGGTTTAATCATTTTGTGACTTAATTCCATGAGATAAAATTTTCAATTGTAGTGTAGAGATAAAATTTGAAATGAAAGGACCATAATATAAACACACAGATAAAATACATGGCCAATCTTTAAATTTTTAGATTTTTTATTTTGGTCCTAAAATTCATTTTGTTAACTTTTTTAGTTTTTGGGTTTGAAAGAGGAGAGAATAAGTCACTGAAAAATAAGAGCAGAGAGGGAAAGTTATTATTTTTCATAATCCGATCACCAAAACAGAAGATATTCGTATCAATAAGTTCTATTCGACATGAGAAATTCAATGAATGTAGTTTTTCACTATAAATATGGCAGGAAAAGTAGATTGAGGTCGATTTTGAATTTTTTATTGGATTTATTTTTATTTTTTTGCATGATGTTGGGATATTGTGGGGTTGCTAGGTGATTGATGGATGTTTTTATAGTCTTTTTAGGTGTTTTTTTTTGTGATATTGAGTGGGAAAATGATTTTTAAGCCAACCTCATGATTTTCAAGCTATCATATTGGTGGCTAGATTCTAGATAATAGCTTAGTAGGTGACAAATCACCCAATTAAAAAAATAGAAAAATAAGGCAATACCTAGGGGGAAAAAGCCCAAGCACGACAGATCATCCAAGTAAGATTTAGTTAAATGTTCAAGTATTTTTAACATTTAACCAAGTTTTTTTAAAAATTAAAAATTTAATCTAAAATATTCTACATGTATCTTTCATGTATCCTAACCATGTCTTTCATGTATCCAAATTTAAATTTATTTGTTGTTATTTCAAATGCAGATACATATCTCTCTCACACACACACACAGATATATATATATATATATATATATATATATATATATATATATATATATATATATATATATAAAAAGAATATTTTTAAGTGTCTGTGATTTATAGTTAACGTAAATATATTATCTTGGCTACTCGTTCCATTATATACATGTTTTTCTTTATTTTAAAGATTTATGGTTGTTAAGTGTTTGTGTAGATATATAAATATATAACGTATATACAACTTAAATATAAGATGAAAAAAATTAAAGTCAAATTACAATAACTTATCCGAGATATATTACTTAAAAATAATTAAACTAAATAATTTTTGAAAATAAGATAGAGAATATTATTTAAAAAATAAAAAAAACAAAAAAAAATTATGGGTTGTTGGGCTTTAACCTACACGCCTAGTCTAAAAAGCAAAAAGCACAAGCCCTTATGCTTGGTTTCCTTTTCCTTTTTTTTTTTTTTATTTTTAAATCCTTTGTTTTTTTTTTTTTCATGAAAACTAAGAATTCTATTTTATAAAATCAACCTCTCATTTAATGCCAAACATTTTTTAACATCTCATTCACGTGATAATATGTGACAGCAAAACTTTTGAGGACTTAATTAAAAGAAAATAAAGTCTAATGACTAAATGAAAAGGAGTTTTAAATTAAAAGGACTCATGAAGAAAACATTGTCTAATGAACAGTGTTAACCGTGAATTAGGAGAGAATGTACAGGTGCGCAACACTCATTTCCTTGTTAAATAATGTTAATGTTAATTAATTAATTAAAAATATCCTGTTTATAAGGTCGAAGTAAATGTATTGGCTTACAAATAATTATGTGGCTGAACAATGCCGCAGGTCAGATATTTTAAATTTTTATAATTTTTTTTTGTATAAATAGGTTTTTTAATATATTTATGTAATTTAAAATTTTTTAATGCAAATAAAAAAGGTTATCTATATATAATTAAATATATTGAAAACCATGTGTGCTAATAAATAAATAATTATTAATGATACCTAAAAATAAAACTTGAAAAATCAAGAAATGGATGTAGATAAAGATATTTAATATCGTAAGATGAGACATTTATCTAGTTATATTTGTTAAATTTTGTTTATCATAATATTTTTTTATTCAATCAAATGATAATAAAAATAGACAAATACATTAAATTAAATAAATAAAATAAAAAATATTATGCAAAGCTACACATATTAGAAATATTATTTGAAAATGAATATTTTTTATTTTTAAAAATATAGTTTATCTATATAAAAGATAAAAAAAAATTATAGATGAATAAAAAAAAGCTCTTTTAAAATTGAATGCATGACAAAAAAATAACCATAAATTAAAAGAGATTTTCTAAACAAAATAAAAAAGAAAAAGATTATTAACTTAAATATAAATATTTTTTTTAAAAAAAAAAACATATAAAAAAACATTCGTTAAAAAAATTAAAAAAAAGCTGCCCTTATTTGTTGACTTTAAGGTACTCCGGATTTTAGTGTAAGGTACTCCAGATTTTATTCTAGATTGACTTTAACCTAAACAATTGCTCATGTATTCATGTTGTGATTAGAGTTCGCTTTCCTGATAAAGATACATTGGAGGTGGCATTTCCTTCTTCAGAAAAGATTCAAAGCTTATTTGATCTTCTCAAGAAAGTTGTCGCTCGACCAGAATTACCGTTCGCCAAAGTTCTTTTGTCTATAAACGACTCAATTTTTCATTAGTTTATCTATGTTGTATAGTCAAGGGGGATTTTCGAAGCTGAAGAAGTTAACATTCGTTTACGTTGCTGTTACCACCCCCCCAAAAAAGCTAGTAAAAAAATTGTCAGAGAATTCTTACTCAGGTGGCTTTAGTCCTAGTGCAATTGTGTACTTTTCATATGATCTACAGAGAGGTAAGTTCAAGGTTTAGATGCTTTAAAATACTAGAATACTTACTGGCTTTTATCCTCGATGACCTGTTTCCACTCTGTTTACGGTGGTGCATCATTCGCCATTAATGAAATCATAACAACAGTTAATGGAGGTTATTTCTCGAGTTTTTCTTGACATGTCATGTTTAATCTCCAAGTGTATCAGTGCACTTTTGAAAGTTGAATGCCTGCTCTGGTATAATATATAACTGGGTTTCTTTTGTCTGATCATTATCAATCTTATCCGATGTGATATTTAGGAGGTGATACCGCAGCTATCTATTCTGGTCCTTTTCTCCGAGAAGAAGTCATGGCTTTGAAAGGTTTGAATGCCATTTCTGAATCAGCAGTCTGTTCAGTCAGTAACAGGATCAGTAATAGCAACTCTCTCCCCTTTTCCTCAAGAGCCTAAGCCTGGTGAGAGAGAAAAAACCCTTTGAGCCATTTTGGCTAAAAACATGATGCAATAACAAATTCTTCCAAGTGAGCTCTTCATTCCCCTATCGTTTCTTCCTTTCTTTACATGGAAAATTCTCCCTCACAATATAATGATTCATTAGAAATCCTGGCTCTGTTTTTGCTGTAGATGACCATCCGGATTGTGGCCTCTGTAAAGGATATCCACAATCCACTCAATATAAATTGACTAGTTCAGCTTGTAAACTGGCAACAATAATTCAAAATAGTCTCCTATTCTTTATCCTTAGCTGATGTAACAAATCCTGTAATTTGTAGCTCATGCAAACCTGTATTTAAATAGTAACAAGAATACTGAATAAATTACAAAATGAAATTATCTCTACTACTCTGCTTCTTTATGGTACCAGAGCCTTATCTCCCATCCGTCAAATGACTTATCTCCCATCACTGTCCCACTCATCACTGGCTCCATGCAACACCAACCATCGCGATTGCCAACCACAGTCTCATGCACAGCTCCACGGTCTCCATCCATATCATCTTCTTCGGGCACTGAAGCTACTGCCACAGTGGCTCCTTCTAACATCCTTCCATCTCCACCTCCTACAAACACATCCATTCCAATCAATACCTTATCTTCTCACCTCAACCGAACACACCCCATGATTACTCGCTCCTAAAATAGCATTGTTAGACCAAACCATCAACTTAATGCCACCATCAGACATAACCTTCCTGACACAGAAGAACCCTCCTATGCTTCATAGGCTCTTCGTGACCCAAAATGGCGAGCTGCCATGTTGGATGAATTCAATGCCTTACTACGTAATGGCGCGTGGGATCTTGCCCCTCCCTCTTCATCTACCAACTTGGTTGGTTGTAAATGGATTTTCAAAATCAAACGCAACTCAGATGGCACGGTTGGTCGTTACAAAGCACGTTTAGTTGCGAAAGGTTTTCATCGCGACCGGGCATTGATTATAAAGAAACTTTCAGTCCTGTCATCAAGCCCACAACAATCCGAATTGTTCTCAGCCTTGCTGTTACCAATGACTGGCCACTTTGTCAACTGGATATCAATAACGCATTTCTTCATGGTACACTATTTGAAGCAGTGTTTATGTCTCAACCTCCAGGTTTTACTGATTCACAGTTTCCCACTCATGTTTGCCAGCTTCCTAAAGCCCTTTATGGTCTCCGACAAGCCCCCCGGGCTTGGTATCATGAGCTTCGCTCCTTTCTCCTATCTTATGGTTTTACAAATGCAGTTTCTGATCCTTCTCTATTTATATATAATCACAATGCACAGCTCATCTATTTTCTAGTATACGTTGATGATTTAGTTGTCACTGGCAGTGATCCTTCTTCCATCGCTAGATTCATGGCAGCTATATCAACAAAATTCTCAGTCAAAGATCTCGGCTAACTACATTACTTCCTTGGTATTGAAGTGCTTCCCACCTCCTCAGGTATGTTTCTCTCACAGCACAAATATATTCGTAATCTCTTGGTTCACACACGCATGGAAGGTGCTAAAGAGGTTGGCACTCCTCTCACTACCACGGGCTCCCTTGTTCTTAAAGATGGTTCACCTACTGCAAATGCCACTGAATATAGGAGTGTCATTGGGGCACTGCAATACCTAAATCTTACTCGCCCAGATATATTTTTCGCTGTCAACAAGCTATCTCAATTCATGCATTGCCCTACCGAATCCCACTGGATTGCCACTAAACGTCTGCTACGATATCTTAAAGGCACCATCTTTCACGGTCTACATCTTCGCAGGCATCATAATCCTTCCTTGCATGCGTTTTCTGATGTTGATTGGGCTGGGAATCTAGATGATCGAACTTCAACCACTGCTTATGTGATCTTTCTTGGTGGCAATCTGATCTCATGGAGTTCCCGAAAACAAAGGTCTGTTGCACAGTCTTCCACAGAAGCTGAGTATCGGGCCATTGCTACCACAGCTGCAGAACTTGCATGGGTTCAATCTCTCTGACGTAACTCCAATTTCCTCTCCCATGCACCCCGGTTATATATTGTGATAACATTGGTGCTAATTATGTTTGTGCCAACCCAGTGTTTCACTCTTGCATGAAGCATATTGCCATTGATTTTCACTTTGTTCGTGACAAAGTGGCTCACGATTCTCTATGTATCTCCCATGTTGCTACTGCTGATCAACTGGCCAATGCTCTAACAAAGCCTTTATCCAGACAACATCTCTCCTTTCTATTATCCAAGATTGGTATCTTCGATGGGAGCACCATCTTGCGGGGGCGTGTAAATGATATCCACAATCCACTCAATACAAGTTGACTAGTTCAGCTTGTAAACCGGCAACAATAATTCAAAATAGTTTCCTATCTTTTATCCTTAGCTGATGTAACAAATCCTGTAATTTGTAGCTCATGCAAACCTGTATTTAAACAGTAACAAGAATACTGAATAAATTACAAAAGAAAATTATCTCTACTACTCTGTTTCTTTAGTCTCAACACTCATACAATCCATAATAGAAGGGTTGTTTGTAACATTAACGAGGAAGTGACTTTTGTAAGAGCTCTTCACACTGACAATCTTGTAAATACTGCTCATAATTCTGCCATGCCATAGTTCTTCTGAGTGCCATGCGCTTGCTTCATGAGTTATGTTTTCCATCGTTGATCATGTCCTATATATATTTTTTTTCAATTGTCCTACGTTTTTTACCCATCCCTTCAACCTTCCCAGCTACATAGTTTGAGCTAGTCACATTAAATGCTTTGAGGAAGATACTTTATTCAGAATAAATTTAAAGGGTGTGTTAAAAATAGTGTCTGCACTCTCAAGGTAGGCACAATGTTTTTTTTTTTGCGCTTTCAAATTTTTTTCACTGTCATTTTTTTTTAATTTAGCCTTTTTGCATTGTGTGCATTGTGTTGGTGAGGAATTGGGATCGATAATTTGTTTTGATTTAATTTTTTACGCTTTATATGTTGTCAAAATAAAATTCCTCCATGATGCTTCATTTTTCTTTTTTAATATTGCCTGAGTTTCATTAAAATAAAATAGCTAAAACTGTTTTTGAATTTGGTTTTGATATTCCATGATGCTTCATTTTTCTTTTTTAATATTGCCTGAGTTTCATTAAAATAAAATAGCTAAAACTGTTTTTGAATTTGGTTTTGATATTTTTTTATAATATTTAAGGGCACTCTTTTTGTTATGCCTTTCTTGATTTTTTAATTTTTTCTTAAAGTTTAATTAAAATTAATTGTGATTGAATCAATATTATTATATTTGAGATATTATTCAATTATATATCAATCAGTTTAACAATTATTTTTTATTTTCAAATAAGATTCTTTGTTTTTTTTATAAGGTTAGCAATCATTTCGTTAATTATTCTATGCGAATTTACTGTTTTTATATTTTTTATTGTGAATATTTTATGAAAATAAATTTCAGGTCATTATAGTTATCACAAATTTTTTTTATTGAATTTCTTTCACTTTTCTATCAATGAACTATGCTTTTATATATTTTTTAAAATAAGGAAATGGTACGTGAATAGTAAAAGAAGATTTTGAAGAAAAACATATTTTTCCTATATGATTTTATTTGTTGGTTTTTATGTGAATATTTTTTTTTATAATAGTATAATTAGTTAAAAAAAATTCCAAAATGTTTCTCGGATATATCATTCTTTTCTTTTTCAATACATGCACATCAAAAATACTAAAATATATATTTTTATTGAAACTTGCATTTATTGTTCTATAAACTGTTGTTTAAAAATAATTATTTTGGTATACCAAAATGTTAGAAAAAGAAAGCATTTAAGGCCTCGTTTGTTTGACGAAAAGTGGTTTTCTGAGAATCACTTTCCAAACTTTACTGTGTTTGTTTGTTATTAGGAAAATTGGTCAACGGAAAACACTTTTCAGTCAAAGAAAAATTTGTTTTGGTTTTCAGGAAAGTGTTTTCCTTTTATTTTGGACGGAAAACAATTTCCGGAAGTTGTGAAAAATTTAGAAATGTCATATTATTTGCTGATTATATCAAATTTGATCCTCAAACTTTTAATTGCTATATATATATTTTGTTTTGAATATTTTTTTTCAATTTCATCCCTTAGAATTTAATTTTTATATTAACTTTGGTCCTCATTTTTATGATTGTTATTTGCTTTTCTCTTATCATTTTTTTAATTGAAAATTTTTATCTATCAAATTTGGTTCTCATTATTTTGATTGTTACTTATTTTATTTGAAATAATTTCTGAAATTGTAATTATTTTTTTTTTAATTTATTCATCTTTCAATTTTTTATCTGTTAGATTTTATCTCTATTATTTTGATTATTATTTATTTTATTTGAGATAATTTATGAAATTATATTTTTTTTCAATTTTATTCTCATTAAACTTTTTAATTTGTAAGATTTGTTCCTTATTATTTTAATAAACTTGAAAAAAATAAAAAATTAATAAGTTATTTTCTAGCTTATTTTTCATGACATAACCAAACACTGGAAAATATTTTCCAATTTACACTACCAAATATTGAAAAATAAATCACTTTCTCATAATTCACTTTATAAAAAAAAACTATTTTCCAGCAAAAAAACAGGGTAAGTTAGATATCATGATTTTAACTAAATGGAAACCCCCCCCTTTTTTTATCCTTATGTCATATTACCTTCTTTTTTTTGTTGATTCTAATTACTTGTAATTTTCTTATCACACCAAGAACATAAGAAAAAAAAATTATCGGGGAAAATGTTAATAGGTAAAGAAGAATTATACTATAATTTGTTTTTTTGTCAATAGAGTTGAAATACTTACTTTTTTTACAAGAAAAAATTTACTTTTATATAATTAAATAAAAAAATTGACGATTTCTTTATATAATATGATTATATATCTTGATATTCATTTTTTTCTTAATGTACTTGCTTAATTTTTTATTAGTCATAAAAGCTTTTAATATTTGTTAGTATATATAATTTACAATTTATTTTATTAAATACATACATTCGTTTTGGTTTTAAAATAATTTTTTTTTGATAGTTTAAAATACATTACCAATGTCTTATTAAATACATGCATCATCTTTATTTTTTTTTTCTTTGAAAACAAATTGAGACAGACCAAGTGACTTACCAATGACTTGAGGCCCGATTAGTTTGGGCCGGGAGGCACCAGGTCTACGTGGCAACAAAATTTGGAGGAACAGTTTTACATCCCTCGGGAAGTACACTAGGCTAATAGGGCATGGGCTTGAGAGAGGTTTTGCCTGTCCATTTTTAGAACTTTGCTGCTTAATTTTAGTTTTGCTCTTTTCTTGACCAAACACATAATGACTGTTTGACGTTGTAGATTTTAAAGATATATTAAAATAATATTTTTTTAAAAAAATATTTTTAATATAAACATATTAAAATAATTTAAAAATATAAAAATTAATAATTTCAAAAAAAAATTCAGAATTTTTTAAAGCACATTACGTTATTGAAGTCTTGGAAGGGGACACTACCGCTGTTAAATACAAAGATTATTTATTTATTTATAGATTTTTATGGTTAGTTGCCACAAGAATGAGCTTTGCACATGCATTTACAAATTCCCACTTGCAATTATTTACTTTTGAATGGCATTATAAATTGCAAAGCCCCGCTTGCATTCATTTACCTTTGAAAGGCATTATTTGAACGCACAAATCCAATAATTTGACTTTCAATGTTGGATCAATTTTGACATGCTTTCACTTACCACTCCAACAACGAAATCTTGGAGTGTGCTATCACATCAAACAAACATGGGTAGAAGTAATGAATTCAAATAAAATTAACTAAAAAAATCCTCTAGAATACAAACAAAAATCCTTAAAAAAAAAAATTCAAAAAATACCGAAGAAACATGGGCTCGGGTAAGAAACCTGAACCCACGCGCCAGGAACCCTAGCGCCCTCGTGGGCTTAGGATGTCACGCTCGAGCCTAGTGTGTTTGGGTCTTGGTAGCACGCCCTGACTTACTTTCACTTCTAATGGGCTTGAACACCTTGCCCAAGCCCAACACTCGCTAGAGAAATTTTTTGGACCTCACGTGGGTTCCTTAGTATTTTATATTGATTCAATACGTGTTATTTTGAGTAAAATACAACTTATAATATCACAAGGGTGAAATTACACTTCAGCCCTTCATCTCTATAAAAGAACAAGATTTATGAGCTAAAAATACACCATGAATTTTTCAAGTCAAAGGTTCATAATTTTCATTCTATACTGCACATATATTTTCATAGCATCTATCTCTAGAATAATATTGTATATTTTCTCTCTAAAAAAATATTTATTTAAGCATCGAAAAGTCCTCTTCTTCACTAAATGAGACCTTTTGCATGTACTAGTCACAAGTCACCTTGGCCTACCAATCACTAAGTATATACTATCAACGACCTTGATTATAGAAAATGAATGAGATTGCTAGAACCAATTAATTAATCGATTTTATAATGCGAGAGCTCTATTCCTGAGCTGCTTCAATTTTTTGAGAAGGTAAATACCTGTAAACAAAAAAAAAACAATTTAACACCCACCCACGAAATCTAAAAGTCGCATGATCATTATAACTTTTCTTCATTTTTTTAAGAGTTTCTTCATTTGTTGCTATATCTTGCATTTAGGTTGCCTGTGATTCGTTCAAGTTGGGTGAAGTGTCTTCTTACCCTGTCTGGATCCCATCATACACTTCTTAATTTCCATGTGATCGGAATTGAATGGCCATCTCAATCACTTTTAACAAAAAATAATAATCTCTTAATCAATGTTGTTAGGTCTCACCTATCCACAATTATAGTTGTGAAATGCGTTCAACTACCACCAAAATCATGGTAGTTTGGAGAGCTAGCTAATTAAGGATGGATTAAACTACTACTTTCTTTGTTTATATCGTTAGTATAATGTCAGAAAGTAGCCCTCCTCATGGCTCATGGCCATGGCGATAAACAAATAAATAGAGCCAAAATTATGTTTGGTAAGCACCAAACATAATTGTATGCTGATAGAGCACATGAGGTTGATGACATACCTACGATGATTCTGGTAGAAGTTGTCAAGCTGATAGTAAACATAATGGTAGCCTGAAAACAAAACGTTTCCACTTTCCGGTGTTAGGAATAGTTGCCTGACTGCTTTATTGTTATCCTGCAAAGCAAGCTAGAGGGATAAAAACACTTTAAATTTTAGTGTAATCTGCATTCTCACACCACCATGGGTAAGTTTTTATCATTCCTTTTATCTGGTTTCGTCTGTGATGCCAATAAACACTTAAAGTTATCAACTCCGAATATATCTCTTTTTTTTTATTATTTTTTTTAATTAATATGAATATTCAAGTTAATTTATGTATATCTCAATTAATCACACGAGTCTTAAAATTAATTATCATATCAATTTTTCATGAATCTAAAATCTATGAAACTACTCCGAATATATCTCTTTGTGCAGGTGGTGTTTGCCCTCGTGCTTGTTGCCATTGTCTTCATCCCAATCGGCATTGCTTGCTTGATTGGTTCCCAAGATGTGAGCTTGACTGTCACCTTAAGGCTGGTCGGCACCAATGATTTATGGATGACAATTTCGGTATTTTGAGTCTCTAATTACTTTTTAGTCATTAAAATAAATATAATAATTAAATTTTAAATAATTAAATATTTTTTGTTGAATTTTTCTTTAAAAAATATGAATTGTTAGTGTACGTAGTAATAAGTATAAAGTTTAGGATATAAAATTTAATTTTTCAAACTAATGCAAGGAAGTGAAGTACCGACCAGACCTCAGAAGATTTTCTTGTAATTATCCATATATATATTTTAAAAAAATCTTACACAACTTACTTTTATTCCTTCCTTCCATTTTCCATTTTGTACTATACATAGATATTATTAGATATTTGAGTCCCCTCACAGGCTCACACTGTAACTTGGATCAAAACTTTTTCGTCGTCACGAGTAACTTTTTGATAGCATCATTAAAATAGCATGGCGGTCAATTTTAAAGTTTGTATATTAATATAGTTTGAGTTTTAAATTAAAAATTATTTAAATAATTAAAAAAAAAATATTATTTTTTTAATGTTGAGATAATATCATATTAGATTGATTTGCATTTCACAGTTTAATCTGCCAAACTATACTACTCATATAATAAACTTCACTGAGTTTAATAATTTTATTTTTGATAAATTATTTTTTATTAAATTATATGATAACAAAAATAAATACTCGCAAAATCGAGAATCAACCCCATGTTGGGATGTTTATTTGCGATCATGATAATTTAATAAAAATCAAAACAAAACAAATAAGAAGTCAAATTCTCAATCAGCTCAAGTTGATCCGCTAAACCGGCAACTTGGATCATGCACTTTACATGGTTTAATAATTTTGTTTTTTTTTTAAATTACTTTTTAGTTAATTATACAACAACAAAAATAGACTCTCGTAAAATTAAGTACAAATTAAATATAGTGATGTTTATTTGAGACACAATAAAACTATAAAAATAAATGAAAATAAATTATGAAAACTAATTTAAAAATTAATAAAATGATAAATTTAATTAGAAAAAGTCAAAGTAAAAAAGAAACCAAATACGCAACTATAAACGCATGGGTGACCGAGCGCACCTGGACCTTTTAAAAATCCCAACGCGAGGGCTTGGGGAAAGGCTACGCACGCGGGTCTTCTTTTTTTTATTTTTATTTTTTTATCTTTTATTTTTTATCTTTTTGCATTTTGTTTTTAAAGAAAGAGCGACAAAGACCACACACCCTATCTACTTTTCTAGATTTCGATCACCATCAAGATAACTACAAAATTGATGCTATGTATTTCAACCCAAAAAACAAAATTGAATTTTCAACCCATCCTAACATAATATATATATATATATATAAAAGCTATCATCTCTTACAATTATTTATGGTGAATAAAAAATCAGGATTTGAGTTTTTTTTTTAAACTTAAATTTTAATTTTTTTACTAAGAAACTCATAAAAAAAATAATATTATATAAATCTCTATAACCCAATTTTTAATCCCCAAAACATGCTCAAATCAGTTTAAAAATTTAAAATTAAATTAAATCAAATTATTTTTTTCGGATTTTAATTTGTTTTTTTTTGGTATGATTTAAAATTCAAACTATCTTCATTACACTGTTATCTTAAAAATTAAAGTTTTTTTTTTTTTTATCAAAGTGTAACCAACCAGAATTTTTATCTCTTTCCTTATGTGACACCTCTCTCTCCTATTTTAATTGTTAGAGATTAAGGTGTAAAGAAAATAAAGTTTCATAATTGAAATGTAAATTAAAAAAACTACAAGAATCATAGCATAGAAAATCACCTCCTGAACATTGCAAATGAATGATGTTTTGTATGTGTATGAACAATGTTAGTAAACATTGAAACACCACTTTATTTTCGTATTTTATTTTTATTTAATTTGAATTCTAATGTTTACTCGCCAGAAGGGGTAAAAAATCAGATTTGCAATTGCATTTACAAAGTCCACTAAACAGTTATTTGCACTTGAAAGGCACAATTTAGACCAACAAATCCAATACTTTGACTTTATGTATTGGATCAATTTTAACCGCTCATTTGCATGGTTTCACTTCCCACTCCGACAACTATAATTATAACTTTTCACGCCCACGTGCGAAATCTAAAAGTGGCAAGATAATTATAACTTTTCTTCAATTTTCTTAAACAGTTTCTTCTTTTGGGTGAAGTGTCTTCTTACCGTGTAGATCTGATCAAGAACTTCTTAATTTCTAGTGACGTGTCACTATGTGATCGGAATTGAATGGCTGTCTCAATACCACAAAATCGTTCAACTACCACAAAATCATGGTAGTTTGGAGAGCTAGCTGTTTAAGTAGTGTTTTTTAAAAAAATTAATTTTTTTTATTTGTTTTTTCAAATTAATATTTTTTTTAGTATTTCATATTATTTTGATGTGTTGATGTCAAATTTTTTTTTTAAAAAAATAAAAAATATTATCTTAATATATTTCTAAGTAAAAACTACTTTAAAAAACAACCACTCCCAAACACACCTTACCACTACTTCTTTTGTTTATATTGTTAGTGTAATGTTAGAAAGTTAGAATCGGGCGAAAAGGAACATGATTGTGATTAATTTCAATAATACTCGGGGCTAGAAGAAACATATTTACATAGTGCTAAAGAAAAATATTGATACAAATATATATTATATAATTTTTATTTTTTAAATATTAAAATGATAATATATAGAATTAATCTAGGTTAACTTATTAATCTTGATTATGAGATTGTGATAACTTTATAAAAAGTAAATCAAAATAAATTATAAAGGTCAATTCCTATTTAATCTAATGTTGAAGAAGGATGAAATTGAAAAACAATATTAAATTAAAATAAAGACAAAAGAGTCAACCTGAGTTAATTTATTAAACCAGCAACTTAAGTCATGAGATCGAGATAATCTCATGGAAAACAAATAAAAAATATTACAAAGTCTAATTTCTAACCAATTCAATATTGAATGAATGGATTAAAAATATAAGAACAAAAAAAACACTCAAAGTCAACATAGGCCAACCTGTTAAACCTGCAACCTAGGTGATGAGTCCAACATAACTTCATAAAAGTAAATAAAAATAATTACAAAGCTCCATTTCCAACAAATTTAATGTTAAAGGTTGAAATTGGTAGAAAAAAAAACTAAATCTACGAGATCGAGACAACTTTATAAAAAGAAAATTAAAAAAATATTATGAAGCTCAATTCCAAACAACCTAATATTGAAGGATGTGATTGATAAAAAAAAAAGGATTGAATTATTGGATGGTGAAATTGAAAAAAAAATCAGTTAAAAAGGACTTAAAAGATGAACCAAGTCAACTTAGGTTAACCTACCAAACTCGCGACTCAAGTCATGAAATTGAAATAACCTCATAGAAATCAAATTGAAAAAAAATTATTAGTCCCAAATAAAAAAAAATTCAATTAAAAAGGACAAAAAATAAACAAAGTTAACCTGGATAAACCTGTCAAACCTATAACCTGAGTTATGAGATCTGAATAATTTCATATAAAAAAATAAAAAAAAACATTATGAAACCCAATTTTTAACCAACCAAGTGTTAAAGAATGAAATAGAAAAATTAAATAGAAAAAGTGACAAAAAAAGACCCGAGTAAACCCGGGTTAACTTGTTATACCCGCAACTCGAGTAATGAGATTTAGATAAATTTATAAAAAAAAATAAATAAATATAAAAATAGATCTAATGTTGAAAGTTGAAATGAATAACTAAATAAATCCATGAGACTAATATGTAACCCAATAAAAAGGAAAAAGAAATGAAATGTAATTCTTAAAATAATTTAATATTAAAAGATGAAATTAAAAAAAAAAATAGTTTAGTGAAGATTAAAATTAAAAACAAAAACTAACAAGAAAAAAAAAAGCAAGAAAACACTATATTAATTTAGCCACACCTTTTAGTGTTTTGCTAGATTTTCCATATTCCGCTTTAAAAACAACTCAATTTTTAATGTTAGAAAAGAAACGTCATTACATAAGCTTTTTATAATATCATAAAATTTGTTAATTGAAAAATTAAAAGATCATGCATGTGTTTAATGCAATATATATTATTGTTTTTGATAAATCTTAAAAAGAATCATGGATGTTAATTAATGATCAAAATTGAAAATTGATCTTCTTAATAAAAAGTCAAAAATAGATGTACATTCAAATAATTTATAAGTGCAAGCTACAAAGAGTCCTATTAGTTAATGGTAACATGTACGTAACAATTTGCTAAATAAAACTTAGACACTGGAATTATTTTCAATGATAACTTTTATCTAATTATGTGGTGATTAAAATAAATATTCAAAAGAGTTTGAAGGGTTAAAATTTTTAGAGAAAAAATGTATTTATTTTGTTAAAATCATTATTTTTTATTTGTGATTTTTTTTTCTATTTCTGAAAACAAGATAACCCCATTTCCAACCTCCAAAACCTTTAATCAATCTAAAAATTAAAAATAAAAAACACTTTACAGACCACTATATACTTTTTTTTTTACATTATTATAGGAAAAAAAAACTTTCATTGAACTTCTCTCTCCAAAACAAAATCATTGACACTAAGATGAACATTTTGTTGTAGCGTGGAAAACAAGAATCTCTCTCTTAACTCTTCATTTTTTTAAATATTTCTCTCGTGTCTCAACATTCATTCAAGAACTAAAAAACAAGATAAATGAAATTTTAGAACCAAATCATAAGAACCTAAAACTAAATGGATTAAAAATGTAAAATTTAAGAACTTCATGGACCGAATTGAAAATAAAGCTTAGGATCAAATAATAGACATCTAAATTACAAGGACCAAGATATACATATAAAAACTTTAGGAATAAAATTGAACTTTTACCAAACTTCAAGGACTCAATTGCATTTTTGTCAACATCCAATAGACTGAAATGAGAGGAAAATGGAATTTTAGGAGCAAAATATAAACATCAAAAACTACAAGGTCAAAAAGTATAGAATTTAAAAAATTAAAGGACCAAATTGAATTATTTTTAAAACACTATAGACCAAATTAAAATTTTGTCGATTCAACTGTTGTGAATTTTATGACCAAAATGGAAATAATTAAAACTACATGGATGAAAATAAAGAATTGAAAAATATGAGGGATCAACTCGAACTTTTTAAAATTTTTATGGACCAAAGTAACAACCGCTAAAGTAAAAGTAACAATTATTTTATTGATTAACCAACTCTTTACCTGAATTACATTGTTGGTAGGATTTCAAGTTAATTTCTAATGTAGAAAAAGGAAGCGTCTTCATTTTGAATATATTTTTAGGTATCATGGTTTTTTTTAATTGAGAAATAAAAAGATGTTATTTATACTTAATAAAATAAATTAAAAATTATATGAATTGATAAATTGATAAATTGTTATTAATGTTAATTAAATACTAAAACGGAAAGCTAATCTTCTTAGTAAAGTAAAAATAAAGATGCATATGTAAATATTTTACATTGACTATTTTTTTTAATACATTTTAATTTCTTTTATATGGACTCAAATATACTTTTTCCGTCATAGTTATATAAAAACTCCATTTTCATTGAACTTTTTATGGAGAAGATGAACCCATTAAAACAAATATCAGCCTTTTATGGGAGAAATGTAGCCTTCTAGGCACTTTTTCTATCATCATAATTTTTTGGTGATTATCTTTCTCATCTCTCAATATTTAAAAAATAAAACATGAAGAAAATGAAGTTTGGTACCAAACATGAATTGCTAAAATAATAGAGATTGAATGATAGATAACTAAAACTTTAAGGATTAGATTGAAGAGATTTCCATGCCAAAATCTAATAGGGTCTGTTTTGGTTGTCTTTGTTAAAGTTGCCCCTTGCTTTTACTTTTTATTTTCAACTATAATTAAACCTAATTTTGAAAAATTAATTTCTAATTTTTTTCCAATTTATGACATTTAGTGTATGTAAGATGAATCAAATTAAAATAAATATAAGAAAGGATGAAGTTGTAAAAAATAAAAGTAAAAAAAATGCATTATTCATATAAATATTGGAATAATAAAAATCAAGAAAGCAACAATGGTGTACAATACTGCTAGGAGCATGGTTATTAAACTCGGACCGTCTCTGCCCGGCGGGTTAACCCGGTGGCTGGACCGATCTGAGTAAGGCAAAAGACCGAGATAAACAAAAACCTGGTATAACCCAGTTGACCGTGACTCGATCGACCCGGGAGCCGGTCAACCTAGTGGCTGGATTGGTTCGAGTAAGACAAAAGACCGGGATAAGCAAAAACCCGGCAAAACCTGGTTGACTCGTGACCCGATTGACCCTGCAAAACCCGATTGAGACCTTTTTTTTTCAATGTGTTTTTTCTCTTAGTCATATACCCCTATTTTTTTTGTATTTTTAGTTGGTTATTAACTCTTTTCAAAGTTCACTATATAAATATTAGAATAATGTTTTATTTTTTCAATGTGAGATTTGAAATCCTTTAATATATATACTCTATGTTCACAAGAAAAAAATTATTTTTTCAATGTGAGATTTGAAATCTTTTAATATATATACTCTATATTCACAATAAAAAATTATGTTTTTTCAATGTGTAAGAAAAAACCATTTTGATTTAAATACTTTAACTTAAAAGGATAATATACTGATATAATATATTTTCAATGTGGAATAAAGAACTTTTTGAAATAATCTCTTAAATTTCATTATTTATAACATATATAATTTATATTCACATGAATTATTTTTTAATTTTTTTATATAAAATATTAAATTTTTTAATTGTTTTTTAATTTTTTTAGGCTCAACCAGATTAACCAGTACAAGAGTAAAAAATTATGGTTATAGAGGCTATTTTCAAATAAAATTATAAAATCTCTTATAACCGGGAACCACAGCCGCTAATATTGGCCCGTGGTCAAAGCTTTGACCAATCAGGTCCTCAATCTTGCTAATATATTTTGAAATCAATGTTTTGCCTAAGCTATTATTCATCATTGAAGGGTTGATTCCACTCCTACAGCGTGAACCAGAAAGTCTCGAAGCCGACCGACGCCTAAACTTGTCAGGTAGACCGTATTCTTGTAATGTCTACAGTTCGTATAGTATTGTATTTTTATAATGTCTACAGTTCGTATAGTGTTGTATTTTCATGCCAGTCACTCACCTTTCTAGATTTCACTTTCGGGGGTGATCCCCCATGCTCTCTCTTTAGGATTCATGTTTTATGAAAGATATTTATATAAAAGCTTCTATCATGGATTTGGCTTGATTGTCTTTTATTTATAAATTTTTCCATGTATAGATATATAATTATTATTTTTATTTGACAATAAAAACATTCTCAGTTCATAAAAAATATGCTCCCCTCATCGATTTGGTATATATATTCAAAAAAATAATAATTCATATGAATATATAATTATATTTGATACTTCATATGAGCATATTGCTCACACCAAACATTCTCAATGCCAAGTGGTAGATTCCACCAATTACACGTGGTTTTTTATATATTCTCCACCTGCCAATATCTTGGATCAAGATCATGATCCAATCCTTTGTTTATTTATTGTACCACTAGGATAAAAAAAAAGGACATAATCGAAATGATTTGTGTAAAACTGGGTACAGGTCTGAATACAGAAAACATCTGGGTACAGGTCTGAATACAGAAAACATCTGGGTACAGGTCTGAATACCAGTACGGGTCCACTGCGGCGGCTTTCAACAGTTTGGTGGGCAACGCACTCCTTGTAATCCCGTGCACTTTTTTTAACTACTTTTCAAAACGTTTAAAGTATAAGCACAAAAAGACACTCTCTCTCTCTGTCCCCTTATGAATTATGATATAAATATCTTCTCACCAACTCCTTAAAATCTCGGCAGAAAAGTTTGCACCACATTCTGGGCTCAAACTTGTCACTTGTTGATCTTTAGCATCTCATCAGATTCGATTCATTTCCCAATTCCCATATTTCAGGTTTGCGTTTCTTTTTATTGAAGATCACTTGAGAGTTTGTGTCTAATATTGGTTTGCTTGAATTTTTTGTTTTGTTTTGGTAGTTAAAGCTTTTGTTTCATTTCTTTTATATTACAAATGGCTTCGATAAAACTAAGGAAAGGAACTGAATTTTAGCGTTTTTGTGTTTGGCAAAACCAATAACCTCGGTTACAGGGCCTGTGAGAAACAAGTTTTTAGTATCTCGATTTTGTAGCCAATATTTTTGTGTTACTGAATCAGATCAGGAAAGGCGGTGCTGGGGAAAGGAAGCAAATCTTGATATATCAAAGACATGGGATCCGGTCAATGGATGGTAGAGAAGAGATCTGGTTTAGAAAATGATTCGTTTCTAAAGGAACATGAGACTGCGCCTGAGAGTGGGTGCCTTTCAATTATTGTTCTTGGTGCTTCTGGTGATCTAGCCAAGAAGAAGACTTTCCCTGCTCTCTACCATCTTTATCGCCAGGTAATTAAAGGGAAATCCTTTTGCTTGCTAATAAAAGATACGGTCTCTTGTGAATCTAGAGAAGTTTTATTGATTTTTTTTTATGGGATGTTGGGCAGGGGTTTCTGCACCCAGATGAAGTCCACATTTTCGGATATGCAAGGACTAGGATTTCAGATGATGAACTTAGAGATCGAATCCGTGGGTGAGATATCTTGCCTAGCCTCCGTCTTGTGTGCCTGCTTCATTCTTGTGTGCATGTGCTCTATCAAATGTGTTCGATTTTTACTCCGGTTCACTGTGATAGAGTAAATAATGGGCAAGGTGCTGGGATTTGTGTAGTTCATACCAGGAAGAAAGTAGGGAGCACATAGTTCATAGATGTACTTTGTGACCGCGGCTATGTTTCAGCCATTTTTTTGGGCTAAAGGTTATTGATAAGTATAATGAATATTGCAAATGACTGGGATTGAACAATCATTTCAGATATCTTGGCAAAGAAGCTGAAGTTGTATCAAAGTTCTTGCAACTGGTTAGTCTAGCTCTTTCTATGCGTTGCTTTTTTATTAGTCTGTTCCGGCATGCACCACTAAAATCTTTTTTAACTTCGCAGATCAAATATGTAAGTGGTTCTTATGATACTGAGGATGGCTTTCAGCTATTGGATAAGGAAATTTCACAGCATGAAGTATCAAAAAACAGTGCAGAAGGATCATCTCGAAGACTATTTTATCTTGCACTTCCCCCCTCAGTGTATCCATCTGTCTGCAGGATGATCAGAAAATGTTGCATGAATAAATGTAAGAATTGCTGATCTAATTTGCTTTTGTGGCTTCCAATATCGAATGGAAACATTTTTTGGCCATTAACTTTACAAAGGCCGTCGCTCTCTCTTTTAGCATATCCTCTTTTACATCTGGTATTTCTTGGAAGAAAAGAAAAGGTACAAGAAGAAATTCATTTGCCTGAATGCCACTTTTGGAATGGAAAAAAACAAAATAAAAGAAAGAAAGATAGAAAGCGAGAACTGCCCTATTTGTGCAGACACTGACAATTAAATTACCTTTTTGACCGCCTTGCATTTTCTTAAGAATGTCTCTTCAGGGGGTCTTAAAACTTACATTCCAGATTGGCATAACTGGATGCCCCAGTATTATGCACAGCCATCACTGGATCTGCTAATGGTGGAGAATCTTCATTTCAGTTTATCCCCCTAAATGAGATGATGTTTTCTTGTAGCTACAATTATAACATTGATTCATTTATCCTTGAAAGCTAATTGAACTTGCCATTATGTTTGATCCAGATTTGGTTAGATAAATTGTGCTAGACTTCCCAAAGCCATCGTTCAAGTAGCTGTGTCAATTTTCCAGTGTTGCTGCAGACCAGAACTTCTTGTGTTTATCTTATTGACTGCTGTTCTTGTAATCCTTTGCAGCTGATCATGGTGGATGGACTAGAATTGTCATTGAGAAACCTTTTGGCAAAGATTTGGAATCTGCAGAAAATCTCAGTGCCCATATTGGAGAGTTGTTTGAAGAAGCACAACTTTTTCGTATCGATCACTACTTGGGAAAAGAATTGGTGCAGAACTTGGTAAGATACATAGAAATATTTAATGCTCATTGTTCATCAACGTTGGTATCTCTTTTTAATCCTTTTTGTTGCTTGGATTTTGTAGCTAGTTCTCCGTTTTGCAAATCGCTTCTTTTTACCTCTTTGGAACCGCGACAACATTTCCAATGTTCAGGTGAGCATCTTTTGTCATTGTGTGCCAGACAAAAAAATAAATAAATGCTAATGACGAATATGAAATTATAGTTGATAAGTTAATGGTTTGGAAAACACTTCCTAGCTATGAATTTATGGCTTTCAACGATCATCTCAAAACATCAAAGTATGAGAGTCTTCTTCACCAATGTATCTTCTGTTAATTAAAAGCATCAGTGCATCATAAATGTCAATCATCATCTCCTTTGTTGCCTTTTCAGATTGTGTTTCGGGAAAATTTTGGAACTGAAGGTCGTGGTGGATATTTTGATGAATATGGGTATGCTCAGTAAACACCAGTTTCTTGTACAGTCCATAGAGCAGGATCTCTTACCAAGAAACCACATCTTTTTTTTCTTTGGAAAGTGTTCGTACTGTAATAACAAGTAGTATACGTAATTTTACTTTCTTTACGCTGGTTTTTCTTCTAGTTTTTGATTCATATCTTCTTGAAAATTAGCAGGGAAATATTTTCTTGAAAATGCAAGGGTTATGGAAACTTTTGTTTTCTGTTAATTTGTATTGTTGAGCTCTTTGGGTGTTTTGTAACTACAAAATCAAGAAGTCACAAGCAGTAACCTTGTTTTTCTGCTGCAGGATTATTCGTGATATTATTCAAAATCACTTATTACAGGTATGGGCAATGGGTTTAAGCTGTGGACTATTATATGCTTCGTCATCTTTTTTGGAGTCTTAATAACCCCTGCATGTAGGAGAAGCATTTTTTCTGGAGCATTCAGATATATAAATATTGTCTACTTTAGAATTTGTTTTTTCTCATCGAAATAGCTCAGCCTTGTACTTGGGCATATCTTGATGGTATTCATTTGAACTTGGGATCATGAGCAAGTAGCACCAGTCAAGATAAAATATGAGAAAGGAAATGAGTTTCATTCGTGGCTAACTATTGTTCTACTTATCACAGATTCTTTGTCTGGTTGCCATGGAAAAGCCCGTTTCTCTCAAACCTGAATATATTCGGGATGAGAAAGTGAAGGTGAGCATCAATCAGTTTCAGATCATCAACTATCTCTCATAATCTCCTGATATTTATAATCTGGAACCCTTTAATGATAATCATGAACCAAAATGCTTCAATTTGTTAGTTCCCTGAGGGATGAAAAGCATTAATTATTGAACCTCTTAGGAGTCCATTTAGACCAAAGCATGTCGTTTAAAATTAATTTTCTGTTGTGCTGTCATCTGTTCCTTCAGAGGTTGATGCTCTGAGTCTTAAGAGTACCCTTTCAATTCAAATACTTATTGTTCAGTGACATTCAGGTTCTTCAATCAGTACTTCCAATCAGAGATGAAGATGTTGTTCTTGGACAGTATGACGGCTACAGGGATGACCCAACAGTTCCTGATCAATCAAATACCCCAACATTTGCTACTGTTGTTCTGAGAATACATAATGAAAGATGGGAAGGTATATTTACTTTAGGGTCCATTTACTCTGCTATTTATGGAACATTTTCACAGTTCAGAGGAAATGATTTCTGAATCTCCTATTTTGGAACCTTAGATATACTTCAGACATCAGATTGATCGAAGAAGCAAAATAGTTTGTTCTCATTGGTGCTTCCATACTTTGTTTCTCAGGGGTTCCTTTCATACTAAAGGCAGGAAAAGCATTAAATTCAAGCAAGGCAGAGATACGTGTTCAATTTAAGGACGTTCCTGGTGATATATTCAAATGTATGACTCTGGAACTTTAGAGTTCTGCATCACCACTTCCTCTGTGGTCCATGTTGATTCCTCTGTGGCTCATTTTTTAGAAGTTATGATGGTTCTTTTTGATAAAAAAAATAAAAATGTTTACCTATGTATAAAATTGATTCCCTGCTCCCAAATACGTTAGTTTGGTCCCTGTAAGCATCTTATTGCTTGACCTGTGTTTAATTTTGTAGGTCAAAAGCAAGGAAGGAATGAGTTTGTAATACGCCTGCAACCCTCAGAAGCCATGTACATGAAACTTACGGTATGAGTCTAATTTGGTAATTGCATGCAAAGCCTTTTCCTTTGTCAAATTGCATGAATGTTTTGTCCAGTAAAATGGGACATTAGAGCTAAAGAGATTCTGCATTACCTCTCTGAAATATCATCCCATGCGTTCCCTTTAGTTGTGAGCTGAATGCTCGAGACATCATAAATCTTCAACCAGAGATTATACACTAGATCTCAGGTATCTTTGTGCTTGCCTCTGAATTTCTCTCTGCCACTCATGCAGGTCAAGCAGCCTGGACTCGAGATGTCTACTGTTCAAAGTGAACTGGACTTGTCATATATGCAACGTTATCAAGGGGTTCCCATCCCGGAGGCATATGAACGTCTGATTCTTGACACGTATGACTCCTGCCCTTTGGCCATATTTTTTCAACAAAATATATTTTAGTGCTACTCTTGTCGTGAGAGTTCATAAAGATGCTTGAATTAAGTCCAATGAGCTTAGAAGCTTTAGCGTTATCTAAGAACCAAGGATATAAATAACAGAACTGGTAACGAGTATTGATTTTGGTTTTGCAGAATTAGGGGCGATCAGCAGCATTTTGTTCGCAGAGATGAATTGAAGGTAAATTTTGTTTCAGCTTCGTAAAATATCTGGACTGAAATGGGATATCAAAATCTGATGGTTGCTCCATTTCAATCATCAGGCAGCATGGGAGATCTTCACACCCCTTCTGCATAGGATTGACAATGGTGAAATGAAGCCAAAGGAATACCAACCAGGCAGCCGGGGTCCAGTCGAAGCAGATGAGCTGCTGGCAAAAGCTGGTTATGTTCAAACACATGGCTATATCTGGATTCCTCCTACATTGTAGAAATGTAGCCTGCATGGAATAAGCTGCTGTGCAGTTTTTCCCCAAGAATAGTATAATTTTTAGTTATGAAATACTACCTGAGGTGTTTTATGTACTGCGGCCTTCAGCTAAGCTTGTTGAGAGAATTTGCTTTGGCATGTGAGCAGTCTCCACTCGGAATATGTATAATAAGTACGTGTCTACGTGAGGAAATAAAATTGCTTGAAGCCGTTGCCAGTGTGTAATGATATTGTAGATTCTCTCTTCGAGCCTTATTAATAATTTTAAATTCTCTTATGTTTTTCAACGTGGCAAGCTGTGATTAGCGTATTATTTGTGTGTTAATATATTAAGATTTTAACCACTATTCTACTGTCATGTATTATAAAATTAACATGTAAAAGAGAAAAACTAAAAGATTGATACGAAGCTGAAAAAAATACATGAGAAAAATCTTCAACTCAAAACTTTGAATCACTATTGTAATAATCTCAAATTTTATTTTATTATATTTACAAGAATATAGTATTTGTGTGGAAGGGCGGAGTCAGGAATTTTCCTGAGCTATTAAATAAATATATAAATTTTTGTTAAGATCAATTATTAACTCATATACATGAATTTTGAAAGTTAACAGTAAAATTTTAATTCAAATACACTACCTAAAATATTAAAAGATAAATTTAAAAGTACATAGAAATTGAAGTGAAAGTAAAAATAAATTCACTATTAAAGTTACATCCTTCAATGTTCGATGTTTTGTGAAATATAATTCATCTATAATCGAATTTGAATCGATATTATAACAACCCCTCAATCGGGATAAAATAACAATCTCATGTTAACCGGAAAATAAAGTAATTAAATTTTTTCTATCTCTCAATTCCTCCTTCCTTCACTTGATTCTTCCTTAGATTAGTGTTTTATAAGTTAGACTTTGTAAGTTTACAAGGTTATTATCTCATTTTTCTTATTTTTTTAAGATTTTTTTTTTTATGTTTTTCCCTTACTTTTCTCTCTTTCTCTCTCGTCTTTTCTTTTTTTTCTTTTTCTATTCTGCTTCTGCCCAGTCGGCAACATATAAAAGGAAGGAAGAGCTGATTTGTTTTATTTTTTAAAGGCAAATAATTATTTTACCCTTAATAAGTCATTTTACTTTTATTTGACAGTTTTTTTTGTTAGCACTACCAAGCTCCGTTCAATCTAAAATTTTAACCATATTTTATTCAATATATTTTAAGATTCCTCATAAAATTTCAGTTCAATCTGATGGTCGGATTGAAAATTATGCTCAATAACGTAAAACTGATCAAATTGTGATTTTTCATCAAATTTCTAAATTTCTCCAAAAATTCTGAAATTTTAACCCAAAATACAACATTATATTAGAAGACTCCACGAAAATTTTCAGAATTGTTTGATAACTCAATCAAGAATTACGAATTGTTTTTTACATAAAACTAGTCAAAACAATATTGATAAAATCTTGACTTGGGCTATAGTCCACCCAAGCCTTTAACATGCCTCCGCCCTTATATGTGTATATATAATTCTACTAAATCTTTTTTCAAAGTTTTCTTTATATTTTTCTAATATCAAGTTATTATAAACTTAATTAATTTTACAACCTGCAAATAAAATCTCAACATATTCCTATCATTCAAGACTTCTATATTTATATATTATCATCAACACAAAAAATTATTCTTTGTCTTCCAATTTCCTCAAGAAAATTAATTATTTTATTATTCCAAAATATTTCAAGTAATGGGACAATTAACTTAGTTACGACATAAAACCAACACATATTCATATTAATGCAAATCAAATTTAAAACTTAGTTTACATAAATATAGTCATATGGGTTCAAAAGAAACTAATTAAGATACATCAACCATATTTAATTTAGATTTATACACTACTTGGTCATAAAATTATATTATATAACAAAATATGCATTGATTTCATAAAATTACAAATGCAATATACACTACTTGTCATGACGCTGTAAAGTACCTGAAATGTATATAATACTCAACATAATTAGTTTATACACAAAATATTTACTATTATTATTTTTACATGTAATTATTCACAATTGATACAAGTCGCATGATTTAAGAACGCAATATCTTCTCTTGCCAAACCAACATTTGTTTCATTTCTACATTATCAATTTCTTTGATTGCCCGTTAACTAGGGTACTAGTTCTAGTAACCAAGATATTGATATCTTCATCTTTACATTAACCAGGATATTAATTCCATTAACCAGAGAATTGATATCTTCATCTGTCCATTAATCAAGGCACTAGTCCTATTAATCAGGGTAACTAGTTTCTCAACCACTCATTAATCAGGGCACTGATCTCATTTAACAGGGTAACTAGTTTCTTTAACAATTTATTGTTTATCATATAAGGTTACTATACATTTAAAGAATAATTACAAACACAATTAAATAATGCTCTAGTTTTAAGGTGTCGAACACTTACCTAATATCTGAGTGCGTGAAATGATCTCTTGTTGTTGAGTTGGTCCTGCGGCCTCTCCTGTACGAGCATGAACAATATATCATTTGTCATTCATTCACAATAAAAGTCAATTTTATTTTCTATACATATTTCAAATTCTCTACGACATATACTCATTCAATCACAATACTAAAGTCTTGCATAACTATTAACTCTTTCAAATTATTAAAACATTCATGTTTCACATTTATACTTCCTAATCTACTTTACTTAACATGCATAGTTCTAACTTAATTTCTATTTATCAAGTCATCCTTTTAATTCTCATATTCTTCACACTTACAATTCTATACTCATCACACAACAATCAAAACTTTTAAAACTATTATCTATAATAAAAAAAAATCCATAATATGGTCGGTTCTAAAAGCCTTATTCCTTTTTATTAATAAATCCAATTTTCATCTCAAAACTGCTCATTAACATCTATTTCACATTTCTATAATTCAACTTGTAATCTTAGTCATATCTCTCACCAAATTCTTCTCCTTTATAATTCTAAGTTCATTAAATATTTAATCACAGCTAAATAATTTTATTAAATCCATTCCAATTCACCATAAATACATCAACACATATTAATTACACACAACTACACAAACATTTATTAAATTTCCATGTTCCTCATTTTTCTCCAAAATAATCGATCCTGGTTCTCTCCAAAACACCCAATTATTTTCTTCAATCATTCATTATTTACATCATCTACAACATATTTCTTCACAATTTCATCAATTTTATATTTTTTCTAAATTTTCTTCTAAGAACCCTTATTCAAAAATATAAAACTTATGCCTTAAATCCATTTCTTTTCATTCAAAATTGTTTAAATAAGTAAAACTTCTTACCCGGCAATAAAATGGATTTCGAAAGCTAACTGGTCAAAGTTTTTTTCACTCTTTCAATTTTCATCCTCTTTGTCATGAGTAACAACCCTAATTTTGTACTCTCCCTCACTTAGTTTCCTCTTAAATCTTTGCTTGATGGATTGGTTGGTGTTTCACACTTCCTAACTCATAAATCTTATCTAATTTCTACTTTTTTTTCTCAAGAATTTTTAGTGTTTAGCTCTCACAATTATTTTCTCTCTTTCTCTTCTTTATTTCCGGTTATGCTGAAAATTTAAGGAAGAAGAAGAAGTTGAGTTTTGCAGCTTTTAAGTTCAAATGATCATTTTATCCTTGATGAGCTCTTTTAAATTTCTGTTCGGCTGTCAATATTTCACGTAACCTTTCCAAACCTGATTGTCCTAAAATTTTACCCTACTATAAATCAATATGTTATAAGACTCCTTGTAAAATGTTAGCTCAGTCAAACGATCGAATTGAAAATTATGCTTAATAGCGTAAAACTGCTAGAGAGATGATTCTACACTAAAATTTGAATTTCTTGTTTCATTGTTCTATGTATCGTAATAATTATTCCACTAAATTTTTAAGACCATCATCTTATTCCAAAATATATTTATTTTACTTTTTCACCCTTAGGTTCATTTACAGCTTATTACCGTTTCACAATATTATTATTGGTTTTCTAACCAAGATTTCCACCAATAAATAAATATATATATATATATATATATATATATATATATCGCTAATTAGAAATCGCAATATTCCTTTAACACTATAAAATTTTTAACCGGTGATTACAACTATTTTTTAACATTAGTTTATTATAAATTATTTTTATTTAATCAAATTGAAAGCTTATATCATAAGTGATGTAATCGAATTTTTAAGGAGATATTATTTTCTTAGTTATTATTATATAGTTTAAGGAATTGTTAATTTTATTTTTTTTCTCTGGTTTATTATGGACTTTTATTAATCTTCCTTTATTTTCAAGTTTTTTTTATTTTGTTTAGGTTGATTTTTTTAGCTTATTTAAGAGTTGTAAACTTCTCAGAGAGACAAACTACATATGAGTTATTTATCTAGTAATAAATATACGAATTAGAGTTCTATATGACAACCTTATTCGGCTTCAATTTTGTCTTTTTAGCTTGTTTTCTTTCTTGTGCTATTTTTGTTTGCGTTAGTTGATACCATAACTCAATGCTCTCGATGGTTATTTGCTTTGAAGTGTGCTAGAATAACCATGACCGAAAAAATATAGCAGAATATAATGCGCTCATATAAGAGGAGATGAGAAGATTCCCTCTCGAGAAAGAGATGTCCAGAAACTAGTGATGGAAGATATGCAAAGATAAATTGCATAATTGAAGAACTAGTGATAGAAGATATGCGGAGATAAATTAAAAAATTAACCTGTCAGTTGACAGAGGTGAGGAGTTTGGAGGGATTATAAGAAAAGTGATCATAGATTCATGACTAATTTTAAGAACTCGTTGCAGAAGTATGATTAAAGGAAGTAACTTCTTGATCAGGATCAATACGATATTGAAACTAAAAGTTTTTTATGATTCTAATTCCTTTATGGATTGAAATTAACCACCAAAATCTAATGAGGATGATGCTGAAGGAGAAGATTTAGATGTAAAATTCTTGGTTTGTGATGTCCATGAGAATGAAACAAAATTAGATGTTGTTCCAAATGTGATTTTTGATGAAATATATTGTGAAGGATATGCCTCGCATATGCTTGAGAAAAATTTTGGAATTGATAAAGGTAAGAGTTGATGTTATTGTATTTAAAATAAAAGTTGTGAATTAGATTTCCAAATCTCCTCCTAACTCTAAAATTGGTTTCATGGTTAAAGAGACTAAGCATATTGTTGACAAATATGATGTTTCAAATGGAAAGGTTAGGTATATAAAGGGTTGGACGATCGAGACAGGAGTAGTTTAAACTCGGGGATGAGTTCTCTCTAACCCTAAGAGACTGATGTTGAGGGATTTAGGAGATATGACTTTTCTTAGTTATTATTATTTAGTTTAAAAGATTAGTAATTTTATTTTTTCCTAATTTGTTCAGGATTTTTATTGATTTTTCTTTATTTTTAGGTTTTCTAGTTGCTTAGGTTAGTTTTTGAGCTTATTTAAGAAGTTGTAAACCTTTTAAAGAGACAAACTACATTATAGTTATTTTTTTGATAATAAAAATACGAATTAGAATTATGTGTGACAACCATTTTCAACTTCAATTTTATCTTTCTAGCTTTTTATTTTTATTGTGTTGTTTTCAACTGCGTTAGTTATTATTAGAGCTCCACTTTATTAAGTTTTGATTTAGAATGTATATTGAATATTTTCTTATAAGATGTGTGTGTGTGTTGCTTAAACTAGATCAACCCACACCAATACCTTTCAATTTTACAAAATTTTACATATGGTATAGCTATTGTTTTCTTAAATAGGAAGGATAGTATAATTGTTAAATTATGTATTATATTTCTTTAAGAAACCAACAGTAATTAATAATTTTTTAAAAGTCAACAATAGTTAGGAACTCAACTTTGATATGTATTGAGAAAATAAATATATATGATATATTTAAAAAAAAAACAAATTGTGTTATTTGTGTTCTAGAATAGAAATTTTTAAAATTCAAATTTTATTTTAATCAATAAAAAAATCTAAACATTGATACCAAATTGAACAAAGTGCTATAAAAATTCTACAAAATTTAGGTACGAATTTTTAATAAATATGAGATCTATTATTATTATTATTATTATTATTATTATTATTATTATTATTATTTCTGTTGAAACATAATTGGAATGATATAAAAACTCATAATTATAATAACCACAACAGCACACATTTGATTATATTGGAATGATCAAAACTATTTAGAGGTAATCCAACTAGTTGTAGGTGTGTATAATAAATGTTTTTTTTTAATTCATGAATAAGAGATATTCTTAGATCAAGTCTCATGTCCACTGAAAATAGTAGATCCTGGCCAGTGGAAGAACCATCAGCATTGCGAGTCTGTTTGAAATTGTGGTAGCGGTTTAAAATGCTTTTTGTTTATAATTGCATCAAAATAATATTTTTTTTATTTTTTAAAAATTATTTTTGAGATCAGCACATCAAAACGATGTGAAAACATAAAAAAAATTTAACACAAAAAATTTTTAAATTTTAAAAAATCATGGTTTGAACTGCATTTTCAAACGGATCTTAAAGCTCGGTCTCGAACCATAATTATGGTGCAATGAGTACGTTGCACATTTAATAGGAGAAGATTGTAATGTTCCACATCCCATGAATTGATTTTTATTTAAAATTATTATGAAAGTTGAGAGAAATTAGATATTCAAAAATTATTATGAAAGTTGTTTTTAAGAAAACTAAAAAAGGAAAAATAAAAATCAATTTATTGATATTTTTTTAAGTATTAAGAGGGTAATATACTTAGCACAATTAAGTATGAAGTTTTTTTTATTGATAAATATAAAAATAAACTTATTGGTCTTATAAGATTAGTAAAAAACTTCTCGATAATTTGTTTTTTTTCAAAAATAAATTAGTATTTTATGAGTGACACTACTAATGTTTTTGAGTTTGAATTATATGAATGATAATAAATTTTTAATTATTTAAAAAAATTAAAAAATTAAAAATAAAATTTTTACATAATAAAAAATTTGTGGTAAAATATTTACTAAGAAAAGATAAATGAGAGTTTTTTAAATATATCTTGAGTATTGTTTTAGAAAAATATGAAAAGGCATGAACTTATTTAAAATGAACTAAATTTATTGGAATGACAGAAATATCATAGGAATTATTGATAATTTTATTTCTAAAAATAAACTTGTTTATAATTTCCTCGATTTTGTTTTCTGTGCTCTCTTGAGGATTTTAAGAGTCTCTTGAGTTTTTCTTCTTATTTGTTTTTCTTTTTTTTCAATACTTTTCTTTTAATAATCCTAAATTGAATATTTAGATCTGATATCTTTTGTTTTGTGATATTAGTTTGTTTAATTTTTCTATCGTCCTTTCCTTTTCCTTTACAAAAAATAAAAAAACATTAAATTTTATTGTTAATAATAATAATAATAATAATAATAATAATAGAAGATTTGAGAATCAATAAGTAGTTTAGTGGTAAGAGTTTGAGATTAAAGGGTTTGTTTTATCTGTGGTTTCAGGTTCGAGTCCTATAATTATTAATATAATGACCACTTAAGATTTACATGTTTGTTAATTTCAGAACTCATAAAATTAATCGAGTTCTATATAAATAATCCAAATATTTATATTAATAAAAAAAATAATAAATAATAAGAGCACCAAGTGCAACAAGCAGGATGAGTGAATGACATGATGGCATATCAATAGAGACCAAGTAAGGGCAAAATCGTTATTGTCTCACAGTCCGGAAAAGAACTTCCTTCCTTTCTCATTCTTTCTTTCTCTCTCCTTTATAGATATATATATATATATATATTCTTATTAGGCTTCATAAATACAGATTAGGTCAAACCCTTTTTAGATTTCTCCTTGCGAAACTATGTAATGTGAGAATCTATGCTCTGCCCTCTACCCCCCACTGTAAACAACCCTCCTTCCGCTGTTACCTATCTCCCGTAGATACAGTTTTATTCTAGCCCTTCTTATGTGCAAAGAAGATTGATTTTTTATCTGGGGTTTTCTCTTGATTTTTTTTTCTCGATCCTTTTGGATTTGAGTTTTTCATTCATTCTCTAGTTTTTTTTTTATTTAATGAATATGGAGAGAAACCATTATCACGGAATGGAAAAAAGTGAACCAGAGGGGAATGATGCTAGAGTGGGTTCTGATGATATTGTTGATAGCCCTTCTGGCATGGATATCAAGTTCTCAAGACTCACTGCTTTGTTTCAAGATTTTGATGGGGATTTTGGGTCTTCATTTGCTAAACTTGGGGTCAATGGAGACGAAAAAAGTATGGTTGATGATGGCTTTTTTGTGGATGTCGATTTGTTTTTTAATGGTGCTTGGAGGTTGCAGCCACAAAAGGGCAACTTGAATATCAATGATGAGGTGTCGACTCCAGATCATAGTTTTAGTGGATATGGGGTTGACTGTGGGGTGAGTGCTGATGGTTTTTCTTCGGAAACCAAAGTCCACAATTGGGTTGATTGTGAGAAAGGGAAAGAATTGGGAGGTGAACCACATGATGCTTTGATTTTTGCTCTTGGTTATCTAGGGGTGAAAGACCTCCTTATGGCTGAAAGGGTATGCAGATCTTTGCGTGATGCGGTTAGAGGCGATCCTCTGTTGTGGAGGAGAATTCATATAGATCAACCTTTAAGCGAGAAAATCACTGATGAAACTCTTGTCAAGTTCACTAGTAGGGCTCAAGGTACTCTGCAATGCTTGAGTCTAGTGGGGTGCATAAGAATCACTGATACTGGGTTGATGCAGGTGCTTGAAAGCAATCCAAGTTTAACAAAGGTCAGTATCACTGTGTAACTCTGTTCTTGGATCAATATATATCGTCAGCTATTTTAACATGCACTTTTGTACACTTCTATGGCTCTCGTTGATGAAAACTTGTCCTTTTGTGATGCTTTCATGTCGTCCAGGGTTGTTAGATATAGCATGAGCATACCGTCTGTCAGTTTCTATTTTGTTCTTCATACATTGTACATTGAGGTGTTTTTTTTTTTGCAAAACAATAGCTCTCTAGTCTTCATGTGTGCCTCTTTTGTTCTCTGTGCCAAGGGAAATGAATTTTGTCTCACTGTGCGCTTGTATATGGTGTGCATATTGACCAAGTCATATATGTTCTGCATTTGTAATCATAGATGGTGTTTAATCTGAACAAGAAGTGATAATATTTTGACATTAATTATTATAATCATTCACGTGAATAAAAATAAAGACTTCTAGGATTGGAATTGGCGGTGTCATTCTATTTGTTTTGGTAGCTGTAGTGTGCCATCTAAATTACAATGAAGCAACATTGTCCCTTTCTAAATAAACATTCTATTTATTTGATAGATGTTAAGTTGGATTATGCTAAGTTTTTTAAAACACCGATGAAGGAATTAGCACACACACTATCTATGGACAGTTTGGAAGAAAAGATTTATTGTGTTGTGCATTTGAACTTTGAAGTTTTAATCTTCTATTTGGGATTCATCCCTCTGCACAAAAGAGGTGAAGACGAGTTTAACCTGGGATGACTCCAGACTTCATAAGGTGCAAAGAAGGGGAGGGGGTGTACTGGGAACCTTAAAGTTTGGGGGTGCCATTCCATGAGACTACTTTAGAAACTTAATCAAAATCAGACAGTTTCATTAAAAAAAACTTAGGGTATTATTAGAAGTTTTCAAAGCTTTTTTGGGGCCATCCAAACCAATACATGCATATTTATTCTGTTAGAAGTGTAGAACTATTGTGTTATGGAAGTATTGACAGACAAGGGATTGGGACACTGTGCTTTCTCAGTAAATTATGAATTTGTGCTTATCTAGCATATATCGTGTCCAAAGTATTCAGTTGCTTTCTTGGTTGGTCATTTAATTATTTTTGTAACCGTTAGCTTCTAGAGAGAAGTTTCTTAAATTGTTCTGTAATAATTATGTGAAGCATTAACTTTGCTCCTAAAACAATTCTGTATAGATGAGATATAAAGCTTTTATGCCTTTACATCTCTTCGGAGAATTACCAACTTTACAACAATTATGTCTGTGACGCTTCCTAAGCTTACATCCTATAACAAACCTGTCCTACCATTACCTTTTTTGTGAACCTGCTACTATATTTGTAGACTTGCTCCAACACTAAACATATTGGCTTCAGAATTTGTGATGGTTTGTTTGTAGAAATTAGCAGTGGAATAAATAACATGTTCAGCTTGCTATTGTTACTGACTTCTATGCGGGTTGTGCTCATATTAACAGTACCCTAAGGTCTTGGAAGTTCATTGTAATTTACTATAGCTGATATTTCTCTATGATTCTTTTTTCTTTCCATTGTAATATGATGACAAATTTATACATTCATGCAGCTTTGTGTGCCAGGATGTGTGAGACTCACCATCGACGGCATCTTGTGTAATTTAAGGGTCCTCAAGTCAGCAGGCACCCTGAGAATAAAGCACATAAGAATTGGTGGGCTCTTTGGTGTAAAAGAAAATCATTTTGAAGAGTTGAAGTCCTTGCTTGGCATGGACCATATGCATCCAAGAGCAAAAAACCCACAGTTTCATCGTGTTGGACAGTTGTATCCTTCTTGTGATGACGAACGCACAATTGATATTGAGATGTGCCCCAAATGCCAGCAACTGAAACTAGTTTATGATTGCCCATCGGAGAGTTGCCAAGGGAAAGATCAAGCTAATCAGCTATGCAGAGCTTGCACTGTGTGTATAGCTCGTTGTATACATTGTGGATGTTGCATTAAGGGTTGTGATTATGAGGAGACCTTTTGTCTAGACTTTCTATGTTTGGATTGTTTGAAGCATCTGTTTAATTGTCAAGAGAAGCCAGAAGTAAGTGGTGCTTCCTCTTCTGGGCACACAATTTCTCACCAGGAGATGAGGTATCATTTTTGCCTTTACAGTGAATAGAGAAGATATCACAAATGCACGTCTTTGAGCTCCTTGCATGCTTTGGGTGCATCAATAATATTACAAATAAGGTTTGTCAACCACGTGCTCTGTTGCCTGGCTGTAATATCAATGCATTTTGACAGACTCTAGTTGCTGCCTAATTTTGCAGTCTGTGCTTGGCTGTTGAATTTGACTGACTTTAGCTTGGATTCTTCAGCAAGCTCAGCTGTTTTAGGTAGGGTGGACAAAAATAGAAGTGAAAAAGAAAAAAGGGTTGAAATTATCGTCCAACTTGAGTGCCTATTAAATAAAATGTCATCAAGTGGTTCCTGTCTCAGCAGGAAGAGTGGAAGAGCATCTGGATGTAATGGACCATCTGGTCCATTTGAAGAAACATGGTTGATGATTCACCATCGAAGTTGGGAGACGCTGCAAATTACAAGAAGTGCATACCCGTATTGTCAATCATGGTATGGAAGCATTATATATGCTTGTTGTGAATTGTATTCTCTTTCCACTTGCCTTCAGTAGAGAAAATAATGGTGGTTGCTTTCTATAAACTTCTTATCATTATATTTGATTGAAGGATATGCTCGTCATAAAGCTTTGAACAACATTTCTAGATTATTGCGGTATGCTTTGCTTGCTATCAAATAATATGGTGTGACTAGAAGTTTGTTTAGATTGCATCTGGCAATTTGAATTATGAGGTTTTAGTTTCTTCAATTCTAAATTTCGATGATTAGGGAATGTGGAGATATCTATATCTCTACCATATTTCGAGGGTGTTAGCTTTTGTGAGTTTTGTTTATTATAAGCTAAACCTGATGTGGTTCAGTACACTAATGGCAGCAACAAACACATCATCTGGTAGGACGAATGTGTTGTTTAGGAACAGTGAGTTTGCTCTGCGTGTGTGTATCATTATCGATGTTGATGCTATACATGGCTATCTTGTACTCCCTATTGACCTGAGAAGCTCTTGTACCAGTCTTGTGATGATCTTTGCATTACATGCATACAAGAGACAACACGATCTTCACTGTAACTTGTGGAAATCAGAACCTTCTGTCATATATCGTCTCGACATTTTTTAAACGAAACCTTCTACCATTGTTAATTTCCACTTTTAAATTGATGAAAAAGAATGTTGGACCATGTGCTATATATAGGTTTTAGTAGAGATGTTGTCTGGCCTGATCAGCTTGCCAATCTGTATCCTTTGAAATCCTTTTCTACAAATTTTAAAATTAATTAGAAACCTTCTGTTTTAGTTAATTAGAAATTATAAGATTTAGAATCCTATAAACGGTCAGTAAGTACATCTTATCAGGAGTGTCGATCTCATTAGTGATATTTTTGGATCATACATTTTATATAATGGGGAAGAGGATATGAAATATCTTTCCATGACAGATAATAAGGAATAATAATAATAATATGAGAAATTACATCACATGCATGCAAAATATTACTATATTATTAAGGTCATGTAACACCCCAATCGGGGAGTAATAATCTACTACAAGTATAATATTGAGTTAGGCTGCTTGTTCTCCCTGTTAAAAAAAAATATTAATAATTCATTTTCATACATAGGTTTATTTATTATTAGTTTTTTAATCCTCATCCGTAGAATATGAAAAATTAGAGGTTATCACAGGTTATAAAAACATAATTTTACCTTCTTTCTATTGGTAAAGATAATATATATATATATATATCTATATATATATATATATATATATATATATATATATATATATATATATAGTGGTGGTGGTGCCTTCACTAAAGAAGAAGGGTGGAATGCATTGATTTAGTAAAATAATAGTATTGTGGTAGTGATTGTTTTTCAAAGTGTTTTTCACTTGAAAATATATTAAAATAATATATTTTTTTTAATTTAATTTTTTTTATATAAGCATATCAAAACGATATAAAAATACAAAAAAAATCAATTTTTTACATAAGTATTTTTGGCCTGCAAAACAAACGGTGCTTTATTATGAATTGAAATAGAAAAATAACTATTTTTTTTTTAAATAACCAAGTTGTTTATTGTTCTACTTTCAAGGATAATTTTGTATTTTCACATGGTTTTTTTATTGTTATTGTTAGGTTGGTTTAGGGGTAATTTTACAATTTAAAAAATATAAATATTATTAAAAATAATTATTAACACATGTGTTGCACGTCTCAACTGATGAGTGATGCATATGGTGTTGTCCGGTAACTAAATGTCGCCTTTCCACAGTGACGATGGAATTATGTTGTGATGAGGCAATGAAAGTGACATTATTATTGGTTGAAATCTTTGCTTCATTCGCTTTTATCATTTTGATGACTTTTTTTTACATGTTTTCATTATTATTTTTTGTTTAAATTAGTCCATTAATTGTTGTTATCTTTTTTTATTATTTAATTAGATTATATTTGTTTTTTTTGGTTGGATCTATACCTTAAATCATATATTTTTTATTTTTTAAAAAAACATGCTTGTTTCATCTAAACATTTTTTTTAACTGATAAAAATAAATACTACAACCCGTGACATTGTGTGAACCCACAGATCTAGTGCTATCGATTGTGTGTGTGTATAATTTTGCCCTTGGATCAGACGAGAGCTCCTGGGCCTCGTGGAGGCTAACTAAATTTCATTTTTTTTAGATTTTAGTTTTTTTCCTTGTATATTTGTTTAACTATTTAATTATTTGGGATATTATCTAAAATTGATTTTTACTTTTAAAATGCTTTCATGATTTTTCAGTGGTGCACATCTCATCTCATATATGTGTTAATTATTAAAAAATTAAAATATATTGTTAAATTAGAAAACGACCATTTGGCATATAAAGAGAAATACATAACCTTTTGCATTGGGATCAAATCCAATAAAATGAGATGTAAGAAAAAACAAACTTCATAATTATGAATAAAATAGTCAAATGAGATTTTAAATAATCATAATAATGTTAATTAAAAATTTTACAAGCCTAATATGAATGGTTCGCAAATTATTTTTGATAATAATAAAACAAATAAAACAAAACACCAAAAAAAAAAAAATTGAAATGTTTTTCCGGCTGGACTTGCATTTAGGAAGAAAGCCTCAATGATTAAGAAATTTAATAGCTAATAATTTCTCACTGCAGTTTATATAATCTGGAAAAAATGCTATATTGTATAGTGATATTTGAAGATATTTTGTGATTTAAACGAAAATATAATTGTTTTATGTGATATATATAACCTTCACCTAGTTCTATCATAAAATAATATTATTTTGAGAAAGATTAAAAAAATAAAAAAATTAATATTTTTATGGATAAAAATTAAAAAAAAATCTTTAAAATTAATTTAGTCGAAAATCACATGGGTTTGGTCAACTCAACATAGTTATGCAGTGACCCATTAAATCATCCAGATTTAACGGGTCAATATCTAAAATGATTAAAAAAAACAGACCTTAATGAAGTTGATATAACCATATTCAAAGCAATTGCAGATTAATAACTTGTCTGAGATTTACTTCCTGAGACTCCAGCTTTGCATATATATAGTAGATTCTTTTTTTTGTAATTAGTCTTATGAATGTTTTGGGCCAAGTAGTTATAATTAACATATTTAATTATCCCAAACAAATGGCATTTGTACCAAAGTGAAACAAAACTAAAAGTAGAGAAGATTTGTTTTCAGCACACAAGACGATAGACCTTTCAAATGCTCATGTGAAGCAATCCATAAATGTAAGATCACCAGTAATAGAAATGCATGCCGCGGATCAGAAGGTTCCCTCAAACATAAAGAAGCAACGAACTCCTCCGTGATGGAGGTGGTACAATCATCATAACACATTAACAAGAAACTAGCTTCTTGAAAGTCATGGAAAGAATATGCAGGACTATGTTTGAAATTGCGCTTTAGTTGTGTTTTTAAAAAATTTTGAATTTTTTTAGCTTTAAATTAATTTTTTTTGTGTTTTTGAATCGTTTTGATATACAGATATCAAAAATAATTTTTTTTATATAAATATTATTTTAGTATATTTCCGAACAGAAAACACTTTGAAAAACAATCTCTACTATAGTCCTAATCAGACTCTAAGTATGGAACGAATAGCCAAAGCTGGTCATATCTAATAAAAAAAAACAAAAACAAGCATGACCAAACAACACCTCAAAAGTCCTTGTAAGAGCAAACTACTTTCAACTCACGAGTCATGATACATGGAATTATATTTCCCCAAAAAGTATAAAACCAAATTCTAAGGACTATAAATTCATATTTTTAACAATAGAATATAACAGAATCCCAAAAAGTAAGTACCTTTGGCTACTTGACAAGAATAGTATCTGGAGTGGGGGAGCCATTACACAAGTACTTCGCCACTTTTACTGGTATTGGAAAGGAGCAGTCACTGGGATGTGTTAGTTTCAGAGACAATGTACTGAAAGGACTTTGTTGATGCTCTAGTCCAGGCACTCCATTTAAGGCCTAAATATATGAGACATCGAAATACAATGTTATATGAACAAATTACCATCTCATTACACAACTACAGGGAGACATTTTCAATTATAAACCATTTGCCAAAGTGGGAGAGATGCAACACCTTTTTCTACAAGTACACATGTTTGTCATTTGACATCCCATTGAAATACGGATCAATTAAATATGTAAACAGATGGGGAGACAAGAACATTGCATAGTCAAAGTAGCAAGAAAGTCTAAAAGTTTGCTCTTAGAATGTACTTTTAGCAAATTAAGAGCATACAACTAGTGATTTTACTAGATGCTACAAAAAATTCCACTTCGCATTCCATTTAACTTCTTTGAGCATGATGCCACCGAAGCAAGAATTTCTTAAATTAGTTAGAAAAAAAATAAAATTCCAGTGTGGATATATCAAATATAAAACAAGTCAAAATGAGGATTTGAAACCACAAATGAAAGAGGCGCTCACACAGCATATATGATAGTCATCCTGGCATACCTGAATAGTAGAATAAGATAGTGTGGCAGATTGCACATTATAGAGGCCTTGGAAGAATTTAAGCAAACATTGAATGTCCTTGTTTTCCTCTTCATATGAAAGGAAAACATCAACATCGGCATGTTGTAGAGAAGGGAGGTTAATTACTGAGAAATCGACCACGTGAGATTCTTTGTAGCTAAAAAATGTAAGTTTTGGCGCAGAGATTTCCACCTTACAACCCTTGGAGAGACCACCATAAGAGTACCACATCGATCTTATTGTTACATTGAGCAATTGGGGTCCTGATATTTTAAGAACCTTGAATCTAGTAAAATCACAACCAAGCAGGGATAAGCTGCTCAAATTGGGAAGACAGTCTGAAAAATCAAAGCAATTGCTAACGAGAGAAAACAAACAATGTTTAAGATGCAAAGTGGTGAGTTTAGAGAAACCAAATGATGTAGTGAAAGTAGCATTCTTGAGTTTTATGGTTTTAAAGGTTTGGCAATTGAGAAGTGCTTGCGGGACAGGAGGTCGTTTGCAGCCCAAATCAAGAACAAGATGACCAACGCCATGGAAACTGGCAAAATAGATAACCCTTTTCTTGAGATAATCATCTATTCTCCCTCGGTAAGTGAAGAGAAATGTGCCAGCAGTACAGTTATGATTGAGTTTATTCAAAACAGCAACCACAAATTTCTTAAAATGTCCCAATCTACGGAAGGAATTGCTGTTCAAGTGAAGCACATGAACACTAGTCCAAAGATTTCTCCATCCCTTAGCAAGCACAGAGGTTTGGACCGCATACTTGGCATCGAGGAAGGAGAGGATGTGGTGGATAATATGGTTCGGCAAATTACTGAGTCTATCTACGTGTTGAGAACTGCAAACTTTCGGGCTTCTCTTCCTCATTCTCACTTTATCAATTTAATGTGCCCTTTACCAATCATCTCTTAAGCATTTCATCGAACACCTTCACTGCAAATTCAATAACTCAAGTTGCAACCCAAGAGATGAGTCGATGAGTTTAGTAAAGACTTCACGGAATCAAGATTGTAAGGAAATCATCTCATACCATAATTACCTTCAAGGAAGAGCTCAAAGAAACTCACCTGCACGGCATATCCTGTAAGTGGCCACGCCCAGGGATGGGAATGTTCAAACATAAATGTGGCTGTTTACAAAGAAACCACCAGGGGGAGCTAATCTTTGCGAAAGATTGTTGTGGTCAGCAGTCAAGGTAAAGGACAAGAGCACTTGTCCATTTTTTCGGGGAGTATCAAAGAAAGAAAAGCGTGGTGGAGGAGAATGTGGTCCGCCAAGTCACTGGGTTTGTCTTGTTCCCATTTGCTAACGTTTCTCCCTTCCATTTTCTTTATTTAAACTTTATCCTCTTTGCTTTCTTCACTCAACAACAAAAGGTAGAGTAGGTGCAGTGAAATAAGAGATAAAAAGGCAAAAAAATTACCATAAATCACTTTCCTGGTAAAATGAATTGAGGAAGATCACTAAAGGAATTTAAAGGGAATCATGGGATTGAGTGCGATTGGAAATTGATGGGTGATTGCAAGGTGGCTGGCGATGTTTGTAAAGGATGCAGAGCTTTCGAAGGCAAAGGCGGAACAAAAAAAATATCAGACAAGAGTGACTAGTTTAGGTATTAGGCATAAGCATAATACAGGTTGTTCTTGTTAATGCCATCGTTCTACTAGGCATAGGCATATGTCCGATGTTGGTGTTTCTTTCTCCTTCCATCTCAAAGTGTATGTGTTTGTACAGCCTGGCCCGTGCAGGACAGTTCGGAATTTTTTTCAATGTAAAAAAATATTATAAGGTGAGGCAATTGTTTCTGAAAAAAACAACAAAAAGTTTAAGATTCGAGTTATTAATTTAAATTATATACAAAAAATGTAATGATAATAAATAAATTAGAAAAAATTGACAACCAAAAAACAGTGTCAACGTTGATGTTTTTTTTTTTTTTAAAAAAAAATTAAGATATGGATTATTAACTTGACTAGAATACATAAGTTTAATTAATTTAATAATATGTTATAAAAAAGAAGAAGCATTGATACTTTATTTCTCCACTCATTTTTAGATGATTCTCTCTTTTCTCTCGACATTCAAGAATATAAATACAATAAAAATAAAATTTCAGACCAAGATGTAAAAACCAGAAATAATAGGGTCAAATATGTATATTTTAAAAATTGCAGGATGGAATTGAAGTTTTCTATCCCTTTTGAAAAACAAATATGTTTTTGTTGTTGTTGTTGTTGTTGTTGTTTTTATTAATTTTAAACCTTTTTTTATTTTTTATTTAATAATAACTTAAAATCCTATTTCATAAAATCAAACTTTAATTTAACATTTGAATATTTTATGACACAATAAATATGCAAGAAAATGCAAATAAAAACAAATTCTAACACATAAAAATATGCAACATAACTCTCAAAAATGAAATTAAAAATAAATAAAGTTCAGTGATCAAAATGCAAAAAGATGAAAATCAAGGACCTAGAAGGGAAAAAATGGCAATGAACAGTGATGGAAGGTGTCACACGTGTGTTGTGTCACAACGATAATTCTCCCGGACAGGGATCTTTGAGATGTGTGAAAAGAATAAGGAATTCTTGTTTCTTATCAGTAAAAAAAAATAGAGTCATCAACTAATATTTTGGTCACTAGAAACCTTAACTGGTTCCAGAGTCTAGATAAGAGGATTGGTTGTATATTTGTTATTAAAAAAATGATTTTTTAAAATATAAATTTATCATGATAAGAAAAAAAAATATTTCAATCCAAGAACAAGAAAAATCATGATCGATAATATTCACATGTCTTGTCTATATAAAAAAGAACAATTGATATCATGAGCTATTTTTAAAACACTTTCATATATTTAAAAAAGATGAAAGACCACATGCATCAAGGTTTAGGCACACCTAGGCTTGTAAGCCAAGGTCGCATGCCTAGCTTTTGAAAAGATGTTAGGTGCTCGAGGCCTATAATATAAAACACCTAGGCTTGTAAGCCAAGGTCACATGCCTAGCTTTTGAAAATATGTCAGGTGCTCATGGCCTATAATATAAAACCCAAGCTTTCCTAGTTTTTTTGTTTACACACACACACATATTAAAATAAAACATACAACATATCATCAACTTGGAAAAATAACAAGTCGTCAATTACAACTAATTATTGTCACTAAAAATTAGGGTTTGGATTTTAGAATCATCGAACTCAAATTCCAATCCATTTTCACCTATAAACACCTAAACAATATCATATAAACCTAAATAATCTCATTTCAAACCCCATAACATGCTTTAATTAGTATAAAAACTCAGAATCAGAATAAAAAAACCTTTTGGATTTTGATGTATTGATTTTGGCATGATAAAAGACCTAAATCACCTTCATCGAACTTCTCTCTTCAAGACAAACCTATTGATATCAAGGTCGACTTTTATTGTGGCCTATTTAAAGTCTTTTCAACAACTTTCTCACTCCTTTCTCAACTTTCAGGGACTTAAATATGAGAAAATTAAAGTTTTAGGATCAAAATATAAACATAAAAATATAGATCAAATATGTAAAAATTTAAACTTTAAAGACCAAAGTATACATTGATATCCATAATGCTTTTCTCTCTAGATGAACAAAGGTTTATGAACATAACAAATACATTTTCAATGATTAAAAAGAATTAAAAAGAATTTTTTGAAGAGAACTCAACCTTAAAGAGTTTTTGAAGAGATGAAAGGATGAAATTAAAAAAAAAGAATTTTAAAAAAAGAATAATCAAAAGAATGAGAACCAAACTTGACATAAATACCAAATATAATGAAATACCAATGGATGAAATTAAAAAAAATCAAAAATAGGATTTAAAACAAATAAAAAGCAATCAAAAGAATGAGGATCAAAATTAAAATAAGAAGAAAATGGAGGATCACTCTTAGTTATGGTTGGGATTACACATTTTTCGAGGGGAAAAGAGAGAAAAGAAAGGAGAGAAAAAAAATTAACTGCTGCCTAACCATCATGAGAAGCCTTACATGCGCTGCCCTTATTGATTCACCTCCACGTGCATCGTCGGCTAAGACAACAATTACCAGCTTTTGGCCTTTATGTGGCATCGCCTTGCAACCTAAAAGGCATGGGCGCCTCCCATATATGCCAATAACTTTCTCTTTCCTTTTCTTTTGATTTAATTTATTAAAAGACCCAAGTGTCCTTAACTCCATATGATAATAACAAAAAAATCACAACGAAAGGATCAAAAAAACCCTTTTACCAAAGCTACATATATTTTTTTACTTCTAAAGGTACCTTAGTAATTACACCATGCTAAAAAAGATAAAAAACTAAAAATGCTCTTGCTCAAACAGTTAAAAAGACTTAACTTTTAAGGATATTTTAGATATCACACTGTATAAATAAAATGTCAAAAGACCGTTATATGCTCGTTCAATCTTGTAATGACAATTGGATCCCATGGAAAGGACAATTTTTCTCCTAGAAACAAGTTATATGGTTTCAATCATGAAGGGCAAAATGATGATTTTACTATGCGAATCCATTGTAAATTGTGAGTGTATGCACAATGAATTCCTAATCTCTTTTAACTTTTGTTTTAATGAGTTAATATCTTTCCTTTCTCATGTTCATTCAAAATTTCATATTACTAAACTGTAAAGCAGCATTTGGTTACTGTCTTAGAACATAAGAGACAAAGACAATGAAGATGGAGATGGAGATGAAGGGGACAAGACAGAAAAGAAGATGGATACAGAATTGTGTGGTAATGATATACAAGATAAAGTGACTGTCTATAACATCCTTAATTTTTTATTTTTGAAATTCAACATGCACATAAATAATAAAGTTGCCATAAATTTTTATTTTTTGAAAATTTCGGCAACATTTCTCCTATTCAGTAATGCTATCAAGTTATCGACATTATCAATATTTGCGTCAAACATCCTTTTATAACATAGTCTAATCATCATGGATATTTTTTCACTAATCATTACAATCTCATTTAAACTATTTTGATTTATATATACTCTTTATACTTATTATATAACACAAAAATATTTGCAGTGTATTGCTAATTATCTTATGAAATTAAAGAAATTATAACTATATAATTAAGGGAAATATAAAAACATCACATTCCAACAAATTAAAAAAAAATATTAACTAATAAAATTACATGTCATCACACATAAACTAGAAAGTTATTTATAAGTTCAATATACAACATCATCATTAAGTTACTAAATTTTCATTCCTAATACATTAATTCAAAATAGAGTTATATTACTTCCTAAACTATAGAAAAAAAGAATTACAAGCGCAATCCACTCTATTCTGAACGAGTCTGGAAAGAACCTATAACACAGAACATATACTTACATATATAATTAATAAGATACAATATTTACATTAAAAAATATTTACTATCATGATTGTATTTCTTTTTGGTCACTATAATTTTCAGTCTTAGAATCTATCAATATCTCCTTTATCATTGCAACACAACAAAAAAACCCTTTTTTTTTTATTATCCTTTGATTATCAATACCAAATATTCATAATATTATTGATAATTCGAATTGGTGATTTACCTATACCAACATGTATATTTATCATTATCAACTTCTCCATCCCTCCAATGACTACTCAAATTAAGCCAATATCAATACCTTTGATATCATTAATTACCCCACTTGGTAATTAATCCATGTTGATAAAGATATTCATCATTATCATTAGTCATTTTCTTTCTCAAGTGACTAATCAATTTATGTCGATATCAATACCTTTGAAATCGTTAATTATCCATGCCAACAACAATATTCATCGTCACCATTAGTCACTTTCTTTTTTAAGTGACCTATCAATTTATGTCAATATCAATACCTTTGATATCATTAATTACCCTTAATTGGTAATTAATACATGCCGACAACGACATTCATCGTTATCATTAGTCACTTTTTTTTTCAAGTGACTAATCAATTTATTCCAATTATCATAATACTACTATCATTTGTCATTTTTTACTTTAAATGACCAATTTATTCTCCCATTTCCTTTATATAAATCATTTTCTTTTATCATGACGAATCTGTTATGACCGATATTAATTTCTCTACTATCATTAGTCTTCAAGTTCCTTGGATGACTAATCCAATGTCCTTCTTCTACAATTTTTTTTTAAAATTATTATAATCTAATCCCTTGACATTAATTTAAAAATAAGGCAATAAATAATCAAAAGATAAAACGCACTGCTAAATTATTGATTTTAGGCACCGTTTTACTTACTTTTTACACGTGAAGGTCCTCAACCTCCTGTTTGTGGCCTTCTTGCAATGACGCCCCCTTATTATACCATAACCAATATTATTAACATTTCCATGAATACAATTGGAGACCTTGTTTGGCCCCTCCTTTTTTATCTCATAAATACTCAATAATTTTCAATGGACAATTTCATTCTTACACGCAATACTTATTATAAATTTGATCATTTTTCCCCCAACAATTATCAACTATAATGCTACAAAATAATCAACCCTTTTTTAATAGAGTTCATTACAAATTTTGCAATTCCTCTCTCTCTCTCTCTCCCCCTCTCTCTCTCTCATTAGATTTCAACCTAATTCAATCATAATTCATAATTAGTTCAATTATACCCCTACAACTCATCAATTTTACAAAATTTCAAACAAAATCCTCTCCTCCTTCTCTCCCTCTCTAGTTGAATATGTGTCCAAGAAAGGGAATGATTTATTACAAATTTATACCATTTCCTCACTTACCCAATCTTTATTCATGCTTGATTCTAACAACAATTATTCTTAAAATCATCATAACAATAACAATTCATTCCTTTCCATAATACACAAACATCATTATAAACCTCAACCTTAATATGCTAAAATTCTTAAAACCAAACACAATAAAAGTTGTTCTTACTTTGAAACAACAAAGAATCAAAGAGAACTTTGGAAGAAAATTCAAACTTTCTCTAACCTTCTCTTTCCTCTTTCTCTACACCAACGTTTATCTTCCAAACCTTATAAACCATTTAAGCCACTCACTTTTCCTCTCTAATCACTCTCTGTTTTTTTTTAATTTCTTAAAACCATTACTTTGTAAGGAATTTATCAAGAAATTTGGAGAAGATTTTCAAAAAACCTAACTCCTTTTCTCTACCATGCAACCGGCCCAAGGAGAGAGTAAAAGGAGTATTTATACTCCTTATTTTTTCTATTTACAAATTGACCCCTAAGGATTTTAATGTCCTTTAATTTGGCCCTTCATTCTTTTAATATATTTTAAATGTTACACCAAACTTTTTTATTGTTCGATCCACTCATTAATATCCCTTTAAAATAATTCTCATTGAAAATATTTTTTTTAATTTTTTAACCGGGGTTTTACACTGTATCTATATCATATTTGGTTATGGTGGACAAGACTTAATAAAATATTAAAACAAAGTCTATTTTACCTTTAGTATGCATTACTTACAAATTTACATATTTAAAATAAATAATTAGATACTATTTTTTTCACTTACTTTATAGCGAGTGTTAAAAATAATAATATTATAATAACCTTAATTATAAAACCTGAATTAGCCTTGTAAGTCAATCCAATACTTGATTGACTCGGGGCTTAGACTAATCTATTTAAAAAAAATATAAAGAAAGGATTGATCCAACCTAACTCGATCAAAAACCTAGGTCGATTTGTAACCCGATCGACCTATGATAAAACATGAGTAAAAAACTAAGTTGAGTTTTAAAATTATGATAATAGTCATTTTATTTTTATATGTCTTAAATGAACAAATTTGAAATTAAAAGTTTTTCACAAAGATATTTTAAAAATAAAAAATAATTAATATTGTTTCTAGAGACATGTCTTCTCTGTACCTCATGTTTTGAAAATATAGAAATTTACTACAAAACTATCTCAGAGACAAAAAAAAATTTATGCCTTCCAAATACATTTTTATCTCTATTGTCTCTTTTTTTTTTGTCCAAAAATAGCAATCAATTACTGCATAATAGCTATATACTTACATTAATGTTGCAGAGAAATAGCCCCAAAAAAGAAAGAAAATCATATTTTATTCCACAACAACAATAAAAATTCTCTTTTCCATTAAAAATTATTTTTTAATTTTTTCTTTCATGCTTCTCTCCTCTTTATGTTGTATCCAAGTATCATAGAAATTATCCTTTAAAACCTAGGGTTCCGCATCTATGAGTAGCCTTCAAAGAAAGGTTTTCTTGACAAAAGTGCAAGGTGAACTTGTGCGAGTGCCTGCCTAGGACATGGGAGGGGGTTTTGAGGATCGCAATTCTCAATATACAAACCAAGGCCTGGCCATGGATGCCATTTTCTTTTCCAAGAACTGGATGGTTGTCGAACAATTTGGCTTTTGCCGTTAATTTTATGTACATATAAAGTCTGTCTGCTCCTACCTACACTTGTCCATCTTGTAACTTGGTAGCATTGTAGCCTTGTAATAGAGGGACCTTCTGGGCACACGAGGATTCCGGCTTAGCAGCATTGCAATCAACACCCAGCTCTTCTTTGGCTTTCCCCCACATCACGGTGTAAAACCCAATAGATATAATTGTTGCTCCAATCACACTACAAAATACAGGATAGAGTTTGCAAAAATTTTAATTCACACAAAATAAAGACGCTTTGTGTTTTTTCTTGCATATATTTCAAAGTTGATGGAGATTATGGAGTTAATTATGATTTAGTTTGTAGTTTAACAAAACCAATCAAAAATCAATTTTCTTTTATGTATTTTCATGCAGCTCGATCACGAAGAGTGGAGCAAGCTATAGCTGTGTTACTGTATATAAATCAGGTTAAGAGATTTGGCAAACCTTCCGAGATAAAGAGTATCACCAAGGAACATGACGCCCATCGCAACAGCAATGGCAATCGACAATGGCTTGAACATTGCAACAAAGACAGGTCCCTTCAAGTGCAGAGCCCATGTGTGAACAGTATTGTTCAGGCATGACCCCAGGAGCCCCTGCAAAGCATACACACACAAAAGACCAACTAGGGATTAGAAACTATATATATACAACGGAAAATAAAAGCAAATCGTCTGTCTCGCAATGGTCTCTCACCGAGCAAAGAATGGAAGCTAGTGCTATATTTGGCCGCACTAACCAAGCACTCGAAGTTCCTTCTGTAATTAGTGCTACAATTGCCCCTATGGTGCTAACAGATAGATTGTAATAGAAGACCACCGTTAACTCTGCCGGGTACTCCTTCATTATCTGTGTCTGTAAATCAAGAAACATTATTCCAGATTCTTAACACAATTACAGAAGCAAGCGAGAGAAATTAAGGAATAATGTGATACTATATAGTATACCTGAAGAATGTACCATAGCGGAACTAGAACATACTCGGCAGTGAGAAGTATGCCACCAACTATCCAATTGCTGTTTGTCGAGTGAAGATGTTGACTGCGCGGAATGGAGGAGTTCGGCGATATAATTATTGGCGGGCCCTTGTAGAGAGTCACTACAAAAGCACCTGCTATTGACAAGATGGTGCCCAGGAGTTTGGCCTGACTGCTTGTTCTTCGTAACGCAACCCTTTCCATTCTTTTGATAGCAATTTGATAAAGAGCAAAGAAAATTGTGAATATATAAAAGAAGAATAACTAGTTGTGTTGTGTTGTGTGGTCCTTGAAAGGAACAACTTGGTAAGAGAATCAGAACTTTGTTGTTTTTTCAAGTCTACATACTTAATTCTGGTTCCGACTCGAACAACTTTCATCTCTCAACTTTCGAAAATAATTGAAACCGTCCAGCAATTATTATATACTTGATAGCTTCCTTAATTTATTTGATTGTTATATATATATATATATATATATATATAAAATCCAAAACCCAGCAAACATCTTGACGGTAAAAAAAAAGACTAGCGGCCCGACATGTAGCGTCCTTAATTAATTTGATTGTTATATGTATATGATATATAAAATCCAAAACCCAGCAAACATCCTGACGGGAAAAAAAAAATTCTAGCGGCCCGACATGTTTTTAGTTCATCTGTGGGTAAATTTTGATTTTTTTATTTAAAATTAATTTTTTATATATTTTTAAATTGTTTTAATATGTTAATATTAAAAATAATTTTTTTAAAAATATATTATTTTAATATATTTTTAAATAAAAAATATTTTAAAAAATAACCACTACAAATCTTCTAAACAATATGAATAATTAATAATTCACTCTAATTCTAGGTGCTAATACACCGAGAAAAGCACAATTAATTAAGTTTACTTCTTCGATTTACATGACCAGGTGAATTCTTCAATGTTTTCCATGTATTATATCTTGCTATTTACCATTTTCTCTAGGAAGAACTTTATAATATAATAAAATCTATTTTTGGCCATTTAGCCAAAATACATATTCTCTTAATTTTTTGTTAAAACAACTAAAAGACTGATGAGATTATGGTACGAGTTTAGATTTTGATGAAAGATAAAGTTTGAAGCATCTCACTATAATAATGATCATTAATTTGTTTACCAATGAATTTATAAATATAATTTTTTAAAAAAATATAATCATAGTTTCGCTTGATTTTATATTAGAATCATGAACTAATTATATAAGTGAGAAAAAATAACCTCTCGATAGATTTTTTTAAACAATAAATGAAAAGGTTAATGTAAATAGTATAATAAAATCAGATTTTCTTGAAATGAAATTATAAAAGTAAACTTATTGGTCCTTCAAAAATATAATATAAATTTTTTATCTTTTATTTCACAGAAATAGATTTTCTATATTTTTTCCAGATAGATTTTAAGAAAACATAAAAAAGGAGAGTCACTTCAATGAAATGGAGAATAATGACAAGAGAAGGAAAGAAAGAAAAAAAAAAAAAACATGATTGCTTTTCGTGTGTGTGTCTATAATCTATATATAGCGTGTCTATTTGGCAAGAGTTTTTAGTGAATTGTTCAGAATAAAGGAAAAGTTAAGAGAGCGAGAGCTAGGTCAAGGAGGGACCGAGGGATCTAACCAATCAAAGAAAAGCAAGATTCTAACAAATAAAAACTAAAATCCTTGTGATAAACGAACACTGTGAACTGGTTCGGAAGATGAAGCTCCACATAAAAGAAAACCAGAGGTGAATTCTTCATGTAAATAACAGAAATTAAAAGAAGAGGAGAGTACCTGAAAATGATGGCAAATATGAAAGTAAAAGCTGGCGTGAGGTTGCTGATGGCTGAAGCAAGAGCTGGTGAGCTATAATTGATACCAGTGAAGCCCATGATCTGAGACGAGCTCCTACTCCATCGATCATCAACACAACAAATCATTATAGCTAAGAAACAGAGAAAACTACTCGCTTGATTTTCACTAAAAGTAACGAATTTAAGGCTAGCTAGACATGAACTTCAATTCCAGTTGATAAATATTGTGTGTCAAGAATATGCATACCCTATAAGCCCGAGAAGAGCGATTTTACTGAGTATAGAGAAGCTCAGTGGAGGAAGCACTCTTGATCTGCATAAAAATCAAAGCAACATGATACAGATAATTAGTCCATGCATTTTCTGTCAGAAACCAACTATATATGTAGCAATTACTATATTTTACTAGGTAATTAAGAGGGAAAGAGGGAATTAACCTGTGGGAAACGAAAGGAGCAGGAAGGAGAACAAGAGCAGCTACTGCATAAGCATAGGGAACGAAAACATGGTAGCTCATGCCTGCCGAAGTAGCTGCTTTGAAAAGTGTGTTTAAGCCAACGTTGACACACTCCATGGTCACCATGGCTGCGAAGGGCAACGCCTCCCTGTAGCAGTACATTTCTGCCATCTCTCTCTCTCTCTCTCTCTCTCTTAACTTTTGATCAGGTTAATTTCTGAGTTCCCTATAAAAAACTCCGGCGCTATCGCTGGTGAGGGGTGACTTGGCACAATAAAATATTTGGGTCCTACTCCTACAAATTGCAAGAGGCACGCAACCAAATAAATAAAGAAGAAAAGTGACGCAGAAGAAACAATCCAAAAAAGACAATAATACACCGAATTTCGCTGACTAAGATCATGATGTAAAACTTCTAACTTGAAAACTCGATCAATTATTTTAAAATATTTTTACTCTGATTTTTAAAATATTTTAAATTTATTTTTATTTAAAATTAATTTTTTAAATATTTTTCGATCAATTATTTTGATATACTATATTAAAAATAAATTTTAAAAAATAAAAAATTATTATTTTAATATATTTATAAATAAAAATATATTTTAAAAAATAATCATAACTTTAATTTCAATCAATACATCAAAATTTGACCTCCCAAATTATCATTGCGCTGCGCTTGCTTGAAACTGCAATTAGCCAAATCTTCTCTACCCATGTCTACTTCTTACAACATATGCTAAAAAGGCTATGCTTTGCACTATAGTAATTAACATTAACAGGAAAAAAAAAGTTTTCAAATTTAACTCTTAAACCTTTTTTTTTCAATTGTAGCCTGTTATACCCAAATTAATGATTAATTTCTAAAAACCTACTAAGAAATTAAACATTCCAAAAAAGAGGACCAAAGTGTAAAATAAAGAGATAACCATGCCCAAACTCAAATTTGCTTGAAAAAAATACATGTTGGTCCATCTATTTTTCTTTTTCTTTTTTTTTGTTCTTTATAGTTTTTTTTTTTTTGAAAGAGTAACCCAGTCTTTTTTCTAAGTCTTTTTTTCTAAGTCTTTTTTTTTTTTTTTTATTCCGGTCTCATATTACGGATGATAGGTTAACTTCGAGTTTTTGTCTCATGATTTTTTTATGAAATTATGTTTTTTTTCTTTATCATTTAATATTATATTATTGGCTCTTAAGCTTTGCTATTTCATTTTTTTTCTTTTTTTTTTCCAGTGAGGTTATCCTGAATGTAAGTTAGTCAAGTTAACCTAGGTTAGCTCAAGTGTTTTTTTTTCAATGTTTTTTTTATTTAATTTTGGTTTTTTTGCTAGGTCATTCTTTTGAAAATCTAATCTTCTTATTACAATCTCATATTACAAGTGGTAAGTTAGTTGAGTTAACTAAGGTTGGCTCAAGTTTTTTTTTTAATTTTTTTGTTTCATCATTTGATATTAGGTTATTCAGCCTTGAACTTTGCAAATTTTTTTTCTTTTATTTTTACGAGTTATCTCGATCTCATATCCCGAATCATATGTTAATAAAATTAACCCGAATTAACTTTGATTATTATCATCTTGATATCATTATTTTATGCTAGAAAAAATTTAACCCGGTATAATACAAATCATCTATCTAGTAATAATCAAAAGAAAATCATAACCCATCCAAAGCTTAAGATGTATATCTGTATGCACTTTATATTTTAGAATTCAAACTTCAAAGCTTAAGATATTATTATGGCTAATTAGTAATAATAATAATAATAATAAATAGTTCATCGATGATCAAACCACTAACCCTAGACACCATTGTTTCCATTCAAGCGGCGGTCAAGTATCTCCACAACTTTCCCCAGTTTACATATACGAGGCTGGGCTTTTCGGCCCTTTTATAGAGCTGGTTAGAGATCTTAATGGACCTTTGTGCTTGGGCTTAGTCCCTTGCTTTTCTTTTTAAATATGCATGCAGTGAAATTAAATACTTGTAAATTAGCTGACTCGATTTTTAATCTATGGATCAAAATCTAAATTGATTTTTTTTTTAATCTTTTAGAAAATATCTTGAAATCGAGCGCAACCAACACATGGTCGAATCTTGGGCCGTGTTATATAACCTTGCTTTTATGGGATAACAAGCCGACAACAGTACATGCACCGTCATCAACATCAAATCCAGCAACAACAATGGAGAACGGTGAAATCCCAGAAAACGCCAATGAACGTAGGTGTTTTTTCTCGTCTTTAATTATTTGTGTTTAGGGTTTTAATGATTTAACAGAAAAAAATGGTGTTGGTTTTGTTTAGATTGCCCAGGTCCTCAATCTGATTCAGCTGGGAAATCCGATTCTTGTCAAGGATGTCCTAATCAACAAGATTGTGCTACTGCCCCTAAAGGCCCTGACCCTGGTCTCTCTCCTTTCTCTCCTTTTTCCAGCTAAAAATTGAAGATGGGTGCATGTGATATTGCTTGCTACACATATTGCTTTGAATTACTTGCAGTAACAACTTCTTGAAATTGCCTAGCATAGGAAATTGACGCTCTCCTTTGGTTCAAATTGGCCCATCTTAATTTCGAGTTCTACTGTCTTGAATAACCTTTGCTTTTACTGTACGGATGGAATTAGCACTTGAATTTCGTAGTTTCCATCTTTGACATACATGTACATATGTTGGTTGTCGTCCAGGATAGGTGACATCGATGTAGTTGGTTTCTTAGGTGGTGGAACCTCAGTCTTACAGCTGTTATTGGGCTTCTGATGTACTTTTGGCGATAGGTTCGATGTCAACAGACATGTTGGTGCCTTTATAGTGAATTAAAATCTTAATCACTGCTTGGTTGGTGTCTTGGTAGATCCTAAAAATTGAAATCTTAAACATTGAAAAGTTGTTTTGTAACTGAACATTAAGTTGGTAGTGGTTCTTGAATTCTTTTATTGAAGGACTTGGAGGTGTGTGAGTTCCATTTGTTGACTGTTTCCCGTTTTTATTGTTTCTCTGGTATAGATAATGAAATAATTTGTAGTTTTTACTATGCGGAGGTGGGATAAAGTTTCTTAAAGTTTTGATTATTTTAGAAATCTAAATGATAGGCCCAGGATCTTCTTTCATAGCTTTGGATTCTTCATTCTTTTCATTTCACTTCAATGTCAAATTATAGGGTGTAAGAGGGGCTCGGTATTTTTTCTTGTAATTTGTTTTCTTTTTAACTTTCTATAGTTCTTTCTTAACTACTGTATTTGGAAAACCAGTGTATCATCCTGGGTTTGAGTTTCTATCTGGATGGCTTTACTTATATTTGTTGCTAGTAAGGAGGCATTGTAGGTCCCTCTGTCCAGATGTTCATTTGATATGATAAGCATGAGTACTAGCTTAGGATCCAAGGAATAGATTCTTTGATGAAGCATGATTGGTCCTAATTATAATGGAGTTTATCGAGGTATTTGAGAGAATTTGAGGAAGATAGATTGCAAGGCTCAATGGAGATGTGTTGCTTGTGATATTTAGACAAAATAAGTCTTTTAGCGATCATTCTCTCTCGAGGCAATTAGGATTTGATGGGATAGTTTTCTTTCGGCATCAGCATGAACTTCAGCTGCTGGAATCTTTAGAAGTGTCTTGTTAGTTGATATTCAGTGACATTGGCAGGCTATTGTGCTTTTCTTTTGATTCTTTTAGTTCTGGAGGGTGCCTTATATCCTCTTTGAATATGTTGTTGATTGTCTCTTTCCAGTATAATTTTTTTCTTTTATCAGAAAAAAAAATCAACATTATTGGTCTCTTGATGTAAAACGAGGAAAACAAGAATGATATTGTAGCTTCGTTAAATAGCATACATCACCTAGTTTAAAGTTTTACCCCAATTGAATGAGAGATACAAAGAAAAAGTTGGTTGCTAGGTATATTGCATATTCTAAAACCAGTTGTTTTTGCTCTATGATGGAGGACAGCCTTGCCATTTTCAGAGATGTTCAACTGTCTTTCCAGAAAGGTTTAATGGGAGAACAGTTAGGATTTTGTGAAACTGGCTTTTTTCGAAGGGGAATTAGGACTGAGAATTTGGTAAGAGATTTGTTAGGAGAATGGTGAGCGCAAAGAAAGAAAGAGAAGATTAAGTATAGAAAAAGTAGAATAAAAATTAGCAAAAGAAACATAGGCAAAGACAGAAGGAAGATCTAGCCATTATGGCCCCCAAACAAACTATCAAACTGTGATTTTATTCCATTAGCTCTGAGGCATTCCTCTTAATAGTCTCATAATCTTGACTGATGCCTGTTGAGATTTGAGAAGGCTTGAGACCTCAAACTCAACTCAGTGTTTGTCGCTTTTGCAATTGAAATTTTAGTTTCAGTGAACTTTTGTAGGCAAAAAGAAATTGAAGAAAGCCTTTTTTAATGGGTTTGATTCAGCGAGTTTTTCCAGCTCAAATTTAGGCTTTTGGTTGAGATATTCTGTATCTTCACTTTTGGTTGACAACTCGTATAAAATATTTGCACTGGATGAAAGAAATCACATGAAACTTAACAGATGCTGTTGAAGTTTTTCTTTTCGATCTGTAAAAAGCCAAAGTCCATGACACTTTATTAGTCTAATGGTTTCAATAGACCACACAAACAGTGCAACAATCCCTTTCTTCTAGAATCCCATTGGTTATCCTGTCCCATTAAATTGAAGACTTGATTGTATTTCCTATCTCTAACCTAGTCAGTGAAGGAGTGAATGTCTGTGTGCCTTCTGTTAACCTTGACACTATATACTGTATTTGGTTCTAATTCTTTCATTTGAAAATGAAAGTGGAAATTGTAGGACAGAGCTGTTCTGATAGTTCTGCTTTGATTTACATATTTTGTCTCAACTCAAAATTAGGTCCTTTACTTAATGTTTGATATATTGGTTTCTGCAGACTTGGTTGCAATTGCTGAACGTATGGCTACTGTGAAGCACAAGATATTGGTTTTATCAGGCAAGGGTGGAGTCGGGAAGAGCACATTCTCTGCTCAACTGTCATACGCACTAGCAGCTATGGACTTCCAGGTTGGGCTCATGGACATTGACATCTGTGGCCCAAGTATCCCCAAGATGCTTGGCCTAGAAGGTCAAGAAATTCACCAAAGCAACCTTGGCTGGTCTCCCGTCTATGTTGAATCAAACCTTGGGGTCATGTCCATTGGATTCATGCTTCCGAACCCAGATGAAGCTGTCATATGGAGGGGCCCCCGCAAAAATGGGCTTATCAAGCAATTTCTGAAGGATGTTTATTGGGGGGAGCTTGATTTTCTTGTGGTTGATGCCCCGCCTGGGACCTCTGATGAGCACATTTCAATTGTCCAATACCTTCAGGCTACCGGAATAGATGGTGCAATTATTGTCACGACTCCACAACAAGTCTCTTTAATTGATGTGCGAAAAGAAGTGAGTTTCTGCAAGAAAGTTGGAGTTGAGGTTCTTGGGGTTGTTGAGAACATGAGTGGCTTGTGCCAGCGATTGACAGATTTTAGGTTTGCAAAGTTGACGGAGAATGGTGAACAAAATGATATTACAGAAAGTGTTTTAGGGTACATGAGAGAGAAAGCTCCAGAAATGCTAGACTTGATTGCCTGCAGTGAAGTATTTGATAGCAGCGGTGGTGGTGCAACGCAAATGTGCCAGGAGATGGGAGTACCTTTTCTTGGGAAGGTACCATTGGATCCACAGCTTTGCAAGGCTGCTGAAGAGGGTAGATCCTGCTTTGCAGATCAGAAGTGTGGGGTAAGTGCGCCTGTATTAAAGAGTATAATAGAGAAACTACTGGTGATGAATCAGTGGCGTGAAGAACTGCAGCAGATTGGAGAATAGAGGCTCATTAAGTTAGATACTGTAATGATGCGTGTGAGACAGATTTTCTTTTCTTTCACTTGATTTTTATTAATGCATTTTGTTTTTTCTGAATTTATCTGTTTTGCGAGGTCTTTTATATTTATCTCTGATGTACTGATCAATTGAGTTATATAAATTAACATCCATGGCTACAACATCAGTTTAGCAACACTCTCCTTTTGTAGTGTCTTGGCAAATGATCTTTTTCGTTCCAGGCATGAGCCTCGAACAAAGAGGCCAGGTGCAAGAAATTGCACCCAACAGCTCCATCTCCTTCTTGTCTGTTAAATTAAATGCAACTATCGTGATATTTATCAAACCCGATGACTGTCGTGCTTTCATTTTAAATAATAATAAAATCTTATATTTTCCATCTTTTGTAGGGAAGATAAGAGAATCACTGGTTAAGGCCTAAGGGGTTACTAGTTTGAGGAGAGGCCGATCCTTGCAAATACAAGTCATTCAGATGGACTGTGTGTGGGGTTCGCCTTCACTGAACTTGTTAATTCATCTTTAGGATTCTTGTAAAAAGAGTAAAGCAGAAAATGGCAGGGAGGAGTTTTTTTTTATTTTAAAAAACAGGTGAACAATTTTTTAAAAGTGGACAGAATAACTAGGAAGAGCTGGGGGAACCCAAATTTTCAAATGTTTTTAATTAGACCTTCCAAATTAAGGAATTTTTTAATAGAAAATGAATATTTTTCACCCAAAAAATTATGTATTAATTATTTTTTGGTAGATTGCCTTAAAACATTATCCCCTCGAATAAAAAAAACACAATACAAAAGAGAAGAAGTTCATGTTTCAAAATTTTATTATTCATTGAGAGTGCCACCGCCATCATTTTCCAACAAAGGAAATTTTATATTGATGTGTCAGTATTTTTTATTTAATATTTTTGTATTTTATAAGAGTCCAAACCCATAATAGGATGATAACTCAATCAAATGTAGATCTGGTAAAATACCAGACTCAATTAATTTGAGTTCAGCAATGAGCTGAGTTTAAGAAATTATAGGTGTGGCAAAATACTAGACAGAATATACTTGGGATCAGCAATGAGCCGATCCCAAAGAACCGTGTGTTTGACAAAATACCAGATCTAATATATCTAAGTTCAACCGTGAGTTGAACTAAAGGAACCGTGAGTTTGGTAAAATATCAAACCCAATACACTTAGATTTAATTGTGAGCTAAACACAAGGCATTATGAGTTTGACAAGTTGCCAAACCCAATATACTTGGGATCAGTCGTGAGCTGAGCCCAAGGAACCGTGAGTCTGGTGCCAAACCTAATACACTTGGGATCAGTCGTGAGCTTAGCCCAAGCCAATGTAGGTTTGGTGCTAGACCCAATATACTTGTTTATCCATGAGGTGAGCCTAAGGCACCGTGGGTTTGAGAAGTTTCCATACCCAATATATATGGGTTCAGCCATGAGCTGAGCCTAAGGCATTGAAGGTTTGACAACTTGCTAGACCTAATATACATGTGTTCGAGATATAAGTTGGGCCTAAGGCATCGTGAGTCCGACAAGTTGTTAGACCCATCTTCCATAGATTTGGCTACGCACCAGACCTAATTGGTCTTACAGATCCATGTTAGGACAATATGGTTCTATCTTAAGATCATCGACATGATCTATTCATGTAAAAAATAATCATCTCTCTACATCTATAGATGTGTAAAGGGTATCCTAAAGGGTCTACTACATTTCCATCTCATTAATGAGATGTAAAGAATATTTGTCCCTCGTTAATGATATGTAAGAGATCTTTATCTTTAATTAGTATTTGTCCCTTATTAATAATATATACGGGATCTTTATCTCTAATTATTGTCATCAAGAAAAAATGATTCTCCAGTCCATCCACTATATCAAAATGATAAGGTTCAAGGAATATAAATACCCCCCAAAACCACTTAGGTAAAAGGCTCACTTTTTCCTACTTTCAAAGTTTATATATCTTAACCTTTAAGAGCATTAATCATAAAATAAAAACAAGAACAAACACTCTTGTTCTTGGAGTTTAAATCTCTTTCTTTCATTTATTACCATTTTCATTTAAAGTTACTGACTTTATTAATGGAGGGTTCCTAAATCCTACCAAGAGAGACTATTTTACAAGTATAAGGACATCTACCTTCGATTATGTATTTCTTGTACTAAGAAAAAGGAAATATTGACTTGAACATTTGATTAACCATTATCCAAACACCAAATAACCTCATTCCTGAGCATATTGAATTTTAGGACATCATCATATATACATTACACATTACTTAGAGCTTACTAATTTTTCCTCTGATAGATGAGTTCCATCAACTTTCTTCTTTTTTATTTTATTTTATTTTTTTAGTTGATTCTCTATTATTCTCCTCTGATTATTTGAAACTAACCTATGAACAAAAATTCAATCAATTATAGATTGTAGCTTTCTTTTAACCTCTAAAAGAAAGAAAGAATGGCTAGAAATCTTGCTTCTAAGACTAGTTATCCACCCTGATCTTATGATCAAACTACCAACATACAACGATACTCAAAATAGAAAGAGGTATAATGATACTTTTTCTATCCACTTGTCTAAGAGATTGTTGTATGATTTTAAAGCCTTTAAACATATTGCATCTATTTGCTCTACCAAAATCATGTTATACTTTTATTCTAATATTCTTTAATAATGATTTTGATGATTTCATTCAAGACTTGCTTATCTTGTTTGATTTTAATGCAATGTCGAATTTGCTTAACAAGGCTGTATTTAGTTTTTGAGCTTTACAAATTCCAAGTCCACCATCATCTTTGCATCGAGTGATCTAATGTCAGTTAATTATACAATGAATTCATGAAACCTTGAGACTATATTGGGTTTTCTATGATTGTGTCTTAGATTAATGGAGTGACCGGGCTTGACCTTGTTGATAAGGTGACTTGACTTATCCACTACTTAATAGGTTGAAAGGGTGACTTCCACACCCACCTGCAAAAACAAGTCTACTATCATAATAGAGGATCACTTGATACTTAAGTTAGTAAATGTAGGAGGAAATAAGTATGTTAATTAGGAAAATAATGTGAGGAATATGAAAAATATATGGAGAGGGGAATAGGAGCAACGAAAAAGTAATGTGACTCTATAGTCTTGTGTGGTATGCTCCGGTGCTCTGAATGTAGTTCTGTATTATTGAACAAACTTATGTTTTTAAAAAAGAGTTCTTGAATGAATTTGTTTATGTAGTAAGCTGACTTATTTATAGATCTTAGTCACGTCAGCTTATTTAGTGGAGAGTGGTGTAATAATGAAGAATAATTACTTTTCATCGCAAGTATGTTGGTTGTTACGCCTTATTGTGCCATTGGTGAAAAGGTTGGTACTTGAGAGTGATAGAAAAGAGAGGAAGTGCCCTTTGAGGAGACACAATAGTAGGAGATGATCATTGGAATAGAAAGGTGGGCCATATAAGATAAGAAGAATGCAATGCCATATTGACTTTTTTGGAACTCATCACTATGCATTATAGTGTGTTCTAGTGATTGGACTTCTTATGGGTCAAGCCTAAAAAATGGTTGTTAGAAGGCACATGATGTCGTAGATGGGGTTGTTAACCTATAGTAAATAGGTTTGGGCTAACCCATGGACATGTGAGTACTAGTCCGTTTAGGATGATGGTGTAGGCCATTCGGGCATAGATGGAATGGCTTGGTCGAGGTAAAGTTGTTGGGGTTTAAACTGAATGGATTGCTTAGTCTCTCTTTACCTTTTTTTTCTTACACTGTCACTATGTAAACACCATTTCCATTATGCTTTGAAGACTAAATGTAAGACCACATAGTCTTATCAATGTAATCACATATGGATTGAGGGTGTCATAACCCAATTTTAGATCTCCAAAGTTTTTTTTTTAAAATCTAAAAATGCTTTCGAGATAAGAAGAGATTTGGTTTAAAAACTTTTAAAAGCCCAATTGGTGTAATAAGGGGTTCAATTGCAAGAAATTTGAATTTTAAAGATGAATTAAAGGGTAAATTAAAAAATTCTAAAACCAAGGATGAAGTTGGAGGTGGCATGAGAAGCTGAGGATTCAATCGAAAATCTTCAGGGATGAAATTGAGTGAAGTCCTGAGAATTAGGTTCATTTTTTTTAGAGGGGTTGCTTATGTGATATTAAATTATGAGGGACTGGTTTATATATATATATCTTCCTTTACCTTCATGATTTCAAAATATGCTGTAAAAAAATACAACTTTCACTGTACTGCTCCAAGAAACATGTTGAAGCAAAGTCGAAGGTTGTTGCAATAGGTCTTGAGCAATAACAAGTCGGAGGTTTTTGTACTCTCTTTAGTCACATTACAAGACAGAGAGATAATGTCATTGGTGAAAAAAACTAAAATTTATTATAAATAAGCTAGGGTAGAAAAAAGAAAACTAGAGTTTATTATTCAAATGTAATATTTTTCTATCCTTAAAAACTAGTTTTTTAGTTTTCTAAATTTATACTGAGTTTTAAAAACATATTTTAGAGAATTTTCAATCTTTTTTTACAAGTTTCTACTATTTTTCAAATAAAAATGAGACAGGAATAATATAGTATTTTTCTCTAGTATACAATTTTTTTTTTTACAAATGCAAGGTATTAAAACTATTTTTTTCTAACATTTTATTATTTAATCAGTATCATAAATTTAATTTTTATTATGAATCTAATATAAATATTTTTATTAAGTTAACACTATAATTTGAATAAAATAAAATAAATATTATATAATAAAAGTATTATGAATACAAAATATTAAGATGATTATTATAAATTATGGTCTTGATTTTTTATGAGAAATAATTATAATCTTGATGCATATTTTACTTTTTTTATAAAACAAATTGTTTTTGTTTTCAAAAAATGAATACATTTTTATTGAAAAAAAAAACTAGAAATTAAAAAAATAGTTTTGTATTAATGAATGGACACTAAAATTCTCGTATTAAGTTGTTTATAATTAAATCTTTATTATAATTGAATTCAATTATAGAGTTCAATTTGAATTCAATTGATAAATAATTTAAATTCACATGTTTGAAAGAGATAGAATTCAATTCAGTTTGTTTCTTATATTACACTCATCACCTTCATCTTATTCTTTCAAAGGTCTCTAAAAAAAATACAGATATGAGTATTTTGGGGAAGCTAATTTTAACATTAATTTCTCTTCTTTACTTTTGTATTGTTTTTAGAGAATTAATTGTATATGAAATTCAATTCTTTACTTTCAAAATAATTTCATTAAAATCTCTTATTAAATCAATTTAAAGGATTCCAAACAGTCTCTTAATCTTTTAATCCTGGCATAGTGAATAGTGATCATTGTCATGTGCTACGCTGCAGGTCTAATAAAAAAAACTTTTAATGTAAAAGACATCTAGGCATTACTAATGTTTTTTCTAATAATTTTTTTTTAAAAAAACCATTTGGGAATTAACCTGATATGATCCAATTAACTTGACGGGTCCAAAAACAACTCGAATGACCCGTAAAAACATAGTTTGACTCAAAATAAATATTCAAAATGAGATTTTTTAAAATAAATATCAACGTATTGGATCGATTTAGGTTAACCTGAGTTAATCTGAAAATCTACATACTAGATCATGAGACTATGATAACCCTATAGAAATAAAATCAAAATAAATTATGAAACTCAATTTCCAATAAACTCAATGTTGAATGATTAAATTGGAAAAAAAATCAATTAAAAAATGACATGAGTTAACATGTAAAACCATCGACTCAAATCTGAGATCGGGATAACACAATATAAAACAAATTAAAATAAATTATAAAGTTTGATTTTCAATCAATTCAATATTGAAAGATAAAATTGAAAATAAAAATAAAAAATGGCATAAAAGAATTACTCGATTCAACTAGAGTGAACCTGCCAAAATCGTGACTCGAGTTGTGAGACATGGATAAACTTATAAAAAATAAACCAAAATAAATCGCAAAACTTAATTCTCAATCAACTCAATACTGAAAAAAAAAAACCAATTAGAAAAAGAAAAAAAAATTGAGTTAACCGAGTCAACTCGTCAAACTTGCAATCTGAATCATAAGATTGAGATAACTTTCTAAGAAAGTAAATTGAAAAATATTATAAAACTCAATTCCCAACAACCCTAATATTGGAGGGTATACTTGTAATAATAAAAAAATATAAATTGAAAAAAATTACTATAGTGTTTTGAGATGAGATATATAGTAAAATACTTTTCTCTTATATATATATATATATATATATATTCAGGTCTACTTAACTTATAAAGCAATAGGGTATAATCCACGGGCCTGATAGCAACACGCTTCTTTAAGATAATTTTGCTAGCAACATCAAGTACCTTCATTTGTATCAATGTCTTTTATCAAGTTTACCAACTGACCACCATGTTAACATAATCATGACGAACACTTTTATTAATATCATATCAAATATCAATAATTTTATCATTTTAACTTTTCTCAAATGTGACATGTATAATTTCTTTAAGATAAAATGTTCTATTATTATAAACTTTATATACTTTGCTTGGAGAGGAATAACTAAGAAAAAAATTAACATTGAATTTTGAATTAAATTTGTATAATTTATCTTTAGTGTTAAGAATAAAACATTTTGAACCAAAAATCTTGAAATATGAGATGTTAGGTTTCCTCCCTTTCCAAAGCTCTCAATAAGCCTTTTTCAACTATGATCTCAAGGTAACACAATTTAAAACATAATAAAAGGTGTTTACGGTTTCTGCTTAAAAATATTTTGGTATATCAAATTCATTTAACATTGTTCTTTTCATTTATTGAAGAGATCGGTTTTTTCTTTCCATAACCCCATTTTGTTGGGGAGTTTTATGTATTGAAAAGTTATGGTGGTATCCTTTTTCTTCACAAAACGATTCAAAACAAATCACTTATAAATTCACCACCATGATCACTCCTTATGTTTATAATGGAAAAACATTTTTCATTTTCAACCTTCTTTGAAAACTTTACAAATTTCAAAAATAGATTTATCTTTTGATTTTAAAAACAAAACTCATATATATCTTGTAAAATCATCAACCATCACAAACATGTATCTATTACCACTTAATCTTTTATTTATTGGTCAAAAAAGATCAATGTGTAGCAATTCTAAAGGTCGTTCAGTTGAGATGTGATTCATGCTCTTAAACAAAGTTTTTACTTGTTTGCCTATTTGGTAAGTATCACATGGCTTTTTCTTCTTGAATGCAATATGAGAAAAACTTTTGACCAGTTCATTCTTAAGTAGTTTAGAAAGAATGTCCATGCTAATATGACCTAGTCTTCTATTCCAAAGAAAACTATTATATATGTTAGCAATAAGAAAACTTTCTATCCTCGTGCATGCATCAATATTAATCTTATAAACGTTTCCTTTTTATTTTCAACAAATATAACTTTATCATTTTCAAAGATTAAGCAACATGCATAGTAAAAAACAATATTATAGCCTTTATCATATAATTGATTAATACTAAGCAAATTATGCTTTAAGCTATTGACAAGAGAAACCTTTTTTTTATTGAAGGAGAAGATTTAACTCCAATATTGCAAACTATACTAATCTTTTCCTTTGAGTTGTCTCTAAATATAATTTTTCCACTGTTAATCTTGATAATGCTTGAGAACAAAGAATCATCTCTGGTCATGTGTCTTGAGCAAGTACTATCCAAGAACCACTTCCCATATTTTTTTTGATTCCTACACACATAAAAATCAAGCTGAAGCTTTTGGTACCCATACCTTCTTGGGTCCTTTGTGGTTAGTGGTGGTTCATTTGGAACCAAGTTATATATTATAACTCTTATCCTTAAGAGGACATGCATAAATCAAATTACCTATGTTTTTACAATAATTGCATGTATGATTTGGGTTATATGATTGTTTAACGAGGTAATTTTTCAAGATTGGTTAGTATACTTACTTATTGAAGCACTTAGAATAAAAAAAAAATGTAGATCACGTCACTATCATGGAATGTATCATTTATCCTTAAATTTTTATTATTCATCATTTGGTGCAAATAGATTGATTGCAATTAGCCTCATAGGATTCCAACAGCAACACCTTGATTAATTGCACTACTAAACAAGGCCCACAAACTAGGAAAACATAATCAAAAATATTTTTTATGAAAAAACTTGAATTTAATGATGAAAGGAAAAACAGAGCAAAAATATTAGGAAAAGCAAAGGAGAGAAGGTTGAAGAGTTATTGTTTTATGTTAATCCTTTTTTGTTATGATTTTTTTTATCCAAAATTGATGCAAAATTAATTTTATTGTTATGATTTTTTAACCAAAATTGATGTAAAATTAATTTTAATAATTATCAGAATTAATTCTCACTATTTTGCCTTAATTACCTATCATAAAAGATAAAACTTGACAATTTGTTTTTTAATAACCAAATATTTTTACTTAGAAAATAAAATTATTCAGTAAGAGGAATGTTATTGTTTATTCAAGAAGGTTACAGTTCAATAAAAAAAAATTATGAGTCAAAAAATTATTTAACAACAAATCTAAACTCGAGCCCGAGCATACGGCTTAAGCCCAAAACCCATTTAGTATACGGTTTCTCTTCTCTAACTATTTTGGTGCTTTAGATGCTCAATTTTTACTCTTCAACTTCTTATCATATAAGCTACAAAAGAGTCTTATAAGCTTTGAATGTGGAATTGAGGATTTTTGGATTTATAGAAAATATCAACTATGAATTCTTTAAAATCAATTTTTCATTCATCCTTAATTTTTTTTAAAATAAGTTAATGTTTCATGTTAAAGTATTTTTATTAAAAAATAGTTTTCAACAAAATTTTAGAGTTAAAAGTGAAAGCATCTTACTTTTAATTTAGTCTCAAATATACGTATTAATTTATTTCCATTGAAAATGAATTTCTAACAATTATCTAAGTACTCCATTTAATTAAAAATGCGTTGAACTCATTTTTTGAAAGTTTTTTTCAATTTTTTTTTATATCTAAAATTGATGTTTTCTTAAGTTGTTTTCAATGATTTTAATATATTAATATAAAAAAATTATTTTAATATATTATCAGTTAAAAAATACTTTTTACAAAATCATTATGCATCATATTATCATAGGCACACTAAAAGAGCATATGGAATGCTACTTCCTGTCCAATGTTATATTTGTTATCCAAGCTTTTTTCTTATTTAACTGGGTCCTGCTAGTCTTTTGTCCAGAAAGTTGGTTTCTAAGGTCAGCATGTTTCCCATACATCAGTGCATATCTATCAATTATAAGATATTTAAAAACAGATATATATCTATCAAATGTTCCATTAAAATCATGAATAACAAAACAGTGTTGACACCAACAAAGGAACAGGGAGTTCACAGTCCCATGAATCTTGCAGATTCAACATCCCCCTTTATTTTACATGCACAAAGGACATCAAAAGGCACAAATGCAAGAGTAACAGCAAGGCCAATGTTATTATGGCAAACAGATGAGGGGAGCAGTTAGGTGTGGAACAATTGCCACCATGAGTCGGAGTACATCAAAATGTCAAGGAACTACATTCAAAATATCAAGGATTTGGTGGTACAAACCAAACATCAAAATGTCGAGGAACTACATTCAAGAACTATATAGGCCGGCCTCTAGAATGAATGCTAATGGCGGCTCTAGATGCCATGACTCTCAAGTTTGCTCTAGCTGATGAAAGAGAGATTCCTGATTGCTCTTGAGTTCCCCCAAAAGCTTCCATAAACTCTTCTCTCTGCAGCCTTAGAGCTAATGCAGTATCCTCATCTTGGCTTGGTATTCCTCTTCTTCTCCTCCCGCTTGCTTCTCTGCTTAATATTAGTCGCTCAAGAGCTTCTCTTCTTCGCAATCTTTGCACCAATGGAGTATCCTCCTCGTCTTGGTTCCACATATCTCTACTCGTACTTGCATCTCTGTTTGACACTCTAGTAGAAGGGTCATCTTGGCGCAACATGCCTCTATTGGTAATCGCTCTCCTGTTTGGCACCCTAGAAGGCTGAACGCTTGTGTCTCTGTATGACACTCTTGAAGGCCGAACGTTTCGGCTTATTAAATCATTATTGGTTTTTCTTTCTGAGCTTTGATGCTCTTTCTGGTTTTTCTTGCCCGATGCCTTCTTTGCTTCAACTTCTTGAGGAAACAGAAGCTGTATTGTGTTCCAAAGAACTGTATTCACCGTACAGGATCTGCTATTGCTGCAATTCCCACAATACAAGTTAATGTCAAAAAATTGTCTAACCACTTTAAAATCCCCCATAACTAAACCTAGATACTGATAAATTCAAAGATAGTAATTGAATTCACCCTATCAGTTGCCTGCACTTTGGGCATTTCTTCCCACATTTATCAGCAGCAGATCGCAAACATTTCTTACAGAAACTGCAAACAAAGAGAAACCACTCCATGAATAAGAATGAAACGAGTATACAATATGCATGAACTAACTGTTCAAACTAACTTACAACTATAGAATCCCATATTTTAAGCCCTCATCGGAATCAAATAAAGTAATATGCCCTTTAATTGCTCTCTTAGAGTAAAATCCAATGGCTAAATGAAGATCCAATTCTTACAAGGAAAGCCTACAAAGTTGTGTTTTCCTTTTACCTGTGTCCACAAGAAGTGGTACTCGGTTCAAAGCAGATCTCCAAACAAATCTGCCAAAAGTATCAAGAGAATTAAACCCCAATTGAAAAAAAAAAAGTAATAGAGAAAGAAGAAAGAAAACACAGTTGTGTATTTCAGTCGACTAAAGTCAAAACAGAAAACAATACAAGAAAAATATAGACTCTTACAGCACAAGAAAGCTCTTCTCTAAGTTTATCCATGCAAGGAAGAGCTGAGTTTGAGCAAGAAGCATCAGGGCTGTCTTTAGCTAATTTGTCTCCTCCTAATTTATTTTCTTCATCTACAGCAATTCTCGGCTCCGTCTTCTTTTTCTCACTTTCTTTTCACCCAAAACATCAAAAGAATTCAACTTTCTCTATTCTTAGCCTTGAAAACTTGTAGCACAAATAACCCAATTTCAAGAAGATAAAAGGGAAAGTACCTTTCATTACAAGTTCCTCCTCTTCGTCAAGATTTAGAATAGGTACAGGAATTGAAATCGGACTCTTCTTCTGATCCCTCCGCTTCCTAACATACAAAGAAAATATTAAGCTTTTCCCCTTTCATTTTTTTTTAAAAAAAGAAATAACAGAAATGAGTAAGTATTTGAAATCAAAGCTAGGTTTTCCAACTTTCGATTTTTCTCATCAAAATCTTCTTAGGAACAAAAGGGGGTACAACTTTAAGAAAATTATTTCTTTCTTTTTGGTGGGTCTTGTTGGAAATAGTACCTTCTTGTATTGGTTGAAGGTGGAGTCTTGAAGTGCAAATCGGAGCGTTTCTTATGTTTGAACTGTCTTTCTGGCGTGTCTTCAACAATAAGGCTTGCGAAAAGGATAGATTCTTCGTCCCAACCAGCCATGGCAGCCACGGATTTGAATCTGGGACTGAAAAGATTCTCCATATTTTGGCTATTGTCAACTGGGTTTGATTGCATCCGGACTATAGGACTCTCCTTTTGTTCTTCACTCACCATTTTGGAGTCTTTCTTGGTTTTTTTTATTTGAATCGAGAGAAAAGAATGGGAAAAATCGCTTTCCTTTCTTGAGAGAGAGGGGGTGACTGATGGAGGCTTAGGGGTGATTTATTTCTAACGGTCGAATTTTGTTTGAACTCATTTGATATTGAGGCCTTTGCAACGGCTATAATTAAGGGCTCATGTTTATTTATGAAGGGGCAAATCTACCATGTGTGTGTCCAAGACGAGTCTTTGTATTCCGCAATCTCTCACCGTCCATTATGGATTGAGAGAGAAAAAATGATGCAATACTTTTTTTTAAAATATGAGTTTTTGTTTATATGTTAAAATATACCTTATATCAATTTAGAAGCAAGATATGTAGTTTAGTAAAGAAAAGAATAAATTATAGTAATAAACTCTAGAAACAGAAATCAAAATAGCAATTGGGATCTTGTTTGATATTATTATACTGTAATGTATTGTGATTGAATTATTGTAATGTGCTATGTTGATTAACGAGTATTTTAAAGACACTCGTTTGTTATTTCTAATTATGATAACCAAGGTCTCCGACTTTTTTTTAATTTTTATGATTTTTTAATAGAATTCTTAAATAATTAAAAGCACTTCTGGATAATTATGATGTATTAAAAATAATTTCATGGATTTAATTAAAAATAAACTATCATATAAAAAAACTTTCCATTTTGATTTGAATTTTTATGATTCTAAATCAAATTAAAAGGAAATATTAGAAACCATTGACTATAATATAAAAGGTGTGGCTCTTTTACTATAGGCACATTTACTATTTTATTTGGTTCTTGAATTTTTTATTTGTACAATTGAGACCTTTTAAGCTCAAATTGAAACTCAATTGCATATTTTTTTAGGTGAGGGTTGAATTAAAAAACAGGAAACTAAAATGAAAAATACAGGTAACATAGGTGACAGATTTGAATTTTTTTTTTAAAGTTCACTTTCATCTTCCATTTTTTTAGCTATTAGATTACCGGTCCTTATAATTTTACACAAATAAATTTTGATACCAAACTTTATTTTCCTCTTTTTATTTCTTTTTTGAGTGGAGGAGAGAGAAGAGGTCGCCGGCTTAAAGAGATAAACTTGTTGTTGGGAAGATTTAGGCCACCAAAATAGTCTATTTTGTGTCAAAATGTTCTATATGACGAGGGGGTTACTATCATGTGTTTTTTTCCCTTGAAAACACCTAAAAAACATATCCGAACTCGGGAAGTTTTTAGTTTTCGTGTTGAATTCTGGTTTTGGGGTGGTTTTTTGTGTTTTTAGAGATCATATATTGGTTTAATATGGTTCATAGGATGTTTTTAGATGTTTTGGGTCAAAATGAGCTTTTGAGTACAAAATAAAAGAACTTTGTATTTACGGTCACACCAATAGTCGGATACTAGGATTAATAGACAACATGGGGTCTATTGAGATAGAAGACGTGTTGCCTTTTTTTATTTTGACAAAGGATGGGATGGATGACCGTCGTCCACCCCATTCACTTCAAGAAAAAAACAAAAAGAGGTCTGTGTGCATGGCCTGATTTTATGGACTAGGTGTTAGGTTTAGATTACCAAGCCCCATTATATTGCCTCATTCTTTTTATATAAAAAAAACATTTTATTTTTTTTAATTACTATTTTTTATATGTATTTTTCAAAATAATTTTTGTATTTGTGTTTTGATTAATACTCCTTCTATGTGATTTTTTTGGTTTATTTAGCCTTTTTGAAATAATAATTATTTTTTAATTATATAGAGCATGTTTGATTTTTTTATGAAGTTAGTTTGATTAATCTATAATTTATTTTTATATTTTATATAGATTAAACTTATTTTTTTAATAAAAAAACATTTATTTTCTTACAAATTTTTAATTTATGCAGCCTTGCACTCAATATTTTTTTTTTATTTTATTCAATAAATTTTATGTGTGTCAATTTCTATGACAAATTAATTTTCATAAATAAATTCATTAGACACAACCTGTTAAATGACCCATATTGTGATATTAAATATCTTGGCTTACATCCATCTTAATTTTTCAATTTTTTTTGGTTATTATTAAAGATTTTTTTATTTACATAAATGATTATTGATTTATTTGATTAGATATTTGTATGGATATTTTGATTTATATTTTAATTTTTTCTTAGAAAATAGTCTATATACCCGCGGGGAGGGGGGGTTTAAAAGAAAAATTTATGACCCATTACGGCGCTCTCGGATCAAATAACTAGCATCATGTATAACAATTTTTATATTTTTTTTCATATGTTTATCTTGTATCACAACTTAGCATGCTGTGTATTATAAATAAATTTGTGATTTCATAATTGCAATATTGAACCGCTTAAATTAATGACAATAATGATGTCATAAGATATGTCACCTAGATTTCACTTACTCAATCTCAACTCAAAATCAATGTATTTGCAGTGCTAGAGCACACCAAATTATTGGATTTGGGCAATTGAATTTTCTTTCGATAATAATTTGTATCCGTTTGGAAGCCTTGAAAATAGCAAGCACGCATTGTTTTTACGTCCCCTGACCTGCAAAGAAAATAGAAATAATTGCAACAATGATTTATCAACATTCTATACGATCCACAGTCCCACTCCATGTATCATCATCTCATCTTTGTTTTTAAGCATATCTGCACAAAAAGAATCCATCTACAAACCCATCCCTGTATTTGTACATCATAATTAACATCAGAAGTCCCATTTCTCTTACAAGTCACGAAGACCCTTTACCCTTTGGCATCATCCTCCTCCTCGTATTGTTCTGCTGTACGAAAACCGTATTCATTAATTTCCATAACCTCTTCCTAGCTCCTCCCATGGCAAATGGTTGGTTAATGGGTCCATAAACTTCTGCAATACCAGGTTCCTGAGCCCAGTGTCTGTCACTTCACAAAACCTACTTGACCAATCTGGTGGCTCAACAGCTCTGGTCCCCAAGCCCGGGGCTCGGTCCTTGGACCCAACATTTTGCTCATTCTGCCAATCAGCCACATAAGTAGCTACCCTCCTGTAGAACTTCTCCTTGAACACCTCCCACACTTGATACTTGTAGTGGTTAATAGCCAAAACTCCCCTGTCAGCATTTACATACCTAAAACCCTCGCTTAAATGAAAATGGTGCACCACGTTGATCAGTGTGGAATTCAATGCTTCAGGTTTCACTATACTCTTGTGTCTCTCCGGTGCTCCGAGTCGGCACGTATACCCTACCATCACTCCTTGTGGAGGAAGATGCTTGAGCCCCGACGGCCCAAAACTGTAGCACGAAGTACGTATCTCAGCAACGTTATTTCCAGACCCCGATTGATTGCTAATCACATCATGCAAACTTAACCCCAGAGGAGAGTAAAAAAACTCATCTACATCTATGAAGCCAACCCACTCGCACGACTCTCGTGCCCTTAGCGCGCAGTGTGCGAACCCTGCTTCCTGGGTCTTGATCCATGGCCAAACATGCCTAGAAATGTTAAAACCCGCCTGGACTAGTGACTCCATAACATCTTCAATGTCATCATCACTGTTGTTGTCGTAAATGTACCAACTCTGTACTCCAACTTGGGCATGGTACATGACCCATTCTCTTAAGAACCTAGCTTGATTGCGTAGCATGGTGCATATGCACATTTCATGTGGTTTTCGTTCCGGTGGACCAGGTTGGGGCTTCGACCGGAGCCCCGGGCGGGCTATGGAGTGTAATGTTCCTCTACCTTTCACTCTAATGGATGCCTTGATGGAGCTGTTGACCATTTGTGGGGCACCCAAGACACTCAAAGGCGTTATGCACCGTACGATCTCTTGAGCCATTGATATGACTTGGGATCGTAGCAAAAACTTGGGTCTCCTAAAATCCCAGCCGTACACACACTCAAACCTTGAAGCGTTAGAAAGTTTCTCCGGCCGTAGATTAAGCCCCTTGACAAAAACAACTGTAGTATTATCACGGTCTATCAAGGCTTCATAGACAAGCGAGTCCCACTTGTGAGTGGGTCCCGGATGGATATAGCCGCCAGATTTCAAAGCTAGCGAAACAGTGTAGCCACGTGGAATAAGTGGACACCGTACGATCTGGTCATCGACATCCTTACCGTCTATGTGATTTGGGGGCAGCCTGCGCTGCGACTGGGATGATGATTTATTAGCCGAGAGATAAACGCATAGGAGGTCCTCTTTTGTAAATAACCGAGACGATGGAGGGTATTTTAGGAAGACTAGAACCTGGTCCGGAAGTATAACTGTTTCACGAATTGATGGTGCCGGGACCGCAGAAGAATCGCCGGAAAGTGCCTCCATCGCCGGCGTCCGCCATGTTGAGACAATTTCCGGGTGAAACTTTTCTGTTTCAAATTTAAAAAAAAAACTAATCAAAATTAACACATACTTAGCAGATTATTACTAAGTAATATACTAAACTTAGCAAGTTCAGTTTTTATTTGGAAAGTTTAATCCTTTTTGAGAAATGAATGATGGCCATGTGCTATAATAATTAGGAAGGTTCAAGGGAGACCCAGAAGGAAACTAACGACACACATCGTAATAAAAAAAAATTCCCAGAAATCAAAATTTAATAATTAATCCCAAGATAATTAAATATGTAAGGTAATAACTCAAATATTCAAGAAAGAAAGAAAAAAGATTATTACCTCCAAAGAAGAAGAAGCGAAAAGTGGAGAAAGTGAAGCCAGAGAAGAGAACACAAGAGAAGACAAGAAAAAGAGTGCACCAAAAGAACCTGTTCCATGAAACAACATCTCGTTTCCTACGGTCTTTCATCGCTGCAAACTCTGCTGTTGCTGCTCATGAAACCAACAACAACAGTAGAAATAGCTAAGATGATGCGAAACAAGTCCTCCAAGAAAAGCCTGACCTTGTTGCTTATGCTCATTCATATGGATATATGTATGTGTAAATAAATAAGAGGTTAGTGTTTTGGTTTATGGGTGTGTGTGTGTATTCAACTCAGTGCTTGAAAGGTAATAGGAAAGTTATTTTGTGGGAGAGATAGTGGGGAGAGAGAAAATACGGAAAGGGGTGTGAGTCACGATGATGGGGGAGAGAAAGAGACGGCTTGCTTCTCTAATCGAAGACCTTGCCGTTTCTACCATTCATGTCGGTTTTTTTGCGGTCGTTAATACTATCATTTCTGGGTGCTTTCCACTGTTGCGCTTCCCTTTTCATTAGAAGATGAACAGCCAATATCATGCTGCCACTTCATTGCAATCTATCCTTTTTTGGGCATATTTTCATTGATTAACTGCCCATCTACATGAGAACATTGGATAGATGTTGTGGGTCACCGCTTCCCTAATGAATAAAAAGGCAAAAGAACCTTACAGTAATGGCGGAGCAAGAAAAAAAAATTAAAGAGAATAAATTAAAAAAATTAAAATTTCAGTTATTTTTACTAAAATTATAATCCTTACCAGAAAAGATCTGAAAAAAATATTTTCTTGCAGGAATCGGGATCTTTGTCAGCCCTCTATCTTCGTTACTGTTTGTTTTCTTTATGATCTCATATTCGAGCCTTATGGTTGCTAATATGATAATTATTGGAGACTTACATGGTCGTTAATTTCTAAACCTATGGGATCATTCAAAGCACGCGTAAAGTGGCTTGGATACCCACATTAATAACAAAAAAAAAAGCAAATGAAAAAAAATGTATTTAAAAAATTGTAAGATTTAACAATTTCTGCCAATTAATTTGTACGATTACTATATCTAACGACGGTTATAAATAATATAACATGTTTATTTGCAGTCAGGGCAACTGCTAGACAAAAAAAACTTGTATGTTTTCGTACTTGTAAAAGAAAAATATATACCACAAGTAAATTAAGTTTTTCATAATGCTTTTTTATATTGGTTATTCATTTTATTTACGAAAATTACAAGTTAAAAATGATTAATTTTTATATATTTGTAAATAAAAAAACATTAGGAAGCGCAAAGAGAACGGCAAAGGCAAGCAGGTGAGGTGGTAGCAGCGTGGTTAGGTGTAGTAGAATAGAATGAGATGGATACTTTCGCAGCATATGATGACGTTAGATACCTTCCGTGTTAATTAGTGCTAACATCTGGAAACTAAAAGATATGGTGGGATATTCAATTACCATCCTACCCCACTGATTCAACTCCCCCTTTCTTTTTCCCACGTGGGTCCCATGTGGAAGCGCCGCGCACCCTCTAAACTGTGCCACGTCATATTTTGACAGGTTGCCTGGAACTAAGGGAATAAAGGATAGAATTTGTGTGCCCATTGTGGCTTAAACGAGCCCATGAACTTGGATTAAGATTTCTTGGATATTTTTCTTCAATTTAAGCCCTTCAAAATATGTGGATAGGTAACATTATAGCGACCCGTATTTACTTGATTAAGTACTCCTGCGAACGTCCCTTTGTATATGAATATATACTGGTTTTGTACTTCGCTTTGTCACGGGTGGGTTATTTTTTTAATAAAAAAATAAATATGCAAGTTTTTTCAATGTATTTTTTTATATAAAAAATCCTTAATCACAAATCAAAATATTTATACTTGTATTTAATTAATTAAATTGATATTTGATCAAGAGATAATTAAGATTAGGATATTTGATCTTTCAACACGAGCCATGTTCTTAGTTTTGTTTAATAATAATGTTTCTTATAATGTTATTTTTATTTAATGAAACAACCATACGTGCCAATAAGAGGTAAAAAATAATCGTAAATGAAAGTGACCTAAATCAAACCATGAAATTCATCCATAAAACAACCTTATGTTGAATGACAAATTGAGAAAAAAAAAAGAAATGAAAAAAAAAATAGATCCATGTCCACCCATGTAAACATGTTAACCCTGCAAGTCTACAACCATGAGCAGATGATTGAGATAACCCCATGAAATTCATCCATAATTTAGTTTATTGCTGTAGTTAAACAACCCCACCCGCCACCCACCCTCCCTCTGGGGGGTGCTAATAACATATGTTGCACATCATATAGATTTTCAATCATCAATCATCAAAGTTATTCATGAAAAAAACAAGATATTCATATATCACAATCAAATATATATTAATTTTAAGAACAAATTCTCATGATATTTTAAAATTCAAAAGTACCAATCTTTTAAAATTGAAAACTAAGCTTATCGTAACTTTAGAAAAGGAAAAAAAAAAAGAAAAAAGAAAACAATTGAATCTTTCATTTTCTTCTCCTATACTCTCTTTATTTTTTTTAAAAGTTAGAATTGAAAATATGAGAATTAATAAGATGGAGAAGTTTTCTAGTTAATAACTAATTCCTAATCATATTATGTTTACTTATATTAATTTAATTTTAATTACTTGTGCATTGAATTTGATCTTTTAAAGAGGTTTTTATGCTCATGTGGGATCCTTTTCATGTCATTAATGAGTTTTCATGCCACCATCCAAACATGAAAAGATGGGTTGTACTAAAGCTAATAGTCTACTGGTATATTTTATATATGATTTTAAAAATGTCGTTCTCTTTTATATAAATGAGTTATTGAGCCTACTATATATGGATAGAAAGCTCCAGATGTTTAATTTTCATCACAACTTGAATTACAACAAAATTCCATATATAATGTTACATATTGTCCAAAGATTACACGGTGGTTTAGTTTGACAGATTTGCTCTGACCAATCCTAATCCACTAAGATTTTTTGTTCAAGTTGGATTCCTAATACAATTAAGACTTGAACTTTTTTGCTTTAATGACATGTCCCAATATGCGTTTTCTAGTCCTTTACTTGAGATTATGCTAAAAATACTTTATTTAGCTTTTTTTTACACTTTGTGTCTTCATAGCACCTTAAGCATAAAATAAGTTAAATAAGCTATTATAAGATATAAAACATGTATAAATGACTAAGAATACGGTACTATAAAATAAAATAATATAAGTGTATTATAATGTTTGTCATCTACTATTAGACAGGCCATGATAATTTGACAAGAATGTCTTAAATGATGGGTGATATAACATGTATACTTTTAATATAAAGTAAAATCATATAATATTAGCACTTAGGAGAGAAGGGCACTTATTGAGAGTAAGGATAAAAATTTATTGTTTTTATCTAAGATTATAGAGAAAGAAGAAAAAGATTCTGGAGAATCAGATTGGTGTGAGAAAGAGTACAATGTGAAATTTTTCATTGATGACTAATCATAGTTTTGTAAAAAAAAATAAAAGTTTTTTTGAAATTGATTCTTGACTTACTTTATCTGAATTGGATAACTATATAGTGTCAACACAATAAATGTCAATGGAGTGAAAGAGAACTAACACCACTTTTAATGATCAACAATAATAAGATAATAAGAGCAATAGAGGATACATGAACAAAACTTAAAGACAAGTTTTTTCAAACATGGAGAGATCGATGCAAGAGATTTTTTCCTACCATGTAACTTTATGTTAACGAGAATAAATTTTGATCCAAATATTGGATCAGAATGAAAGTTTTATAGGAGTTTCTATAGGCTCTATTTTCTATAGAGTTAAAATCTCATAAGCATCTGAGATCAAGAAGGCCTTCAAATAAGGCCCATAAGTTACATTTAGGATTTGTCATGTTTTTCTAGTTGATTTAGAATTTTTTTTTTATTTGGTTTTCATATTTTTTTTTCATCTTTATTTAGGATGTTTTCCCTAGTATATAAATAGCTTAAAAGATATGTAATATTGAATTTTATTGGAAAAATAACGAGTAATAAAATTTTAAATTAGAGTTTTATATTGATGACCATATTCAGTAGTTGTTTATACTTGTTGTTGTTTTTTTTGTTTCAATATGTATTAGATGATGACAAAGAGGATTAGGGTAGGGTTTTTGTCCACCTATTCACAATAAAATATCCAACTCCATTACCTGCATTTGCATCTGATCTAGTCGGTAAAGAAATTTCTCAATTTGAAAGGTAATCGGGTACTTGACTAAATCTTTTTTTTTACATTGATTTTTTTTAAAAATAAAACCAAAGATTAAAAAAATTACATCTCCATCAACGAATCATAAAACTATAAAATATAGTATGAACTTAAAATTTATGTACAAAATCATAAAAAAACCTTAATCAATCATAGGATAAAAATTCATAAATTACATTAAAAAATAAAATTATAAATCTATAAATTAGAAATAAGTTTAAAAAATTATGGGTAGGAGTTAATCCATGACACTAGTTAAATAGGAGTAAATTTTACTCTCTTAATTTGACTTTGATCAATCAGATAAAATATGCCTAATGGATTATGATATTCCATTTAGGAAGTGTTGTTGTTTGCAATATTTATGGATATTTTTAGCAACGTATCGAGGCCTTTGATCGTGGAGAAGTAACAAGTTACTTAGAAATTATAGGTTGATGAGGTAACTAATAGAGGTAACTTTCAATCTAACCAAAATAATAAAGGGTTATGTTCTAGAGAATAAAAAAATCTTCATTCATTATGAATCAATAGCTAAACAAACCAAGGTTAGGGTTTTAGTTCTAGTTTTAAATTTTGGTGTTTTAGATGTAGTGAGTTAGGACATCGAATTTTTGAGTGTCACAAGCTAGAGAATCATTCGCGTAAAAACATATTGGTAGAAGAACATGATGACGAGGTATGTTATATTTGTTTTTATGATTTAGATGGTAAGAATGAGGTTTCGTAAGGTGGTTATGGTGCTACTTTAGCCATCCAAAAGAGCTTTTTTGCTCCCAAAGGTGATTTAGACGAGAATTGACTACATATTAGTTTCTTTTATTCAACCTGTGCCATTAAGAACAAGATATGTAATTTGATCATCGACATTGATAGATGTGAGAGTATGGTATCGGTTGAGACAATAAAAAAATTATGACTCAACATAGAAAAACATCAAAGGCTTTACAAACTGAATTGACTAAATTAAGACGATAAGATAATCATGAACAAACACTGTCTTATTTTGTTTTCTATAGGCAAGAGATATATTGATAGTGTTTGGTGTGAATTGGTTTTTATAGATGCATGTTATGTACTATTAGGCAAGTCATGGTAATATGACAAGAATTTCATACATGATGGGCAATGTAACACATATACTCTTAATAAAAAGGAAAAACATATAGTGTCAATGCCTAAGAGAGAAAAGTATTTGTTAAGAATAATGATAATTTTTTTTTATCTCAATTTATAGAGAAAGAACAAAAGGAATGGATGAGTGAGATTGTGGAGAATCCATATGTTGTGAGAAAGAGCAAGTATGGAATAAGTCATTGACTACTAGTAATAGTTTTGTAAAAATTAAGAGTGTTTTGAGAATTGATTCTTGGTCTACTGTATTTGAGTTAGTTAACTATGTAATGCCAACACACTAGCTGTCAATTGAATGCAAAGGAACTAATACCACTTTTAATAGTCGACAATAGTAGGAGCATAGACGGATAGGATAGAACTTGAAGATGAGTTCTTTCTAACCGAAAGAAACTGATGCAATAGATTTTTTTTTCTAATATGCAACCTTATATTAACGAGAATAAATTTTGATATGATCATTGCATCAGACTAAAAGTTTTCTAAGAGTCTTTAAAGGCTCTATTTTCTATAGAGTTAAACTTTTATAGACATCAAAGATCGAGAAGGCCTTCAAATAAAGCTTAGAAATCACCATTTAGGATTTGTCATATTTTTCTAATTGATTTTAATTTTTTTTATTTAGAACTATTTTACTTTTTTTAGGATATTTTTCTTAGTGTATAAGAAGGGTAAAAGAGATGTAATATTGAATTTTTATTTAAAAAAATAACGAGTAATACAATTTCAAATAAGACTATTGTGGTGGTGATCTTATTCGGTAGAATTTAGTATTATTTATACTTATTGTTATTCTTGTGTTGTTTTCATCTGCATTATATGATAATAAATAGGATTGAAGTAGGTGTTTTGCCACTTCATACCAAAATATATAACTCCATTACCTTCATCTGCCTTTTGATCCAGTCAAGTCAAAGAATTTATTAATTTGATGAGTATCTAGGTACTGGACTTAATTTATTTTTCTTGAAATCGATTTTAAAGAAATAAAACCAAATATTAAAAGAATTATATCTCCATCCACAAATTAGGAAACTATAAAATAAATCTATGTATAAAATCATAAAAGCCTTAATCAATCGTAGGATTATAATTCAAAAATTACATTGAGAAATAAAATTACAATTTCATAAAATAAAAATAAGGTTAAAAAATTATAGGATTGATGGGTGGGTATTGCCTGCACCGATTAAATAGAGATGAATTTTTGTTTATTTTTTAATTTAACTTTAATAAAATAAAATAAAATATGTGATGGATTGGATAAAGTTGTCATCCCTACTTACTTTGTTCGTGTAGTTTAATTAAAACCTATAAAAAGCTATCAAAGTTATACAATGTTTTTATTTATATATATAAAATCACTAATCATATTATTAATTTCGATTCTTTGATTAACATGTTTTCAACTTGCTCTACTTTACAATGTTTCAATATTATTAACTTTCGTTATTTAGTTTCTTGTGTTTCAAAAACGTACATCAAAAAATCCCTAAAAACGATGCTTTTTGTGCATAAATATTTATTATATTAGTTTTAATTCGGCTCTCTCCAAAGAAATTTTCTAGTTCCACTAGTTATCAAAAAGGTATTTCAAACCTCAACGGAGGTAACGAGAAACAGAGGAATAAATAGTTCTTTCTCGTCAAAAGACTGGAAATTAAGTTATAAAAATAAAATAAAAAATAAAAAATAAATTCGGATTGGATAGGATAGGATAGGGCTTAGCTCACGAATTCGTCAAAAGACTGGAAATTAAGTGTAAAAGCCCAGTTTTTAGTAGCAAGGCTGCTGCTGTTGCGGAAATGGTCCAGGATGGGTTTAGGTGCAGAACTCACATGGAATAAGGTTCGAAATGGACCGTGTTTCATGGTTTTGCCCAACAAATCAAGAGCTAATCTTTGTTATTTATATAGTTAAGCACAAATTATCTAGGAGTACTAAAATCTTTTTACTAATTTTTTTCTTATTAAGTAACATGAGACAAGGAAAGAATTTTAAATTATGAAATATAAAATTACCATATTTAATTGGGATAATTATAATTATAAAATTGAATAATTAATGAAACACAAATTGGGTGATGCCACGCCACTTGGTTAAAAATTATAGTAAGAACATCAAGCAGCTCTAGCATTATCCAATCTATATATAATACAATAATAAAAAAGACTTGCTGGTTGTAAGAATGAGGGTATAAGGAGTTAATTAAAATTTTAAATTTTATAGGATATGAATTACTTTTAAAATCAATATTCAGAGAAATGAGAATCAAATTTTAAAGAAATGAAATTAATTAATAGTAATAGCTTATGAATTAACTTCCAGTGAGAATTAATTAGAGAATGGGAATTGAAATAAATAATTAAATGGGAGACAATTTTGTGATATCCTAGAGTGTAAGAATTGGTTGTCACATAGAAGATATTACGTTTCAAAAGTGTCTTTATTATTGAGTTTCATATTTTATATTTATTAAAAAAATCTATCTCGTGAAAAAACGCTTAAACACAAGAATTTTTTAATATTCAAAATTAACTACAATTATTAGCAGTCTTGAGTCACTCTTCATCAATAGAGATTCCATTGGAATCCACGAAACCCTCAAAATTCAAAGATCTTAAACTAGTTATTTCATATAAATTTTATAATTTTATAAATAATATTTAAATGAAAAGGTTACATTTTAATTCGTAATCTACATCTTTCGAATATATATTTTTATATGCATAAGTTGATTTTTTATATGTGCAAGTGATCTTGGGATATTAATATAAGGTGTTTAGAAGTGTGGTAGTCGTTACTTTTTAAAGTACTTTTTACTTGAAAATACATCAAAAAGAAATTTATTAAATTTTGGCAAAATAATAATATCTGAAAAAGGTTTGATAAAATAACATATTTTCATCTTGTCACACTTTTGAAACGTGAATTTAATAAATGTCATTATCCATAAATGTAACAAGATAGTTGTTGTACTTTATAATACCGACGTTTAGACATGTCACGTTTTTTAAGCATAACATGTCGTGAAATCTAAATGTCTCCCTAGATCAAAGAACACAGAGACGCAATAACCCCCCCTCTCTCTCCAAATGCCCTCAACCATTACCTCTCTAAAAAACCCATCAAATATTTGTTTTTTTTGCCCTTAAAACACCAAAAAACTTGAACTCATCCTTGTCTCCAAGCATCCTTAGATGTTTTTCTGTTCGAAATCAACTATTGTCGTTGCTATCGTCATTGTTGTAACCTTTTTTCTTGTTCTACAAGCAAGGTAAACAAACAACATTGCTATGAATTTGTGTTTGGTTTAGTTGAAATGAAATAATCATTTAAGTTGAATTTAAGATTTATTGAATTAATGATAAAATTAGTTATGAATACCATCAAAGAAGGTTGATTTGATATAGTTGAATTTAGGATTTATTGAATTAATTATTTATATTAATTATATGTTGCATTTAATTTTGGATAAGTTGTCGAATTAAGGATTTTGTGTGGATTTTTGGAATCAACTAATAATATAATTAAATACGCTTGATGATTTCATGCAATAGAGCATGAATGCAATAGGATTGTGATGAATTACATGTTGCATTGGATTGTTTATAAGTTGATGAATTTTGTATTTTCTTTGAAGTATTTTAATTTGTTATGAATTTGGGCTTGATTTAATGCATTTGAGCATTAAAATATCAATTAAATTTGATATTATAAATTATGTTTAATTTTGGTCAAGTTTTATTTGGCATTAAATTTTGGGAATTTGATTGAATTTGGTATGAATTCTGCTAATTAGGGTTGGGGTAATGTAATTTAGTTAAAATTACATCCAATTGATCAAAATTTGATTTTGTTTAGCATATCTTAAACATATTTTTTTTATTTCATTACGGTGACACTATTGTCCCTGATGTGAACAATAATATTACATGCAATGACATTATTAAATGGTAATAAAGCATGTCATATGCAGAAACAATATATCATGGATTTAGGTGAAATTATAATAATATTGATATTGAAATAACTTAGAGGTGTCAAATTGGTGAATGATAGTATTATCATGTATCGGTTGTGTGTGATAAGTTATGGGTTTAACTTGGAGGTTGGACAAACATTCAGCAGTAAAAATAAATTAGTTAATACAATTAAATGATGACACATTCAGTTGAATACCGAGTCCAATAGTTGAACTCTACATTTGTTCATTTATAATGTGTGAAAGAACCTGATTGTAAGTGGTATTTGTGTGGAGGGTATCATAAAAGGTTAGATTCATTTGAGATAACAAAAAAAAAAGAGCCATACATATGTGTTTCAACCTTTTTTTTTAAAAAAAAAATCACCATCATCTTGATGCAAATTTTATTACTAATGCTATATCAATCATTGTTATGAATAATCTTTCAATGACAGTTATAAGCATACAAGATGAAATAAAATTGCATTACAAGTATAAAACATAATATGACAAAGCATGAATTGTAAAATATAAGGTGCTTGAATATCTTTTTGGCTCACATGAAGAGTCTTTTGAAAAATTGCTTAGGTTATTATTGGCAATAAAGAAATCAAATCCTAGAATAATTGTTGATTAAACGCACAAAGAAAATCTTGATGATAATATAATGGTTTTTTAAAGAGTTTTTTTAGTCATTTGGACTTAGTATTGAAGGTTTCAAGTATTGTAGACCACATATCAGTGTTGATGACACACATTTGTATATGTGATATGATAGGAAGTTATTGATTTCAGTTGCTTTTGATGCATATTATGTGATATTTCCTTTGGTTTTTTCAATTATTGATAAAGAAAATAATTTTAATTGGAGATGATTTTTGTTTTGTTTACAGAGATACATTACTAGTGTTATAACATATATATGTATAAAATTAGATAGACATGCATGAATAAAGAATGTAGTAGCAGAAATTTGGCGTGAACCTAGAGGAAACCATCAATATTATGCCCGTTATTCTTTTAACAACTTCAATCATAAACTCAAAAACCCTGCTATAATTTTTTTTTTTTGATAAGGATGTGTTATGAACCTTCAAGGCACAAATTTGATTTTTGGTATGAAAAAATGTATAAATTGAACCGAACATATTAAGAATGACTTGAACATTAACAAAAAAAAAATGAGCTTTATGTTATGATGGTGATCATTGATATGGTAATATGATAAGTAATCTTTCAAAATCATTTAGTCATATTTTGAAAGGTGCTCGTACAAAGCCTATTTCAACTCTAGTTCAATTGACATTTTACAGGTGTAATAGTTATTAGGTCTAGTAGAGATGTAAAACTAATGATTTTATTCAACGTGGAATAATTTGGATTTAAAAATTTTATCTATCTAATCTAATTTATTTTGATTTTTAGAGATCATACTATAATCTTGTTTTAAATAATTCAAATTGAATTGATAATGAGCAGGAATAAATAAAGAGATCATATTGCAATTTTGTTTGACTTTGAGCAACAAGTGTTCCAGGTTAACATATTTATTAAACCGAGTGTTGTAAAAGAAATCAGAAGGACAATAAGAATAAATGAGAAAACATGCATATATGATAAATGACAGACATTTCAACATTCATGTTCACATGTTCTTGCATGTTATGTTGAAAATCACTTAGACTTTACATAGTTTGTTAATATCATTACATGATTCAAAGCTACAGATCAACATATGACATGTTATTTTGTCCATTACCAAATGAGTTAGAATGGAGTGATTACATTGGACCTCAAGATGAACCAGGCTTATTTAGATGGAAATTTAGGTATGACCGATGAATGTTTACTCGTTTGCACAACAAGATAGATGCAAGAGAGGGTCATGCACATTATAGGCGTGGCATAGTCAATGGCACAGACCATAATAGAAAAACATGTCATGATTGACAACGTATTTATGATAATACAATTGTATGACCAAACATATATTTTAATTATGATATTTTTGTAAAGCATATTAAACTTATCTAATTTCACACAAACATAAGTATTATTGCATAGGATGTCGTGCATTCGAGGTGATGGATCATTTGCTCATGTTGAGCTTCCATATTACGATGATGATGATATTCACGAACATCATGATAATGACATCTATAGAGAGAGCATGACTATGATCATGGAGAGCATGAGTCACAATACATGTCTACCAGACCCGTTGACACTTCTGTCACGGTTGCAGGATAGACATCGTTAGAGGATATTTTTATTGATATTGTAAGAATATTTAATTTTAATATATTTTTAATGTACTTAACATTAAAGGTATTATATATTTATGTACTTATATTTTGAATTGTTATGAAGGATGAGATCAAGATTTATTGTTGTACACCTAAGTGTAAGAGAATATATGAGCTGGTTCAGCCATATATGTTTCAAGCAGGTTTTTTGTATGCCAGTTATCTAGACCACATCAAGCTTGATCTTGGCTTGATCTATGCACTAATTGAGTGATGGAGATGTGAGACACATACATTTTATTTTAGACATAAGGAGATGATACTAACAATACAAAATATATTGATTTTGCTTGAATTACCTATTGATAGACTAATAGTCACATCTACTAGCGTTTGTAATTAGATCGAGTTATGCAAATGATCATTTGGATTGGAACCCCCTTTTAAATTGAAGGGGATAACATACATTACCCATATCGAATAATGCAATAGTTCGACTCCAGACAACACATTTCAGTCAACATCGATATGAGTAATGCTTTTGCACGCCATAAACTTGTCAGAGTAAAAATAATGATTACGACTAGTTAAACCATCATAGAGCTTATATATCAGAGTGGAATGCCTGAAGGAATGTAATATTTATAGAGATGCATCATGTGATTACAGATGGGAAGTATTTGATTTGATATATGACGATCACATGTCAGGTCATTACTTTGGATCCCAAACAGGTTCCTCCACCTGAATACATGCAATACGAGCAACATGCTCAGCGAATTTAAAATATCATAAGTAATCAAATCTTTATATAATTAATATATGTCAACTTGGATTTTATTTATTAATATTTTAATTTCACATTAATTTTTTTATTAATATCAGGTTGGCTTCATATTATAGAATGGTCGAGAGGCCTAATCTGTGCTTTGTAATATTGACGAAGAAAATGAAGGATACTCTTATGTGTCATGGTGGTTCAATATTTGCCGCACTGGACTTGATACCTTTGGGAGATGTTAACTCTTGATGATGTCATAACAGAGGATAAGGTTATTCAAGCAAGGGTAGGAGCTGGATCCAGTCGTGCTATTGATGAGTCCAGATCATTTTAGTAAACAATGTAGACGTAGATAAATAGTTGAGTTATGTTGATATATTTTAGGATTTTAATTACTAGAATGTTGTATTTTTTAAGTATTTGAGATTCATTTTGCATGTATATATGATTTTTTTTATTTGCAATCCCAAGACTACTTGTGATTATGAAAAGTGAGAATTTGTTGAGTTTAGTTATTGTGGTTCTTTGCAGGTATTTTTAATCAGGACAAAAGTTTGGATATAGTTCCTATATAGGAGAAACTATGCTTAAATTTTGTTAAAATTAAAAACTTTTAACTCTCTAAAATCATTAACTAAATTAAATGTTAGATTAACAAACTAAATAATAAATCTCATAAGAAATATTTTTTTTGTTAGATTTAAATGTTTGAGAAATTTATTGCTAAAAGGCTACTACAATTTAATTGATGTTGTGGTTCCGAATTGTAACATCAATTAAAATCTTATTGTAGTTCAGTAACACGATATCAATTAAATTTGTGTTGTGATTTTAAATTATAATATTTAATTAAATATTATATTTATTAGCTGTGAATTCAATTAAATATCTTGGTTAAAAACAATTTCATATAATCTAAAAATATACCTTTTAACCTAATTTTTTTTGTTTTCATATTAATTCGCCTGTTCTTTTTATTTTATAGGCTATTGGCCAAATTTGTCCTAAATGATCTTCCTAGATTCCAATTCTTCCCTAGCTACCTCAATAATTAATAATATTCTTCCATCCATTAGAAAAAACATTAATCTAGTTGAATATGTGGTTCACATGACACCAACTTGAACACCAAGACAAATTAAGGTTCTTCTCCTTACTTTGTGGGCTACAAGCTTCTTTTTTAGTGCTATCTCTGTATTTCATCATTCATTTGTCTGTGTCTTCTGGGAATTGATGGGAGTTTTCGGCTAGTCTTTCAATAAGTCATTTGTCATTTATCATTTCAACACCCTGCAAGTGATTAGCAGGATCCTCCATGCTCTTAAGACGGCAATTTTGTCTGCTGCAAATGTTCTTGGTTCTTGACTTTTTTGCTCAATATTATCGATCAAGAATGACAGTGATCGTGATTGGTCTCGCACTTCCAAGTTCCAATAGCTAGGCTGCATAGCACTTCCTGCTCCTAGTACTAGACAAGAAGAAAATTCGTTTCCAGCAGGAATTTTATACATAAATCGAGACAAATTAGCAGAGGTAAAGCACCCACAGAGTACAGAAGAATAATGGGATTAACTGGTCATAAAATTAAAGTCTTTGGATCAGGATATTGTTTATAGTACAGAACTATTTGGTGGCCCGCAATATGCATGCTAAAAGTCTAAGTTATTTTTTAATATAGAAAAATATCAAGAAAATTTTTAAAAATATATAATTAGAAAAAATAAATAAACAGAATAGGGATAGAATTAGACATAAAAATTAATAGCAATAAAATATTAAGAGCGAAATTAAAAACAAAAATAAATCAAGAAAATAATTAAAAAAATAAAAATTAAAAGAATAAAAATCAAATTGAATGCAAAAATTAAATAAAATAAAACATTAATGAATGAAATTGATTATAATAAAAAGACCATCATGAAAAAATACTAAAAAAAACTCAGAGTGATGTTTTTTTTTTTGTGCTTTGAAGAGCAATGTAGTCATTTTATTGTGCAATTAAAGTGTTAAAAAGACCAAAAATCCTCTAGACTCCATTTTGTTTTTATTTTTCTTTTAAAGATATTTAAATTATTTCACTATGTATTTATAATGTTAAAATATTGATATATTCCTAATCAATATGATAATAAAAAATGAAACTTATTGAAAAGATCATTTTTCCTCTAATAATTAGTTAAATGATTTTATTTGCGAGTAATAAAAAGATCATTTTACCTTTTCAATTCATAGTAATCTAGACATTGATGAAACGTTATGCCTGTTTTATTTGTTTTTATACTTGTGTCTTATTGCATAATGTTTTTTTTTTAGATTATCGTGGGTGTTCGGGCCAGCTTGCGCGCACCTCGACTAATCCCACGGGCCCTGAAGTTAACGACCATGTAAGCCTCCAGTGGCCATCATATGAGCAACCACAGGGTTCGAACCTGAGACCTAAGAGGAAGCAAACCCCTTAGTCTCAAGCTCTTACCACTGGGCTACCACCTAAATGGTTTCTTATTGCATAATGTTAACAACACAGGCAGTGAGGTGCTGAGCAGCCAGGTTCAAATTTTCTTCGAGAATATTGGTCTTTGGCATAGTTAAATCCACCTTGGGCAGGCATGGCAATAATATTCTTTAATTAACCCAACTTGTGTCATGGTAGGTTAATTAAAGAATATTATTGCCATGCCAGAGCCAGTATTCTCCAACGTCATGGGCTCGACTCCCAGCTCTACTTCTGTAATTATATTATTGGTTATTTTCTCTCTATTTTTCATGCACATCACAAATCTAGAAAATTTCAGAAGGAAAGCATCAAATAAGGAAGTATATATATATATTAAAGAAAATATTGTTTTTTTTTCAATTCTTCAACATATATATATATATCTAAAAATTTATCAATTCAGTTTTTTTTTTAAATATTTTTTTTTTAAAAAAAGCTACTACAATGATGAATGATGCCAAGTGCACACTTTAGAGTTCATAAAACTTGAGGCAGAAGTCTAGCATGGACCAGCTTGCAATAATAATAAAACAATAACAATAATAATTTTTAATTAGACATTAGCGGTCTACTTCTATAGATTCTTTGGATACTTAATTAGTAACACAAAATTCAATCACAGTACTATAGTGCCTCTTAAATATTAATTATTTAGGATCAAGGAAAAATGATGCTTTCTTCACCCCGACAACAAGAGATCGAAGTTGGTTTCTGCGAATCTGACCGAAATAGAAATATTCTCATATCGCATGTATATACATGAACCAGAACGCAATTCTATGCTTTTTATATACTTGCGACCAGGAGGTTCAATGGAAATGAAACTATTCCATTGTTTTCTAATATTTATTAATCCGTGATTATTGAATTTCAACAACAATTATTGCTAGCATTGTATTGAGTTGAAACAAAACTTTTGTCTACAAATTGTTTAAGCAGAGATAAATTGGTATGGGACATTCAAAAGAAAACGTGCCCTTTTCCCCTTGTAATATAGTATTTCCTTTTTGCTGAAGATTGCTTTCATGGTGTCTAAAGGTTGTGCTGAAACGCCTGCTTTCATGGTTTTTGCCTTTGGGATTTGTATCTCAGAATCATATGTGACCCATGCTGTCTCCTACTTAATTAGGACACTTATGATTGAAGGTCTGCCCTGCCCCTCTAATGCCTTCCTCCATTTCTATCCGCGGACCCTTCATTAGTTTCTTTTTCATTGCAAAAGAAAAAAACCCAGACTTATGATATCTTGAAAGAAGGAAGACATTGATGTCCATTGAGTTATATCTCCTCAAGGGCTCGTCATTAATTAATGTATATACTTTAGTCTTAATTAACATGTATACTTATTTGTATTTTTCTCAATAAATAAGCTTAATTATACAAGTCTATACTCCATCAAGATCATTACATGTATTAAAGTTTTTCATAGCAGGTCATTTCTCTCTATCTTTTAGCCGGATAAAACAAATGAAATATAGCTTACAATGAAACTCAAAATATCATAAAAATAAAGTTACATTTCAACCCATTTTCTCCACAAAATAACAAAACTCATGAGTTATAAATATACTATGAGACCTTCAGAATTAAGGTTTACAATCTTCATTCTCTATTGCATATATATATTTTCAGAGTATCTTTTTCTAAAATATTATTGTATCTTCTCTCTCTAAAAAAATACTTTTTTAAGTATCAAAAACCATATCCACCAAAAGAGACTTTTTACAAGTACTAGCTACAAATCATTTTGATCTAACAACATCAATTATAAGTTATTAACCATCATGACTAATAAGAATGAATAAGATTTTAGGATCAATTAATTAACCAATTATTCAACCCGAGAGTTCTATTTCTAGACAAACATAATCAGTTGTATACCAAAATGATTTAAAAAAAAAAGTGACCATGAAATTATCACCTCAAAGTATTAGTTAGGGTGGATTTGGTATTCAAGAAACTATATATATATATATATATATATATATATATATATATATATATATATCCTAGTACTCTCTCAACCATTTGTAGGGTGAAAGTTAGCTAATTTCTATCAATTTTATAAATCCTTAATTTGATTTTGTATCCAGAATTTATAATCTCAAACCTTTTTCTCTCATGGAAAACAGATTAAGTTTCTTAAAACGCATAAACTCTTCACTCTTGGATACTTGTAATGATCACTGGACAGCTTATAGGCTAATTGCCATTGGTTGCGATTTCCTTTTATCTGGATTTCGGCACAGTACAAAAGAACCTTAAATCTAATTGGATATGGAAGGAAGAGATCCATCTCTCAAGTTGAAGGTGTTGGACATGAAAAATATTGCCACTTCTTGTTAAATATATTAAAAGGCGATCTATATATATATTAAGCATCAAATTAAGGTAATAATGTCGTTGTTCTTTGTTTTTTGTTTTTGATTTACGTGGGTGTCCGGGCCAGCTTGCGCGCACCACGACTAATCTCACGGCCCACTGAACACTCTGCAAACCCAGTGGGCATGTAAGGCACCGCGGGGGTGACAGGCGTGCATATGAGGACTCGAACCCAGGAGCAGCAGGAGGAGACAAGCCCCTCCTACCGCCAGGCCAAAACCCAGTTGTTCTTCGTTCTTAATTATTATGTATGGAGACTGCAAAACATAACTAAAGATTCAATCAATGGACTTATTTATAATTATATATATAGTGTCTTATTACTATTGTCACTTGCGTAGTTTTCTCATTAGACTAGTTTAAAACAAGCAAACATTGACCACCGAAGGTAACCATGTCTTGTTTGCCAATCTACCTATACTGGTCAAGGTCAAGGTTGCAAGTTGCAACTCGAGGAATCCATCAATGGAATTTTATGACACTTTCACATTAAGAAGAAGGCATCTCTCTCTCTCTCTCCCTCTAAGATGAAATGAGTTGCCCCCAACGACAAAAAATGGCCAGCTTTTAAGGGGCCGGAGAATCCTTCAAGTCTCGTTATTTTTTAGGGCTTAACCAAATTAAAACCCAATATGAGAAGACTTTAGCATCAAAATTAATTAATTTTGTCAACGAAGACGACCCACGTCTGGTTCTTCTTTCCTGTACAGTTTTTCATGCTCATCAAGACCCTTTCCATTGTCTCCTATAAGGGTGGCGCTGGTGGCCATTTTATAATTATACACACCCTCCATTCTTTTTAAGAGCTCTCAACTCCTATATGCTTTTCCATTCAATCATTTCTCTCCCCCCTCAAACAACATCCTTCTTTTTTTTATGTCTGAATGAACTGGCAGCATCTTTTCTTGGATTATAAGTTTCTATATATAAAGGGTGGTTTCCCTTTCACTTTTTAGCTCTCGAATTATTTCTCAAGCGTCAAGACTAGCTTCCTAGCTTAGCTTAGCTTAGCTTGATCATCACTTCAGGTTGGCAAAAATGGGAAGGCAACCTTGCTGCGATAAGGTTGGATTAAAAAGAGGTCCATGGACAATTGAGGAAGATCATAAGCTCACGAACTTTATCCTCAACAATGGTATTCAATGCTGGCGAATGGTTCCTAAGCTTGCAGGTGTACATCTCTTTCCTTTTCTTTTCTTTCTTTCAAGCATAGTGCTGATGCATTTACCAACTTAATTAATTATAGCTTTAACTAAAATGGTAGCATTTTGGTGGCATGGTTTTTGAAGGTTTGCTAAGATGTGGAAAAAGCTGTAGACTAAGATGGATTAATTATCTGCGGCCGGATCTAAAGAGAGGTGGTTTTACAAAAATGGAAGACAATCAGATTATCCAGCTTCATTCACGTCTTGGCAACAGGTATAATATTAATGTTTTCTTGTTTTTCGCTTTCCCTCAAAATTACTTTCAAGAAACTTTAATGCAAGGTCATTAATTAATTATTACGATAGTTACTTGTTGATGGATTTTTTATTTTCTTGTTTAATTACTAAGACGTTTGGGAACTTAATTTTGTGTAGGTGGTCTAAGATTGCTTCACATTTTCCTGGTCGCACAGACAATGAAATCAAGAACCATTGGAATACTCGAATTAAGAAGAAATTGAAGGTTCTTGGTTTAGACCCCGTGACCCACAAGCCCATTGAACAAACAGAGAAGGATGTTAGTGGTGAGGAGGATGAGACAATTCAAGAGTCTGTTTCCTTAAAAGAACAAGAGGAAAGCTTGGAAGTCAAGTCAGAGGATCGTGATCAAGCCAAGAGTGATTTTGTACAAGAAAGAGATCAGAAACTTGAGCAAGATGAATTGAAGATATTGGATGAAACTGATCTTCTGAAGAGCTATGAAATGTTGTGCGGGAGCTTGGATGTGGGCTCATGGATTAATCAAGAAACCAACACATCTACTTCTTATAGTTCTCAAGAATCTAATAACCTTTCAGCTGTTGAATTCCATTCCATTCAAGAAGACTCTGTAAGTCAATGGATTGAGAGTGTGGACTCTTTTCTCTCATGGGACAGCTTCAGTCATCTAGATGAAGATCTTTTCTTCCTGGAAAATAGCCAATGTAATTACATGAAGCATTCGGTCCCTAAGCGCCTCTAATTTCATTATCACTCAAGCATTTAGCTCCCATAAAAGTTAATCAGATGATGTTAGTGATTTGAGTGCTACCTTATTTTATATGAAAACCATTTATATATTTTGAACAACTGAAGTTGTTCTTAATTATTCTTTGCCTTTTCCTTTCGTTCTTTCTAATGATGAAAAATTTAGTGCAATATGTTTTTGTACATTATTGTTTTCTTGTTCTTTCACCATCACAGGGATGTCTGAGCTTTGCCACATCTGATTAGTGAGGCAAAAAGCTTGATCCTTGATCGTAGTTGTTGTTATGAGCTATGTTAATTACTTTTTTCTTGTCTCCTATACATGCATGCAACTGTAATAAAACTATCATTGGAGTCATAGTTCTCATTAAATGTAATTCTAAAAGTTTCTATGGGGTTGGATTTAATTACTTTTCCTTTTTTTAAGAACTAAATTCTTCTTTTGCTGGATTTAATGATTATCATCCTATCATTGATTGTTATTGAGCCTAATAACCAATATTCCATCGTGGATAGCTTGCTTAAAAACCAATTGAAAAGAGATTTAATCTCGAGAAAAAGTTAATTTTAAATTACCTTAATGTTAAGATTAAAAAAAATTAAACCCAATACTTGACATGATTTCTTTTTCTTGATAGTAAAAAGGGTCGACTTTTCGAGTTCATTTAAAATTTAAAGTTTAAAATCCTATCATTATCATCTACAAAATGAAAGCAAAGTCAGATTTGTTAATAATATATTTTTATATAAATAAAATTTTTTGCTGAAGCAATAATTAATTCTTTGACTTCTACTTTGTCTAATTACATAATTTCTTGCAACTAATTAAACAAAGTTAGATTTGTGAGTTCACAACTACGATAGAAAGCAACCCTGCACATTGCATGGTATCTCTTGATTTCCTTTTCATTTGATACTTTCATATTTGGTATAAATTCAATGCTTCCTTGCTACGTGAGAAAATTTATTTAATGGCAACATGATATATACAATCCTCTTCATTCTAAAAAGGAAAATTTAATTATACCATATATATTCCTCTTAAAAGTTGTGTAAATTTCTCATGTAGGTCCTATATTCATGCTAGTGGATGCCGTATATATGTGAAGAAAATATATAAAGAATCGGTCCCATTTCAAAAGAAAGCTGATTTTTGTTTTTATTTTTGACTTACTTGAGCATTGTAAGGCTTGATCTTCGCAGAAAATATTTATAGGCAACTAGATAGAAGGAATCAAATAAATCATTATATACATGATGCATGGTAATGCTTTGTTTTTTATGTATCGTTTTCACCATATACTAAACTATAGCCAGTTTAATTACTGATAATAGAATAATTCGTGGACTTTCTCTGATTAAGATTAACAAATTGAACTGCCTGAACCAAATTCCTACGTGGTTTCCTTTGTGAATGTGTCGGGGCCAAGATAATTGGAGAATAGATCGTGCAGAGCACTGAATCAAGATCTTGAAGTGGATGGATCATCGATCAAGCATCCCACCCCAGTGTTCTTGAGGCTAACATGTGCATGCATCCTATGCATAGAGATCAAGGGATTTTATATATAGAACCTGGCAAATCAAATCTACCTCTGGAGGGAAAAAGAGCTTGCCCCACGTTATATGCTGATACGATCTCTGGCCAGCTTTATAATTGATTAAGTTAATCATAAATTTGATTCCTTTGTTTTCCGTCTCAAGAATTTAAGAGGTCAAGGAGAAAACAAGGAGTGGTAATATTTCCTGGATTTAGTTATAATTAGCAGTTCCGAATGGCTAATAATCTGACTTTTAGACAGTCTCTTCAAGTAGAGGATATGATATCTGGTACCTAATTAAAAAGGCCGCCACAAATTAAAGGAAGTGACGAACAACGAGTCGTTGCTGTCCTCCATTCCTCCATTCTTTCTTTTATGCTTTAAAGGTTTCTTTACTGCTTGTTGGCTTTATCTCATCCATGTATTTTACATTTTCTTCATCACCATATCTTTCTATTAGTTGGTGTTGCTTACGTAGTTAAAAACTAGACGTGGATCCATGCTATGTACGCTGCAGGACTGAATTTTTTTTATTTTTTATGTAAAGAATATTATTCAAGTCACGCATGCATGTTTTTAAAAAAGAAAAAACATTCATCATTATTTTAATTAAATGATAAAAAAAAAATTAATAATAATAGCAAATGAATCAAATAAAAATAAAGTGATTATGACAACTTGAAAAAAAAATCAATTAAAAGAATAAGTATTAGAGGACAACTACAAATTTTTTATTGAAGAGTGAGATTGATCAGAAAAATTATATCAACAAAAAGATAAAAAAAAAACAATCAAAAAAATAAGAATCAAATTGAAAAAAAAAAACATATCACAAATTGAGATTGAATGATGAAATTGAAAACAAATAAGAATTTTATAAAAGGGCTAAAAACAAATATTAGAAATCAAAAGAATAAGGACCGAAGTTGGAATCTCAATAAATATAAGGACAACTCAGAAATTTTGAATGATCAGTATGAAATTCAATGAGATGAGAGAGAAAAGAGAGGGGAAAAGCATCGACGAAGACAAATCATCCTACCATCACTGCCACGCATCGTCCCATCACGAAGAAGGCAAAGTTTTAATTCTAACAACAAGGTGTAAAGGAATATTTGGCCATCAAGAGACGATGCGCGCACCACCAAATATTGCGAGCACCTCCCACACAATGACACATGCATTACAAGCACCAACCACTTTTTTTAATAATGTTTTATATTTATTAAAATATCAAATTACCCCTCAATCAACTTGATTATAACTAAAAAATCATTTTGAAAATATAAAAAAGCATTTGGACGCTAGTTTTAAAAATATTTCTTTTAAGGGCAATTTAGTCATTTTTACCGTGCTTTAGAAACGTGAAAAAACCGAGTTGTCCCCGATCAATATAATAATGACCAATGAATTTTGTAAAAAGACCATATTGCCACTAATAACCAGTTCAAAGATTTTTTATGAGAATGATAAAACTGTTATTACATGGTTCCATTAAACAATGACTCATGAAAAGTGTTTTTCCAAGGCCATTTAGTTATGGTTAATTGACGCATGAGATGTTCGTCTAGCATAATGTTTTCCTTTTTGATGTACATTTTGAACTTTTAGTTTTGTTTTTTTTTTAAAAAAAATTGGTCAATATTTTTTAATTTCTTACAAAAGAGTTATAATTGAAAATTTTTTAGTCATCATATATATTTCACAGTACATATAATTTACTCCTTGAATATTTTTTTTCAATTAAGTTCCTACATGTCAACTTGTAAACTTGATCAAAATTAATCAAAGATTTAAATGTATTGACGAATAATATAACAAGAGTTAAGTGAATCTAAATGGGTATATATGTTTAAAAAATAAAAATTTTATTTCTTATAATTTTACTATATCTATTCTAAGAAATTTTCCTTATTTTCTTTATAAAAAATATCATTTCCCTGCTTTTAACCTAAATGATTAAGACAAAGAGGTCCAAAAAAAAAAAATTGTTATTACTAGTTTACTTCTCACACTATGTTGCGGGTTAGACTAAAATTTTTTGAACATAAAAAATAAATATCCAAGTCACGGGGAATTCATTGATATTTTCATTAAACTCGGTCTAGCAAGTCAAACTTGAAACTTCAGACTCAAGTCCTTGCCAAGTTTGGGTTTCCAATTAAATCATATAAGAGTTATCTTGATGTGACTCAGTAAACTTGACAGGTTTCAAGATAATAAAAAATCAAAGAAAAAAAATAACATAAAAAACAAAAATCAGATATGCGGGTTTAAAAGCAACCTAGACGATCATTACATAGAGGTTTCACTTAAACAAAATACAGCTCACGTCTTTTTTCTAACATTGAGACGATGACGTATTAGATCGATTTCGGTTAACTCAGGTTAACTCACCAAACCCATAACCTGGTTTGTGGATTCCAATAGGTCAATAACATTTTTTATTTATTTTAATTATATGATAAAAAAATATAAAGACCAATTCAAAATCAACCCAATATTAAATAATAAAATCGAAAAAAAATAGTAAGAAATGCTAAAGATCTAAAGATTTATCAAAAAAAAAAAAAAGATTAGGTCAAGAGTGTAAACTTGAGTAGCCCAACATATCAGGACCTTAAAAAAAGTCACCACCATTAAACTCTCCTCATTGAACGGAACCCATCGACATAAAAATCAACCTTTTTCGTGGATAGAATTTTTGTCAAACTTTCTCTCTCCTTGTCATTTTCAGGTGATTTTTTCTTTTATTTTTCTAACTCAAGAACTGAAATATAAAGAAATAGATTTTTAGATCAAAATAAAAATTCTCATTAATTTGGAGTTAGCCATAAATTTTCTCTGTGTATTATATTTTTGTTTCATATATCTAAATATTGTGTTTTTACGATAATCCCAAGCCTAATGTCTTCTAATTAGGCTATAGAAGGGCTTGATTGAAAAGAAAAAAAATAAAATTAAAAAAGAAATATCAGCTGAGGTGAGGTGCATGGTTCACTTTTCAAATTCATTTGGTATTGTGGTAGCAGTTGCTTTTCAAAGTACTTTTCACTTAGAAATGTATTGAAATAATATTTTTTTTTAATTTCTTAAAATTTTTTGACATCAGTACATCAAAACGATCTGAAAACACCAAAAAATATTAATTTGAAGTAAAAAATTCAAAAATTCAAAAAATTTTAAAAGCACTTTTAAAATATAAAAATAAGCATGTTCTTCATTCACGTCTTTTATAAATGGATTATATCTCAACGTAATAGCTTAGTCTCTAAACTACTTGATACTTTTTGTTTGATTGGATTAGTTGATTATGGACGTGATCAATTTTTGTGATCGTTGTTGATATTATTGTGATTTTTTTGAATTTTTATTTCTTATAATATATATATATATATAAAGAATTTTGACAAAGTTTATGATTTGAAATATACAAACTTATTGGAAAAATATTGTTAGAGACTAAATTATATTTATTGCAAATATAATAACTAAAAAATTTCAATCAAGGACATTTTTTTAGTAAAATATTTTGACTAGGAACATTACATATGTCAATTTTTAATGGCCTTAGTAACTCCAACATATAAAAAGATGTGATGATAACAAAGATATAATGTCTATAGATAATACTAGATCATTTACATGTGTTATATTGTGGGTCAGATTAAAATTTTTAAATATTAAAAAAATATTTAGATATTGTTAATGTATTTTCAAGAAGGAAAAAATTTTAAATTGTGTAGAAATTGACCCGACATGACTCGATCAACTTGAAAAGTCCAAAAGTGACTTGGATAACCAGAAAAAAAAAAAACAAAGTTTGACTAAAATAAACTTCAAAACGACATCTTTTAAAAAAAAGATATTGAGATGACAACATATTGGATTGACTTGGGTCAACCCAAGTTAACATATAAAATTCAAGATTTGAGTCATGAGGCTGTGATAACCTCATAGGCAGCAAATAAAAAACATATCAAAGTCATATTCTCAATCAACTCAATGTTGAAGAATGAAATTAAAAAAATTAATTAAAAAAAATAGTCAAGTCAACTCAGGTTATTTTTCCAAACCTAGATCATGAGACCTGTATAACTTAATAGAAAAAAAAATCAAAACAAATTATGAACCTCGATTACTAGTCAATCCAATATTAATGATGAAATTGAAAAAAATCAATTAAAAAATGATAAAAAAAACTTGAGTCAACCCGTGTTAACCCACCAAACCATAGACTCGGGTTAGGAGACTGGGATAACCTAATAGAAAGTAAACTAAAACAAATTATGAAACTTAATTCATAATCAACCCAAAATGTTGAAGATAAAATTGAAAAAAAAAATCAATTAAAACAAACCTAGAAAAATCCGAGTCAACCGATTTAACCCACAAAACTCACGACCTGAATCATGAGACTGAGATAACTTCATATAAAATAAATTAAAATAAATTATGAAGTTGAATCCCTAATAATTCCATAGTTAGAAGATGAAATTGTTAAAGAAAAACTAAATTTAAAATTTTTTTTGAGAAAAAGAGAAACAAATTACTGTTCTAAAAAACAGTACTCATGATTTTTTTTCTCCCCAATTACTTTTTGTTAATTAAGATTAAAAAAAAATGAACATAAAAGAAAGAATAAAAATCCATGCTCTCTTATTGCAGTCAGCAGCTAGCCACACAAGAACATAAAACGATTATAAAGGCAGATAGGCTAGCTAGAAAGAAAATTCTCAAATACTTCGAATATAATTTGCTGAATTAAGTTATTTATGAGTAGCACAAGATCCTAATTAAATAAAAGGATTAAGCTTCCAATTTTGATTTCATGAACCACACCGTCCCATAATAGGATTACTAGTTAGTCAGAAATGTTATCATTAAGAACTTGATGAGTCAACTAATCAAATTAATGATTTTCTCATACTTGGATTATATCAAATTAAGCTCTACCTAGCAGCATATCCCTTAATTAACTACGTTCATCGGCAACTAGTAATTAATTAAAACAAACAGAAAGCTCGAGTTCAACCTAATATATAATAAAAGGATTAATCAAACCGAAAGAAATAACAAGAAAAGAGACATAATTTGATTAATAATACATACTTGTTATAGTTTTGGCTTCATTTGCCCCGTGGTGTGTGAACAATTTTAATATTTCATGTTTCAGCTAACCATGCAACTTAGCATACAAAATAATTTAATTCCCACTTGGGACACCTTGTTAATTGGATTACCACCAACGGTACTCCGGTTTAGGAGTGTTGAATCTGTTTTTTTATTAAAATTTAAATTTTTTTTAAAATTAGTTTTTTTTTTATTTTAAATCGTTTTTATATATTAATATTAAAAAAATTAATATATTTATAAATAAAAAATATTTTAAAATACAATCTTTACTCCACTTTCAACCAACCTCTTAATGTCTTTTCAACAGTACTAAGAACCTAATAATTTAATAGATGGTCTAATGGTAAGTACTTAGAACTAAGGGATTTGCTTCTCTGTGATCTCAGATTCGAGTAATGTGGTTGCTAATATGATGACCATTAGAGGCTTACATGGTCGTTAATTTCAGGACCCGTGAAATTAGTCAAGATATGCACAAATTAGCTTGAATACCGACATTAATAAATAAAACAAAAAACCAGGAAACCTAAATTAAGCAATCGAATACCAACTTGACTTAATTACAGAATAATTAAGTTTAACTAATTGTCTAGCTTACTAGGCTCTGCTGCTTAATTTGTCAACTCAAATTCTACTTAAGTAACACTAGCTGGAACATAGATCGGTGGACGCCCCTGGTTTGACCCAATGATATCCAATTAATTAAAATATATCTAGTTAAATTAATCTTAAGCAGCTGTGAAATATTGATTACTTGTTGATGAGATCTGTGCAGGGCACGTGGCATCCGTCATCACTCTACCTCTCATTATCGTCACCCGCCATGACCACCATTGCCTAACAGCATGAAAATTAGGAAGATAATTGTAGTTATTATGAGCAACTAATTAATTATTATGTATCATAGGAGGAAGTTGTTGTGGTCTTTAACAAATTAATTATTATATATCAACCAACAGTTGTTGATGATAATGACGATGGGCATTATTTATAATATAAGGTTATTTTTATAACGTGAGAAAAAGTTAATTAGCCATAGTGCGTTGTTAATTTATAATTTCAAAGGCAAGTTGCTTAGTTAATTCTGTAATCCAACAACTGCGTTTTTATAACCTAAAATGCAAAGGGATTAAGCTACAGGGTGTCAAAGGAGATTCTCAGAAGAGCTTATGATTTAATATTAATTTTAGGTTATCATGTTTACTACAATCAACATCTCATTTATTGTTGGGACCACGTTCCATAAAAATTCAATTTTTTTTGTTAGAAGTTAATTTTTTTATATGTGTTTTGATGATTTTTTAAATATAAAAAAAATATCATTTTAATACATTTTAGTACGAAAAATATTTTGAAAAACAATTATAATCATATTTTTAAATAGACATTTAATCACGTAATTCAATATTAATTAGGTCCATTTGGGATGGGGTGATGAACAAATATGTAGAGAAAATAGGAGAATTACCTTAATTATGTAATTTATTAGAGAATAATAATAATAATAATAATAATAATAATTAGAATCTATAGTCTTCCTTTTCCGTATATAAATAAATTAATCCATACGCGGTGTGCATTTTTTATTTATTTGTTTGGTTGCAATTTGTTTTATTTTTTTTAAAAAAACAAAAACTTGGTAATGCCAAGATTAACACAAACCACTACCTATATTTTTATTAACAGCAATTGGGATTTAATTAGGGATAAATAAGTCTTCCAAAAAGTTGACATTTTGATTCCACAAGATTCACCGAAGAGAATCATGTTGAAATTCATCAATTGGGTTGATAAATTCCACTGAGAATAATATTAAAAAATCAACCTTGTTTGTCCATTTGAATTTAAAAAATAAAGAAAAAACTATAAAATAAAATGGAAAAAACATATAAAATTGTGCATTAATTTTAATAAAATAAAAATTGTGAAATTACCAAATCATTTCATTTAAAAGTATACATTTGCTTATGGCTATAACAAATCTACCTTGGACCCGTTACCCACATGAACTAGCAACAACTCAGTGGGCCGAATAAAGAGCTATTCATGGTCTGGGCCCAATTCAGTTATAAGCAGAAAGAGAGCACTAGAGATCCTTTTGAGCAGCAAAGAAGAAGAAGAGAAGAAATGTTAGCAATACAGAAAGCAATCAGGAGAGTCCATACAAGCCTGGATGCTCCACGCCTCACGAGATTCACTCTCCAAGCACCCAAAAATGTAAGAAAAAAGCCTTATTTTTTTCCTTTTCCTTTTGCAACTCTTTTATGTGATTTAGTAAATTCATCTGTTATTTTCTTGAGGTTGATATAAGATTGAGTAGTTTATAGAAACTGGGTTCTTTATGTTTTTTTAGTATCTTTTAAGTGTTTGGTAAATTTGTGATGGGTTTGTTTAATACCGTGGGAAAAGGGAAATTTCGAATGCTGCAAGCAAGAAAAATGCTTACAAGATGTGTTTGAATGTCAATTTTATGGAGTCAATATGGTGTTTGTATGATAGTTTAAGCTTATGAGCTTGCTTATGAAAATGGAGGGCAAAGTATGGAAAAAGGGTATTCGAATCGACCATTCGATGTTAAGAAAAGGAGCTTTATGAGGGCATCTTGTGGTCAATCGGTTTTTCTAATTGATGAGGAATAATTAACTTAATATGCACTGAACTGACATTATTATTAACTTAATTACATGTTTCCTGATGTTTGAAGAACAACTTCAACACCATTGTCCGATTTGGTTGCCGTAGCCACAACATGGCTGAAACTAAAGTTTGATCCTTACCGAGGTGATTTGTTTTGTAAAGTCTTCTTTGTTCACGTTGGTCACCTGTGCATTTCAAGATATGCTCTTGGTACTTATTCTGGATGGCAGACAATGTAGCATAGAGGGAATACATATTGCCTGACATGCTATGTATGTGGGTGATTTCTAAAACGATCCTAAGGTAGTGCAATTGTCTCTTGAAAACAGGGCACATTCTTCGTTTCCTTTCTTTGTTAAATGTTTCATAATATCAAATATTGATATGAAGGGGGATATTTAAATTCAATACTAACTGAATATCCTTTAATTTTTGTTTAAATGCTGGTAATGATATTCAGTATCATGTTTCTGTTATCTTTATCAAGGTTTTTTGTGACCATGTCATTTCTTATATTTTGTCTACCATATAGCTCAGTTGTGCTTATGTTCTCTTTGAATCTCCAGGTAGAGGTGGAATATGCTAATGGTAGCAAGTTTAATCTGTCAGCTGAGTTCTTGAGAATACAGAGTCCAGCTGTTGATGGAAAAGTTAGGTCAGTTGGGGGTGAGAAGGTAAAAAAAAATTAATCTTTGCCTCATTATAAAATTGATGCTGTACCCAGGTTTACATGCATGCATACAAAAAAAGAAATCCTATCATGTATGTTACACAATCAACATTATTGATCATTTTTTGTGAGTTGCTTTTTATGGTCATTTGAGTGGCTTGTGATTAGAACAATTTATTAAATAATACAGTAGAAGAGCTGGATTTCATTGAAGTTTTGTACTTCAAAAGCTAAATATTTTGGCAATATATGAGCTCATTTATTCTGCTTTTTATCCCATGCCATTCCATCTTTTTGAATCCTGCTCGTGTTAAACTGGAGAAACAAAAATATGTTTTCTGCTTTGGCGTGGATAGTCAAGTAAAAATTTAGTAAACTTCGATGGAGTTTTGGAATCCCACTTGTACACTAGACCATATGTTCCCGAATGAACAATTTGTCTTCCTACACTGTATACGTTTTCATCCATAAATGGTAAGTTGCCTGAATGCTTGATATTCATTAACCAGGTGATAGTTGGGCGACGCCATGTTGGCATCATGTCTGCTGAACCTGTAGGAAACTATGGGGTAAGGTACTTAAGGCTTAAGCTTTGTGTTTGTATCTTTATTTTAGTTTATGCTGATGCAAACTTCTCACACAAACGTGCTCATAATGTAAAATATGGTGATGGTGTGATTTGGGTGGATGATTCAGGATGATTTTCGATGATTTGCATAAAACTGGAATATACACATGGGATTATTTCTACCATCTTGGCCGCAACAAGTTTACGCTGATGAGAAATTACATCAAAACACTAAAGAAGCATGGCCTCAGCCGGGATCCACCTAGAAGAAAATGATGGTGGCTTTAGTTGATCATCCTTGCTGGTTTCATAACTGGTGCTCCACGGTGAGAAATGAGCAGGAAGGGGACTCAAACTTGATCAAAGATTTCCTTTATCTCACTGAAACTGTAAAGTTCAAATATTACACCAGATTTCACAGCAGCAGGTCAAACAATTGCAAATGTTGTTTACATGCTATCAATTTAGGTTTAGAAACATGAATGATTTTATTTTGTTTGTGTAACACCCACAAGATACTTTTGAGATTTAACACAATTTCCCATTGAACACCCTAAGTCGTGTAGGTCAGAAGCTCTTTTCCACTCTGTCCCACGCTTTGCTTGATAGGTTCAATAGGACATCAATAATTTCTGTCTAGAATTTTGCAAAGAAACATCAATGCCATTAACTTTGGACTTTCCTTTTTCTCTTTTTTTTTTCCCGCAAGATTCTCTTTAGCGTCGTGCTCTGAATTTCTTGTATTATTTAATGAATCCTTCGTGTATTGACTGCCTCCTGAAAAGCATTAAATAAATCTTTTTTTGTTCATTTAACTATTTTAAATAAATTGACTCACAAATTGTCAATGACAGACACTCTATGACTACAAAGTTTATATAGATATGAAAAATGAAACGTCGATCACATGAAGAACATAAAAGATTGAGAAATGAAGGGCATAGACCATAAAATTAAACTCTAACCCTTGCAACACACAGAAGAATCTCAGAGAGAGAGAGAGAGAGAGAGAGTACCTCAGGGCAAGATAGAGGAAGAGTTTGTGAGGAGTGAAATCAGCTGTCTGTGATGCGAGGGTTTTTTATGGGTTTGGATAGTATCAAAGTAGTTCTTGGGAAGGTTGAGAGAGAGTGCAAGCGTATTACACGCATACCATGTCTTGCAATGTTTTGGGGGATCACACGTTTTTATTCGTTGGCTTCTTAGCTGTATTACACGCAGACCATGTCTTACAATGTTGTCATGGATATTTGTTGTTCTATTCACTAAACATCAGGCCTGAGTAAATATTACTGTGATTAACATCTATATACATAATTACAGAATATGTATATCCTAAAGTGCTAGGAGAAACATTACTAGCAAAATCACCTGATTTCCAAGTGCTAGGAGAAACATTACAGAATATTAAATGAATGAAAAAGCTTCCTACGACATTAGTTTCAAACAGATAACCTTTCCATTATATTATATAGCCTGCGCTGTGGATTTCAGTCCACATGAAGTTTTTCCAAGCAGAAAGAAAAGGAACAATCACAAAAAAAAACAGCTTTCACCTTTTGAGAAATTTAGTAGGGTAGATCAGGAAGGAATGAAGAATTCAGCTATTAATCGTGATCTTCACGATAAAAATTAACTCTTGTAGAATACCTGTAGCCAAAAATTAGAAAACCGGTTTCATTTTGCAACAATTTGTTAGAGAATAATATAAAATTATATATTAAATATCTTGAGATCTTACTTATCAGTTTAAATTATTAAGTTGAGATATTTTTTTTTATAAGAGACAAACACTGAAACAAAAGTTGTTATCAATCTTTCATACATTGTTACACGTTGTTGTACATATATATAGCAGATTGCATTATGGTCTTAGTCTAGAATCAAGCCAAATGATATATGTAATTACATATTCATATCTCTTAAACTTAGGAAGAATGTATTAAATCTATTGATTTTGTATTTGCTAATTATGCCAAGCAATCTGCCAACATCTGCTAATTATCCAAGTGATCTGCAACTGCCAACCAACCTCAAGCTAGATCAAGAAGATTGAGTGATCCAAGCTTAGAAAGTAACTGATGAAATCTTGTTAAAGCCGAAGGCTTGGTGAATATGCATTTCCAACCTCAGGCTAGATCAAGAAGATTGAGTGCTCCAAGCTTGGAAAGTAATTGATGAAATCTTGTTGAAGCCAGAGGCTTGGTAAATATATCTGCAAGTTAATCCTGACTCCGAGTGTTATGAGTTTCTATTATCAAATATTGAACTTGTTCTTGAATGTGCATGAAAACTTGATTATCATAGCAAAAAGACATAAGTTGAGGTGTAAAAAACCCAAATCCTCAAGTAATGTCTTCAACCATATAAGTTCAGAATCAGTTGATGCCATAACACAATATTCTGTTTTTGTGCTGGAGCAAGCAATTACCAATTATTTTTTATTTTTTCATGAAACCAAAATTTTCTCAATAAATATACAATATCCAGTGGTTGATTTGCAATCAAGAGTGTTTCTTGCCCAGTTTGCATCAGTATATTTAAATACCTGGGTGTGACCATTATTTTTCATAAGTAAAGCACATTCAATAGACCCTTTAAGGTATCGAAGAATCCTTTTAACAATCAACATATGATTTGTAGTATGTGAATGTATGAATTGGCTTATAAGGTTGACTACACCGCTTATATCGGGTTAAGCTTTCCTACCATCCTTTGATAAAGTTGTGGTTGTTTAAGGAGTTCATCATTCATTGTCATCTGCAATTTGTTGTCCAAAGAGTCCTAACAAGCATGCAATCAAGCATATCTATTTCTGTCGATTTAAAAACAACCTCTTGGGTGAAGTAACTGTTTATATAGCAAGGAAGTATTTGAGGGCACCAAGATCTTTAATAGCAAATTTCTGATGAAGAGTTTGTTTGAGATTAGCAATAAGTTGCTAGTGAAAATGAGATCATCAACGTAGATTAACACCACCAACCTTTCACCTGATTTTGTTCGAACAAACAGAGAATGATCAACATTACATTTTTTTAACCCATTTTCTTCAAGTACTACACTCAACTTAGTATACCAAGCACAGGGAGATTATTTCAATCCATAAATGGATTTGTGTAATTTGCAAACCAAATTTGGATCACAACTGTTGGGATGTCCAGGTGGTATCTCCGTATATATTTCCTCTTGGAGATCACCGTGCATGAAGGCATTCTCTACATCCATTTGAGACAATGTCCAACCATGATTTACAACAATTGAAAGCAGAATTATGACAGTATTCATTTTCACAACAGGTGCAAAAGTCTTCTTATAATATACACCATATGTTTAAGTGAACCCTTGTGTAACCAGTTGTGCTTTATGTCTCTCAATGGTGCCATCTGACCTGAATTCGGTCTTGTATATCCATCGGCAACCCACAACCTTTTTTTCTTTTGGAAGTGGTACAACAATCCAAGTGTAATTTTTATTCAAGGCTTGAAGTTCCTACTACATTGTATTCTGTCATTCCTCTTGTAGATTTGTTTCATGAAAATTCTGAGAATCTAACCTCTTAGGGAACATTGTTAAGAAAAGAAATGTGTGATGACAAAAGTCTATGATAAGTTAGAGCATTGTTTACTAGATGTCTTACAATATAGATGACAAAATCATTAAGCCTGGATGGTGGTTGTCGATTGCGGGTTCAATGACGTCTATGGAAAGCTTCAGATTCACTAACAGGGGTAGCTGTCATATTTGTATCATCAGTTTTAGATGATATAGGATCAAAATCAGTAGAGTGTCCCTTGTCTATGGCGTCAAATGACAGGTCTGAAGGATTTTTATCATCTAATGGAAGTGGCAATGGAAACAAATTGAATGTGGGCTCCCCATCTATTAATTATGCTAGAATGAGGGTAATATGCAGTGCTCTCATCAAAGTGTATGTCTCCAGTTACCAGCAGCTTTTGTGAATTAGGGTAATAGCATTTGCATCCTTTTTAGGTAAGTGAGTAACCCAAGAAAATGCATTTGACAGCTTGATGGTCTAGCTTATCCTGTTGTGAAGGTTGAATGTGTACGTAGCATGAACACCCAAAAACTCTGAGATGCATCAATTTTGGTGTTTTTCTTGTCAACAACTCACCAGGAGAATTAAAATCTAAAGTTTTATAGGGCACCTGACTATAAGGTAAGTAGTTGCGAGTACTCTTTATGACCAAAATATTTTAAAAACATTCATTTAGAACATTAGTGATCTTTTTTTCTTTCTTTCTACCGCTCATTCTATTGTGGAGTTCCCACGCAACTAGTTTGATGAATAATGTCATGCATGCTCGGGTATTATGTCATGATGTGTAACATATATTCGATGCAATTATCTAATCTTAGAGTTTTTATTGTGGATGTGAATTGAGTTTTGACTAAATTACAAAAGTTTTGAAAAACAGTTGCGACTTTTTTTTTTTATTTAAGAAGATATAGCCAAGTAAATTGTGAGTAATCTTCAATAAATATAACAAAATACTTTTAGCCATCAAAGAACATAAAATTGAACCCCAAACATCATAATGTACCTTATTAAATGATTTATCAGAAAGAGAAGTAAAATAAGGGAATGGTAGGTAAATAGAATTTGATAGATGACAGACATAATGATTTATTGAATTACTGTTCAAATAAGAAAATCATTTAGACAAAACAAGTTTTAAAGGATGAGCCAAACATTGATGCCATAGTTTTTGTTCAAAATCGAGACTAGTATTGACATGAAGTCCCCTAGAAAAGCAAAGGTCTCTTTAAAGATAATAAAGACCTTGAAAGAAAAATTTCTCACCAATCATCTTCTTGGTGGTTAGATCCTAAAACACAACATTGTGACAAGAGAATAATAACACAATTCATCACTATAGTTATTTTCTTGATTGACAATAGCTTAAAAAGAAATGAAGAAACATATAAGACTAGAGATGCAATTGTTTGAGAAAGTAGTTTCATTTTCCCTTACCCAATAACGGGTGTTCTGCCACCATTGGCAACTGAAATTTGAGATGGTGGGGATAAAATTTTAAGTCAAGTACGAGATTTTAATCCTTGGATATGTAATCAGTGGCACCAGAATCTATGACCTAATAATCATACACTTTACTTATTGTGAGAGTTGATGTGAAGGCATTCAAAATACCTTAAATTTCTTCAGTTAGAACACTTTTATTAGTAGTAAGAAATCCTGCAAACTTTCCAAGCAGTGCAAAGAAGTTTTCAATTTAATTTTTAGTATGTTTTGCTTGAAGATATGCTGCAAACTCATTGATGAGAGTTACAACACTAGAGGTAAAATTGGACAATCCATCTGTTGTTGTGTTGGTCACCATATTAGCCTTATATCTGGATGATTAATACCTCTTCTAGTATGCCTTGGTATCTCTTGCAAATTTTGGTTTCAGGTATGGATGTAAAGCCCAACAATGGTCAGCAAAGTGGTCGAAATTATTGTAGTAGTTGCACTTCAAGTTAGATTGTCTTCCCTTATTTTGTTTGTCTTCAGAACATCTAAAGTATGAAAAAAATTCTCTAGAGTTTGACAAATATACTCTAGCTTCATATATGTCAAGTTTGGTGTTTACATTCATAGCCCTTCTTCTGGTTTCCTCTCATTGAACGGTTGCGCACACTTGCAAAGGATGGAAGTTCTAGATTCATAAGTATTCGACTTTGGAGATCTTTATATTCTGGAGATAGATTGGCCAAAAGATAGAAATTCTTGTCTTATTCAAGTACTCAACTCGTTTCAATATGATTAGTAGTGTGAGGTTTATATACTGCTAGTTTATTCCACAAGCTTTTCATGCTTCCAAGATATTGAACTAAAGATTTACCTTCTTGTGGCAAACATGAAATATCTTTCTTCAATTGAAATACACGTGCAACATTGTTCTGATTGTTATACATCTCCTTTACTACCTCCTATAGATCTGCAACAGATTCTGAGTAGCTGAAGATTTCTACAATATATGGTTCCATGATGTTGAGCAGCCATGATTGAATCATGTGATCATTTGAAAACAAATATTGCTTTTGTCAATAAAGTTAGTTTTAGATCTTCCTCCAAGTGCTAATGACACTGCTAAACCAAGAAAGATAATTGAAATCATTCAATAGGACTAATCACATACATTGATTTGTATTAATATAAAAAAAATGGTTGATGAAGAAGGAACAACCAAGGTTACCATTCCCTCGACATAGAGAAAGCTATTTAAGCAAATACATGAAAAGACAGGTGGAAGCTAACCTACTCTGATACCATATAGAAGAACTATCTTAACCTAATAGCTTAAATTGTAAAGTGAGGTTCCATGATTTGATTTTATATTACTCTCTAACATTATTATATAAATTCTTACTTAAAGCAACAAAAATAGAGGGCATGAGGTACAAAATATCTATTCAATTTTTTGTATTATTAATTTTCACTTTTGAATAGATTTCTCCCTTCATTAGTGACATCCACTAACCTCCATGCATCTCTTGCCGTTTGACATGCACATATCCTAAGAAATTCATTCACTACCACGAAGAGCATTAAACAAGGCATCTTTAGCTTTAGTATCAAGATTATGTCTTTTCTTCGTTGCATCATCTACTACAGTTGCTTTAATAAACCTATTTTTTACAATATCCCACATCTCTATATCTTGTGGTTGTGAAAATGTTTTCATTCTAGTTTCCTGATGTAGATAGTTAGGAACATTAATAATTTTTGTGAATAATTTAACCCAAAACACAAATTCAATAAATCCAACAATAAACATGTATGGATAGAGAAAGGAAACTAAAATGACCAATAATGATTTTTGCTTCTTAGGTGCTTCCATTTATGGATGGTAATGAATGCTCACGGATCAAGAGTTATTACTATATTTATACTATACTCATTACCTATACAATAAAAAGTTTAGATATTCATACTCTATTGGTCCGTATACCATTGCTTCAACACAACCAAATTTTCATTCATAGAATGGCATCACACTTTCAATATTTATACTCCAGCAGTCATCCGAGAGAATACTAAACTTTCCTACTCCCAAGTTTCTACCTGGTTCAGAAATGTTGCTCATTTTGTGAGTGTAAAGGCTGTTGCAGAGAAAAGGTCAATCTTGATGGCTTGCTGAGGTTACCCAATATATTAGCACTCTCAGATGAAGAGAGAAGCTGGAGTTGCACCTCCAAGTAAGAAACCCATGCACTTAAGAATCACTTCCCTTGATCTTAAGAAGACATGCAAAATGCCAGACCAGAATGACTAACCGTGATTTTCTTAAAGGGTTGTGGATAGGTTTCCAACTACAAGGGCAGTGCAACAGATGATGGACAGAAAGGAATACAAGATGAGGTTGATATTCCTGGTATGACAAAAACTGATGTTAAGGTGTGGGTCTAAGAAAACATGCTATTAATGAAGGCAGAGAATGTTCCTGAAAAAGGCACTAATGTCGAGTAATTCTGATGAAGATGCTGGTGATAAAGAGTGGAATCCCATGAGCTATGGTTGGTACAACTGTTGAATCACCTAATCAAATATGAGAATAGAGAAGGCAACAGATATGAAAGATGCAGCCTTGCTTATCATCGTTTCTAAAGCAAGAACCACCGACAAGGTCATATAGATGTATTTTACATTCCTAAAGCAGGAATCACCAACAAAGTTATGGATATAAATGTGTAACAGAAGCGAACTAGTGGACATTGATGTGCTGTAAAATATCCCGTAAAAAGAACAATTTATAGAGCAGTTTTATTGAAGGAAAATGATGGCAAATGTACCATACTATTGTTGCTCTATCTATTTCTTCTCTGCACTAAAATTTAGGGTGGGTGCATCAATATCACTTTCAACCTGTAGTGCAGAAAAACTATGTATAAACTAAAGCACTGTAACCATGATTACATAAAAAAAAAGGTATGCACCAGTTCTCAAGACCTTTTCTTCTGTCCACTTTTTGAGATGTGCTTCAGCCCTTGGGAGCCCCTTTTTATTCCCCTACAGCATAAATAAGCACAGTAAAGCAATATATATGGTACAAGAAAAAAATGAGTGAAGATTAGAATATAGATTGCAAATACCTCAGGTACAAATACATGAAGATGTAGAAAAGTGCCAGAAGCATCAAAACCAGAACAGAAATTATAACATACAGTGTGCTTGTCTCCTTCTGCACATGCAAAACAACAGAGATATAATCTACAACGTAATCAACAAACCTTAATAAAAAGTGAACTTTTAAGTTCTTAACATGCTAAATAATGCAACAATCTTAATGTGATGGCTGCAAGCACACATGGCAATAAATACAGGATGGGTGTCACAATAAAATCTTCTATTTCAAGATAAACCAATAAACTGGCTTCAGTTGCATTGACGGAAAGAGACTTGAATCATTTGAACAGAGGTTCCTATTACAAGATTTTTAACCTAAGAGGAAACGGTGAAAAAAGAAAAAAGAGAAAATGCAAGCTAAAAAGGGCCCAGGAATGCAGAAAAATTTGATTTCCATTTCCTCAACTTGTCTGCTTTTTTGTAGGTTCAAGTTTCAATTATAGGATCTCAACCCCACCTCTCAATTGCTTTGCATCGCTTGAGTCAACAAGACTAAGCTTTTATGCTACCTCAGATAGACTCAGCAAAGTACGACAGCTAAAGGCAAGCACAGAAAGAACATGAAATTTACCTTCCCCCCTTTAGAAAATGGCTTCCGACCTCCAGAGCAAGTGTGGGCATCACAAAATTGGCGCAAGAAGAACTCTGCCAATTGAAAAAATGTTAACTAGAAATATCGTAAGATCACCAAGCTACTGAACATGTAGTAACTTCACAATTACACAGGAAGTGAAATATTACCATTGAGACGGAGAGCTGAAGGACCCTCATTGACTGGGAAACAACTATCAGCGAGACTCTGGACACAATTATCATATTGGTGAGATAAAGACAAATTAAATCGATAAAACACAAGTATAGTTGAGAGGCCACCTCACACAGATGTTTATTCCGTCCTGTGGCAGCAGGATTGCACTTGGTCTTGTGTGGCGCAGAATCCAGCACAAGATCACAATGCAACGCACCACATACATCTGCCAAGCACTTGCTATGACTCTGGGTTCAGCACAAGTGTTCAGTGTTTCAATTCCTTAAATATATTGTGAAACTGTGGCTGGCAATATCCAATAGATGCATATTTCTCCATGCAATAAGAAGAATAGCGATGTAAAACTAAAGCCATAAAACTTAGAGAAACAATACAAACTTGGGCAGAGGCACTGAAAACATAAGCTTATATAGAAACAATGACAAAGGAGTTTAAGCAAGCCTAGCGATCAGAACAATTGTGATTCATGGCTTTCCATAAGTTAAGTGGAAAAACATCAAATTATTGACAACAGATTTAGCAGGGTGTCATAGTCAGAATAAGCTAGCTCAATCTAGATTTAGAATATATTCTATACAAGTTCCTTCTTCATACTAAGGGTGTGAAGGATTGAACTTCCCACAATTTTCATGACCCTAAATTTACTGGGCGAATTCATAGTCAAACATATGATACTCCTCAACTTAGAGTGTGACAATGTATTAGGCTATGAGCTTTTCGACATGTAATCCAGAGAATTGTCCAACAAAAAATGCAAAAACACATACCTAGTCAACTGGCATTTTTCCTAAGACACTTTCCACATACAATCCTCATCAGAGAAACATTCCAAGATGAGTTAGCAATGTTGAGCATGTCGTTACTAAAAACCTTATTTTCCTTAACTAAAGAACACATTTAGGACATCTTAACCATGCAGCTCCATTTAACATGACATCTAATAGGAAACCAAGCTTAATTTGGATAGACCACCAAAATTCTGTTTTCAAAAAAATTACAGACATGTTATGAGATCCAAATCAATAAAGATAAAATTATCCATTAACACTTACCACATTCAACAGATCATAATGTCTGTTATCAAAATGCTTATCAAGGTACTTCTCTTCATAAAAGGTCTTCTTACAGTATCCACATCGCCATTCATTTATATCTACATGCATCTTATGCTGTTCTTGATCTCTGTATAAGTCATTCTCTGGATGAAGCCTGCACCTACTCGAGATCTTATATCGTTCTTTCTCCACAAAGGGCATCAAATACTGCATCAAACATCAAATACTAATGCATTGAACTCACTCCTCTATCAAAGCACTAAATGAAGCAATTCAAATTAAAATGGTAATTCTCCAATACCTCGTCGATTATTTTCCATGCTGCCCTACTCCTTTCTCTTGAACAATGCACTTCTTTCTCGTGCTCAAAACTTCTGATTATCAACTTCACAAATGTTAGCTATAACTAACTGGAATTGTTTAATAAAAAAAAGAGCGGCAATTCTATAACAAATACTGAAACAAAAAGGAAGCCAATTATAGAGGTGGAAAATTCAAGGCACTATATTTTGATCTTACAATCTCAAATCTTGCAAAATTAAAGAACCCCAATTCAAGAATTCAGCTTATTAAGTGAATGTCAAGCAAAAAAAACTGCTAGTTTTTGGACATCTAACAATCTAAGTGAAATAGTGATATATTTATTACCTTGAAGATGCAGTTTCCTTTTGACCCTGAAGAAATGAAAACATAGGAATCAATAACTGATTTACTTGAAGAAAATAAAAAGAAGGGTCTTTATTTGATGGAAATTGAAGGAGTGAGATGATATTGTTATGCACCTGAGGCGTAGTAGAAGAAGAAACAGAGGTCAGTTGCAGAAAAACTGTAAAGCAGAGACAGAGAAAAAGAATAGTAAGCTGTTTTCTTGTCAATCCCATTTCTTCTCAATGTTGATTGATTGATATATTGACAGTGCTATGAAGGTTTGAGCTGCTTAAATTCATTACAAACAAATGGTTGGCGCATGAACCCGAAGGAGAAGAAGGTAAGGAAGCCAAGAAATGCTAGTGATTGATTAAAACATGATATTCTCACGCTTAACCATAAATTTATTGAATGTCTTCATTTAACTTCTTACCTGTAATTAAAATTGAGTTTTAATTATATGAATTTTGAACATTATTCACTAGTAACATATGTAATGTCTTTTAATAATATTCAAAATAATTGTTTTTTATATTTTTAAATTATTTTAATTTGTTGATGTCAAAAATAAATTTTAATTTTTTGTATCAATATTAAATTGGTCTTTACAAGATAAAAAAATGAATTTATTTAAAAATATTTATTCAATAATGTAATTAAATTAATTTATATAAATGATATTGATCGGCATACATATTAATAATATATATATCTTGATATATTCTTATCTAGGTGCTAGGAGATATAGTTTTTTTAGATTTTTAGATAAGTAAAAAAATAAAAAATATATATTATTTTAATGTATTTATAAATAAATAAATAAATAAAAAGCAATTATGTATTTAGTTATTATTATTTAAAAAGTTAATCATCTACATCAGTAATGTAAGCCATTATACATTAAAGAGAACAGGTGATTCTATAGATATTGTTGTTAATGAAAGATCCATTTTAACTGGAGGTTTTTTTTAAGTTTTAAATTTTTTATTTCAAATTAATTTTTTTAATTGATATTTTTAAATTATTTTGATGTATTGATATAAAAATAAATTTTAAAAAATAAAAAAATATATTATTTTTAAATAAAAAATATTTTAAAACATAACTGTTATTATTATCTTAAATACCCCTTAATAATCAACACGCAACCACAAGATTACGATAAATAGACACTGAATAAAAAAAATCTAAAACGATAAATCAAAAAAAAATAAAAATATATTGTCGGTTCTTGGATTGCTTCATAAACTAGGTTTTGGGGTGTTTTTAGAGAGTAAAGGAAGATAGTAACAACTTAATTAAACGTATTTTGTTATTTTAAAGTAAAGCAATTTCAAAATTCATAAGTGAATAATTTAAATTTCATTGTTAATATTTTAAAGCTTGTGTTTGATGTTACAAAATTGCACATAAATACTTCTACATGTGAATTTTTAAAAAATAAATAGTTAGATGGAAAATAATGTATAATTTAAGAATGTATACAAAATAGAAAATTAATTTTACAACAAATGTAAAGTTTATTTATGTGAGAAAATTAATTTTCATATTATCAATAAATATGCTAAAATTTAATTTTTTAATATTAATTCCTTGAAACTTTAAATTTCATTTTTGTTTATTATAATTAGGTTTAAAAGCATTTTTATACTTGATGCTCTAAATTTAGTTGTAATTAAGGATATATAAAGTAAGGCTAGTTTGATCAATCCATAATGTTTAAAATCTAAATTTGAGCATATTTAATAATTCTTTCCAAGGAACAATATAAAAGTTCTTAAAATGTTTAAAATCTAAATTTGAGCTTTTTCCCAAACTAAAGAATTTACAAAAAATTTTAAAATGAAACGGCACTTTCAACCTGATTTCTGAGACCAACAAAACTTTTTGCCATGTAAAATTCTTTTATCCAATAAAAAAAAAAGTTCGCAGGCCTTACTATACCATAGGATAAAAAGATTTTTAACATAACAAAAAAAATATTAGACTGTAAGTAATTATTTAATTTTTTTATTAAATTCAACGTAATAGTTTAACCTTAAAATTTTCTGACCCGATTGCTTACCTAACTCGAGTTTAAAATTAAATTTTGTGGGAGTTGTTTTGTCATGACTCAATTGACTTGTTGGTCTAAAGACAATCCAACCGAAAGATTAAAAAAAAAAAAAATCTAAGGATGAAATTTATAGGAAAAAAAACTCATGATCCAACTCCTTGCTTAGCTTAAGTTTAAAATTAAATTGTGTGAGAGTTATTCTGACATGATCCTATTGACTTGGCCGGTCCAAAAGTAACTTGCCTCGTCGGTAAAAACAAAGGATGAAATTAAAAGGAAAAAAAGATAAAATTAACAAAAAAAATACTTTTCAACTTGATTCATTATCAAGTTTAATTTTAAAATTAAATCGTGTGAGAGTTGTCCCAATATAATCCAATCAACTTGGTTAGTTTAAAAATAATCATAACAACTGTTAAAAAAAGTATGAAGATAAAATTAAAAGAAAAAAAAAGATGAAATTAAAAGGAAAAAAGAGAAATGAAAAAAAAAGAGGCTTAATTAAAAAAATATATTGTTGATATAAATTGTGAAATTCTATAAAGTTAGCGGATTTTTTTTATAACCTGGGATGTCCGGGCCAGCTTACGCGCACCACGACTAATCCCCGGACCTACTGAACACTCTGCAAGCCCAGTAGATAAGTAAGGCACCGCGGGAATGATAGACGTGCACGCTAAGGCTTGAACCCAAAATGCAGAGGTAGAAAACCCTGCCAAGACCGCTGGGCTACAAGTCTCGGTGTCAAGTTAGCGGATATTTTTAATAGAGAAAGGTAATGGATATAAAATAAATGTTTTAGGTTTAGTTTGTTGAAAAATATACAGAGCAAAAAAGGTTTAAAAGGATTCTCTATTATACTAAACAAAGTTTTTGTACACCATCTCAATTTTCTCGAAGTAGTGATAACAGAGATGATGTTCTTTCACCATAAACTTTTTTACAGCAGAAATTGTTGCAGCAGAAATTGTTGCAAGGTGGACCCGATTTGTGATATATATACATATACATACTAGCTATTTGACCTCGCTTGGTCACTGATGATGGTTATAGTTGTGATTTAAAAAAAGTTATTTTATAAAAAATATTTTTAGTTGTGGTTGATTTAAAAAAATAGGTGTTTAGTTAAAACTGTGGTTGAAATTGAGGTTGAACAAAAAATAGTTTAATGTGTTTGGTTAAGAATGCTTTTGAAATTGAGGTTATAAAATAATTTTATATATATATATATATATATATATATATTAATATTGATGGTTTTTAATTTAAATATTGTAGATTTAACTATTGTTATTACATCATGAAATAAATAATACTTTATATAAAATATTTTTTATTATTCCATTAAACCATCTACAATTCCATTACGTAAAAAATTCATCCGGCAAGAACTACAGTTTTCATAATTTTTTGAGCGTGCAATAAAATTAAATAAAATATTATCAGGAATAAAATTGATTTGCTATTACAAAGGCGACTGAATTTAATTCACTATACACTAGTTTTTCGGGAAAAAAATATTGTTTACATGACAATGCGAGTTAATTTAATTAACTCTAAGTTAGTTTTTTTAAAAAAAAATTCTACAAAAAATAAACACACTGAAAAAGAAAAAAAAACTATTCACGCGAACAGTGCAAGTGAATTGCACTGTTCCCTGAAACTCTGATGGAGAAAAGCAGCCAGGAGCTGCTTCGCCAAAATCACGTGCAAAACGTGAATTATCATGGCCCCCATCACAAATAAATTGCTTTTTTTACGTAACCAAACATAATGTTTGCTGTGGTTGCTTCAAACGTAGAAGCAACTACGCAAACAAACGGCCTCCTATATATATATATATATATATATATATATATATATATATATATATATGAGCACATACTAGCTATTTGACCCCCGCACGGTCACTGATCATAAATTTTTTCTCAAAAAATCCTAGGTGTAAAGGCTATTTTCAAAATAAAATTTAAAGTATAAATAAAAAGTCATTTATATAAATAAACATAAAAAAGTTGTTAATTATAATTTAAAAAAAAACTAAAAATTGTTACTGATCATAAGCAATATGTGTACTAATGAATTTATTTATGAAAATCAACCTGTAACGAAAATCAACATACACATAAAATTTATTAAAAGAAATTAAAGGAAAAATAATTTATATGTAAGGCTGCACATATTAAAAATATTGTTAAATTTTTTTTTTTATTTTTAAAAAGAAGTTCAATCTATATAAAATATAAAATAAATATTATAGATGAATCACACTAACCTCATAAAAAAAATCTATAATACAAACAATTATAATTCAAAGAATAAGGATGAGAATCAAAATAAAAAATAAATCAGAGGCCATAAAAAAAACTAACATCAGATCGGTACATTGAAAAGAAAAACTTTAACAAAATGAAAAAGAAATCAAAAGAATGAGGATTAAATTAAAAAAATAAAATAACATAAACTTTGATTGGAGAATGAAATTGAAAACAACAAAACTTTAACAAAAGAGTTAGGAAAAAAAATCAGAAATAGAAAAAATAAGGATCAAATCGCAAACAATAACATATAACAAATTGTAATTAGAGGACAAAAATAAAAACATCAAAAATTTTCTCAAATGAGCCTGGGGCTAGAATAAGCAATCAAAACCCTAAGGACTTAAATTAAGAAACGAACATAAAAGAGGACTGGCCTATACTTTTGTTGAGAGAGAGAGAAAATTAGGAAGAAAAACAAAGAAACGACCACCGACAACAAATCGTCCACCAAACACCACCGTGCATGGCACCAGGAGGAAGAGAGCAAGGTGTTGTTTCTAATGACATGGCAGAACAACATATTTGACCACGGGGATACGCTACCCAAACAACACGGATGTACCCCACTTGCCTATTTCTGAACTCCATGTATTATTTGCTTTTGATTAAAAAATCATTTATTCAGAGCGAAATGTTCAAAACACTCCTCGTTATCCCAAAAATTAACCAAAAAATCCACATGAAAGACAAAATCAACCCTGGATTCTTTCCGTTTTTTTTTTATTATTATTATTATTGTAAAGGTAGAAAAGTCATTTAATAATCTTAAAAAAAACATAAAGATATAAACACCCTTTGCTAGCTTTTAATTTTTTTTTTAGCTCGGGGGCAAGGAAGTAATTCATTTAATAATCTTAAAAAAAAAACATAAAGATATAAACACCCTTTGATAGCTATTCATTTTTTTTAGCTCGGGAGCAAGGAAGTAATTACACTGCATGAGTAGTGATGAGGATTGCGACCATAGTTATCAAACCCGACCCGGGTATTGACCCGGTTAAGGAGCTGGGTTTCGGGTTTTATGGGTTAACCCGGGTCAACTCGGGTCAACCCGGATCAACCCGGAAAATTTTTAAAAAATAAATTTTAAATTTTAATATTTCATAAAAAAACTCCATATGAATATAGGGTGTATATTGTAAATAAAATATTTTTCTAATATTTATATAATAAACTTTAAAAAAATTAATAATCAAATATAAAAATATAAAAAAATACTCACATTTAAAAAATAAAGAAAAAGGCAGCCCTTGGAATCTGCTGCCGTTTCATTAAAAAAAAACCAATATTCCCAACCCCAATCCCACCACCAAGACCACCTCCACCTCCTCCACATCAGCAATTGGTCATCCTCATCCAAAGGCAGCCTCTCATAAGCAATTGGTCATCCTCATCCAAAGGCAGCTTGCTTTCTCGGATGCTTGCGCTATTGTCCTTCATGTTTATTTCTACTCCTATTATTCTTGATTTATTTTTCATCTTTATCCTCCATACTTCACTACTCGTAACCGCTGCTTCTTTTTCTTGCCAACGCGTAATCCAATTTTTTTTGTTGGATTTGCTGTTCCAGGTTGGCTATGATATTGCTTGCCTTTTCTTTCTTCAATCACTTTCTTACTCAGTTCTGGGCTTGGATGCGTAAATGTAAGCTCCAGGCCATGTCTCGTGATCTCATATATATGCCTTCACAAAGGGTTATGAGTGCTTTTTTGTGGTCTTTTGAGAAGTTAGATCTCAAATTGCCTAGCCTTGTCCCCCAAAGAAGGAAGATTGTGAGGCTCGTTGTGCCCGGAGGGGCCGGAGGCGGCAAGAAAGATCCGCACGCGAGATAAGATCTCAAATCCGCCATGGAGAGTCACCCGGGTCTCGCCCGGGTTTTCCCGGTCATGGGTCGACCCGCCGGGTCGACCGGGTTTGGCCGGATCGTTACATAGGCCGGTCTTTTAACAAACCCGAACCGGTCCAGCCACCGGGTCGACCGGGTCCCGGGTCGACCGCCGGGCCGGGTTTAATAACTATGATTGCGACTATTCATTGCTCTTTTTTTTTGATTGTCTAAAAACTATTTTTCATATTAAGTTTGATTTAAAAAAAACAACAGAAATCCCTGGCAATTCTTTAATGATCAATTGATGTCTTGGAAATGACTCAATTACCCCATAACTAGGGCATCTAAAATCCTTTTGAAAGAACGAAACGGACATTACACTACCACAATCCACAATACAATGTCTCTATGTCTACGACGAAAACTACATGAAAAGAGCAACGTGTTTTATATTTTTGTTAATATATATAAAATAGTGTAGTTTGGTTAAAATATAGTGATTTCAAGAGAGTTTCCCAATTTGATCCTACTAGAAATATTACAAATCTTTTATTTCTTAAATAATTGTTTTTTAACAGTAAAAAAACATTATTCAAACTAACTTTTTGAAATTAAATCTCTTTTCAATTAGAATTTAAATCAAAGTTATTAAACTTATTAGTTAATTCAGGTTAACCCAACTCAATTTATTTTTATTTTTTAAAATTATATTTAATATTAGCACATTAAAACAATCCGAAAATATAAAAAATAATTTTAAACAAAAAGTTTCAAAAAACCATCACATACGTTCACCTCTATTTCCATGTCCTCTTCTTTATTCATATAATTATAAAAAATTAATAGTAAAATCTTCTCGAAATCATAGAGGTTTTTCTCAGAACAAGAACAAGATAAAAGTTGTTTCTCTTTATAATTATACATAGATTCTCTTTGCATGTAGATCAAACTTATCCCGTCCAATGGGAAATGAAAGAAATTAAGAACCCTAAAAAACTATGAGAGAGTCCAAATCAAAATCGAATTGCTAAGAGCAAATGATTAACATTTTCCCAGCTTTGTGATTCTAAGAAAGAGCACATGAAACTCTGTCTAACTAAAAAAGATACATATTTCCAAAGACCATAAAACAATGAGAAAATCTGCAGGCTGCCTAATTTGAAGAACACTAAAAAGGAAGTTATATTGCTTGCTGCTTGAATCGCTCAAAGATGGGACCACTAGAACTTGACAACTGGGGGCTGAAAATACTAAAAGAGAATTTGTATTATAAAATATGTTGAAAATCAATCAAAACTAAATGCAATGTTGTTTATTATAAAATAAAAATAAATCAATTGCATGTATTAAATTAGAGAATTTGTATTTAATTATAATTCTAATATTAATTTTACGTGTAAAAAAATGGATTTGATTTTTATTTGATATTTAATATTACTTGATGTAGTTATATTTATTTTTTATTTCATATATCCTTTTCTTAAATTTACTGAGATCCCTAGCTAGAAGGGGGCTTGCTATAAAAATGAGGTCGTGTATAGGAGATTTCAGGTCCATTAGTATTATTTAATGCAAATAATCAATCAAGCTTGGACTTTGACTAATTATTAATTAATAATTTAATACATTTCGTTATCATTACTAATTAATTACTCCTGCTAGCCACCATTCACTGGTCATCCCCACCCACTCCTCCTGCATTGAGACATGAGGGAGAAAGAGAAGAATTCTTAAAAAAATTTCTGACTTGTCAAATTCGGTACATAATCAATGAAATTTAGATCTGTGAGAAAAACCCATTTGAAATCGAGGATTGAATTTGAGCTCCCATGGCTCCACTCACGGTATTGATGCTGGTGGGTTTTTTGTTTTGGATTGATGGCGGGTCGGGTTTGGAGCAAGAGGCTCCGTATAGGATCCATACTTTGTTCTCTGTGGAGTGCCAGAATTACTTTGATTGGCAAACTGTGGGGCTTATGCATAGTTTCAAGAAGGCCCAGCAACCGGGACCTATAACCAGATTATTGAGTTGTACGGATGAGGAGAAAAAGAATTATAGAGGGATGCATTTGGCACCAACTCTTGAAGTTCCTTCTATGAGTAGGCACCCCAAAACTGGTGATTGGTGAGTTTTTATTTTTTTCCTTCTTTTCTTGTGTTGATTCAAAGAATGTTTGGATCTTGTGGATTTCTCTCTGTGTCTTTCTTTGTGGTTACTTAAACTGTGATCATTTTGTTTGTTTCTGTACTTTAGCATTTCAATGCTTACTTTTTCTTGCATGAAATCTGGAGCTTGTTTATTGTCAGTAGTTGGCATTAGGAGTTGGATCAGCATGTTACCGTCTTATTGTTATCAAATGCTGATTTGAACAATGTAGCAATATCCTCTTCTAGTTTTACTTGCCTTGCCTGAGATAATCAAAATTGTACAGAAAATTATAAAAAAGAAGAAGTACAAATAGGAAATCAGTATCTTCCGGGGAAAAAGTGAAGGGGCTAGAAAGGATCTTGTCTTGCAATGATTTGCCAAATTTCTGCATTAGGCAGCATAACAGGCTGTTATAGATCCTGGAATAAAACTGCACAACATGAGTAGTGATGGGGATTGCGACTGTTAACTGCTTCTCTTTTTTTCTGGATTGTCTGAACTATTTTTCATATTAAGCTTGATTTTACCTAATATTAAAAAAAGGCATGCTTCTCTTAATTTTTCGTCATGCACTTTTCGTCATGCACCATTCCATTGCCAAGAAACTACATGGATTGTAGTTTTCTGAATCAAGCATTATGCTAACCGTATAATGGGTGGGCTTTAGATGAATGCTCACTTGAAAATGGGTGGCACCAAATCGCTGTTCCCTTTTCCAAGTTTCTTTCTGTTGATTTTCATTTTATCATGTGTAGTAAAGCTTCTCAATTTTCTAGACGCGTTATTATCAATCCTTCTCATATTGTGCTCCAAATTTTATCATTCTCAGTAGCATTTTGATATTATCATACATAAAGAACAGAACTTTAAGATTATATATGCAAACATATATATTTTGTTATATCTTAACTATTTTTCTCCTTTTGCTCTACCATTGTACTTTCTTTTAGTTTTTTCTCTTTCAGGAAAAATCTGAAGCCCTTTTGGAGTCTCCTCATACTGAATAAAAGGAAACATAAAGTAATATGTTTTTTTTTTTTTTTTTTTATGTTTCTGCAGGTACCCTGCAATAAACAAACCCGCTGGAATAGTCCACTGGCTTAAACATAGTAAAGATGCAGATGACGTTGATTGGGTTGTCATTCTAGATGCAGACATGATCATTAGAGGTCCAATTATCCCTTGGGAACTTGGTGCAGAGAAAGGCAGGCCTGTTGCTGCATATTATGGGTACTAGCTTTTATTTGTCAGTTAAATTTATTTGCTGGAAATACGTATCTTCTCTCTTCATATCATGGTATATTGAAGTTGCTATTGCCTACAGATAATGCTCTTGTAGAAAAAATTTTACTGCTCTGTTTGCACTTGTCATGGCTTGTAAAAGGCACTCTTTTCAGAGGGACATGAACAATTTGGAATTCAAGTGATTTTTCATCTGAATTTTAGATGATGATCTGAAGTTGTACCCTGTGTTCCGAATGTTATGGATCATGTCTTTATCTCCACTTGATATTAGTGATTGTTGCTAAATGATGCATTTCTTTTCAGATACTTGGTTGGATGTGACAATATTCTAGCTAAATTGCACACAAAGCACCCTGAACTCTGTGACAAGGTTGGTGGGATTTTAGCCATGCACATAGATGATCTTCGAGCATTAGCACCCTTGTGGCTTTCAAAGACAGAAGAAGTACGGGAAGATAGAACTCACTGGGGAACCAATATTACTGGCGACATCTATGGGGCAGGATGGATAAGTGAGATGTATGGCTACTCATTTGGTGCAGCTGAAGTAAGTTGCTTTGTTGGCATGGCTTTGTAACAAGATACAAGAAATGTTTTCTGCTGCTTCTGTTGTGCTTGAAACATTCAATCATATGATCTGTTTTGTTATATTTATATTTCCAGGCTGGACTTCGGCACAAGATCAGTGAGGACCTGATGATCTATCCAGGCTATATTCCACGAAAGGGCATTGAACCTATTCTTATACACTATGGCTTGCCATTTAGTGTGGGGAATTGGTCTTTTTCTAAATTGGATCACCATGAAGATGATATTGTCTATGATTGTGGTCGGCTCTTTCCCGAGCCTCCTTATCCTAGAGAGGTTTGTGAATGAAGAACTAAATAATTTTATTATGTGTTTTAATGAACAAAACCATGTGTTTTCAGAAGAAACCTGCCCAGTTCTTTCCAAATCACATATTTTGTAGGGCTTTTCAGTTTAGGGAACTATAATAAGTAGCTTGTTATGGTTGTTTTTTGGATAAGCCCTAACATGATGTTTCCCTAAACTAAAAGTCTGAATGTGTTTTTGATTATATACATTACATTATCACCACCTGAATGTTTTACTACATAGCACATTATATTATCATCAGCTGAAGTATCAAGGTTTCCTTCATAATATGTTGAAACACTGTGCTATATGATGGATACATTGCAGATGAAATAATGCCGTTCTCTTCTTTTGCAGGTGCGGTTGATGGCATCTGATCTTAATAAAAAGCGAGCCCTGTTTTTAAATTTAGAGTGTATAAACACTTTGAATGAGGGACTTTTGTTACAGCATGCTGCAAATGGATGTTCTAAGCCTAAATGGTCAAGATACTTGAGTTTTTTGAAGAGCAAAACTTTTGCTGATCTAACTCGGCCAAAATTTCTTGCTCCTGGTAGTATAGAAACCAAGGAGGCTGCAAACCAGGGTGGAAACCAGGAGCAGGCCGTTGATGAACCTGAGAAACCACATCCAAAAATGCACACCATATTTTCCACAGAATGCACTCCTTACTTTGATTGGCAGACTGTTGGCCTTGTCCACAGTTTCCACCTGAGTGGCCAGCCTGGAAATATAACACGGCTTCTCAGCTGCACGGATGAAGACTTAAAACAATATGCAGGCCATGATCTTGCTCCCACCCATTATGTTCCTTCCATGAGCCGGCATCCCCTAACAGGCGATTGGTATTATTCTTATCCTCACACTTGTTATCTCTTGCCTCTGATTGTTAGCATTCTGTGTTACTTTAGGCTGTTTCCAGCACTTGTACATTTCAGTTTCAAGTCATATCATAACTTACCCATCATGTTCATGCCATTTATATAATTGCTGCTAATGTCAAATTCTGCTTTGTAAGAATTTGAAGATCTTACCCTCTCGTAGGAGATTGCTTTACCTGAAAAGATAGACTCGTTGCCTCTAAAGTTAACAATTGAAAGTTTGCATTAATAAAACTGATAAATGCTCATTCACCTCCTCAAGTGGCTGGACCTGCTGAAGCATTTACAATCTAGACTTGTCCTACTTTTCAGCAATCAAGCATGTAGTTGCTTCTCTCAAGTATTTAATCAGTGTCCTTGTGCTCACCTCCCTGAGATTGTACCATTATACCCCACTTTCACATGGGCATATTTGTAAAATTGGGAAGAACATATTGCGAAGTACACAGCCAATTATAAACACTGCCTTTGTCCATGTCAGGTATCCAGCAATTAATAAACCAGCTGCAGTCCTTCATTGGCTAAATCATGCAGATATTGATGCTGAGTTTATAGTTATTCTTGATGCTGACATGATTTTGAGAGGTCCAATTACACCATGGGAATTCAAAGCTGCACGTGGCCGTCCGGTTTCAACTCCCTATGAGTAAGTAAATGATTTGTGTCCCTGGCAGTTTAAGTGTACACAGAAGTCATGTATGATCTTGACTCTTGCTGCATCTACCCCCTTCTCTTTGTTCTTGTGCTCACCTGTTCTTGCTGTTGAATGGGCTTGATATTTATGGCTAACAAACCTTATAATTTCTGCATGTTAGCTACCTAATTGGTTGTGACAATGAGCTTGCTAAACTCCATACACGCCATCCAGATGCTTGTGACAAGGTTGGGGGTGTGATCATCATGCATATAGATGATCTCAGAAAATTTGCCATGCTATGGTTGCATAAATCCGAGGAGGTGCGGGCTGACAAAGCTCATTACGCTACAAATATCACTGGGGATATTTATGCATCGGGCTGGATTAGTGAGATGTATGGTTACTCATTTGGGGCAGCAGAGGTATTTCAAGTCCTTTGAGTCCCTTCTGTTTCCTACTTTATGGCCTTCTATGCTGTACAGAAAAGACCCTATGGAGAAACTTGTTTATTTAGTTTCTGAGAAGTGGCTTTGATATCCTGGCAAGGATGAATGCCTTGAAATTCTCTAAAAGAAAAAAAGGATACACACTCAGTGTCCATTAATTGTTTTTCATTGGTTTCAAAGTATGCGAACTTCAAATGAATTATGTTTTCCTGTTTCCCATACTTTGTTTTGTTCCAGCTCTTCTTGGACTGATGGATTCTGTTGCCTTCTACTCATTTGTTCTTTGTACTTGCAGCTGAAACTGCGGCACCTCATAAACAGCGAGATTTTAATATATCCAGGTTATGTCCCTGAGCCTGGTGTTAAGTATAGAGTTTTCCACTATGGCTTAGAATTTAAAGTTGGGAATTGGAGTTTTGATAAGGCAAACTGGAGAGATACTGATGTGGTCAACAAATGCTGGGCTAAGTTTCCAGATCCACCTGATCCTTTAACACTCGATCAGTCTAATGAGGACATCTTACAAAGAGACCTACTTAGCATAGAATGTGGAAAGACACTGAATGACGCTCTAGAACTGCATCATAAGAAGAGAAATTGCCCTGATCCCCACTCTTTATCCACCTCAAAACGTGATACAGGAAAGGAAGATTCAAGTTCAAGGAAATTTGGCAGGTTTGATGGAAGTAATGCTGTAAGAAGCAACCCTGTGCCCACAAAAAACTCAGAGGAAACATCTCCGCCTGTTCCAGAAGACGGGCTATTTGGTTCTTTGAGGTTCTGGGTTGTTGCTCTGTGGATGATTTCAGGTTTGGGTTTCTTGGCTGTCATGTTCATGGTGTTTTCAGGCCGTAAAAGCAAGGGAAGTAAGAGTAAAACTTATAGAAGCAGAAGAAGATAATCTTACTCGGGATTCATGGATGTGAATGGCTGTGATCTGGTTGTCCGCAATATTGAAGCATCTTTGGAACCTTAACTTTTGCGGCGGGGGTGTGATGATTTATTGAGATTGTCATGCTAGATCATTTCTCAAGGGAAATATCGTGAACTCACCATGTCAACAGTAAAACTGATATTACAGAACAGTGTAGATTATTATGTCAACAGAAAAAATGATCCTATCACAGAAAAGTTTTGGCCACCATTCCATTGATGTTGCAAGCTGTAGCTTAGACCTTGTAACTATTTTTCTTCTTCTTCAAGAGTCAAAACAATGTAATAGAAGAAACAATCGAGGGCTATAAACCCTTTTTATTCGTTGCTGCACTCTGTGTTTTTAGCTACTGTAAGACTGTCTCACCCTGCATGTTACACACCAAAGCTGCTCCAGAAGTTAGCCGGCGATCAATAATAATCTCTCCTTTTTTGGGTATTTTTCTTTGCGAATCTTTCATTATCTAAACAGTGGCAGTTGAGTCCCGATGATTATGAGTAGTCATGACATAAATTAACATTATTGACTGTCATTTTTTACTACAAGCAGCTGGTGCTGACAGATAACATTCTAACAAGGAGCTGTAGATTATACTTATTTATCAGCCACATGACCATTGCTTTGGTGGGAGAATGCTCCGACAGAGAGTATCAGGGAAGAAATTAGTCTTCTTAGCTAATTAAACGGCAGCCATTATGGCTGCCAAAGGTTTTCAGGACCTCCCTCTACATGTACTTTTCCTGTGTGTTTTGGCAGCATGCTTGGCAACCATTACGGAGTTTTCTGGACATGGTCAGAGAACATAATAAATGACATTAACAAGGCACTTTAACAGCTCACCCATATAGACATAAAATTTTAGATGGTAGATTATATTTGATATCAAGAACATATAGAAAATGACAAATCTTAATCATAACTACTCGTTTAATGTTTTTACCATGGTGTATCGTCTCAAATTGTTGTTTTTAGCACTTAAATTAGGACATATAGTGTCATAGTATAAAATGATTAGAAGAGTCCATGTTTTTTAAAAATGTTTTTGTAAAAAGTGTTTTTTTAAAATATTTTTGAAAATAATATTTTTTTTATTTTAAATTAATATTTTTAATATTTTCTAGATTATTTTGATATGTTGATGTCAGAAATAATTTTTTTAAAAAATATTATTTTTATATATTTTTAAACAAAAAAATATTTTAAAAAATAATATTTACAACCTTCTTAAACACGATTCTAAACCATTAATATCATTATAATAGATGAAGTTGAAAATGAGTAGTTCAAGGCATATGCCATGTCATTTTATAAATTTGCATTTTTTTGTATAAAACCAGAAGCTCTAATATAATACGATGGTGACAAAAAGTATATTTTCATCTTTCATTTTGTCACACATGATGAGCACCTCAACTAATTTGAAACCGATATATTGCTCATAATAGCAGACATTAAAAGATATAATAAATATATTTAATATTTTTACAAAAATTGATTTCTATAATAAACATTATTTTATTTTATCAAGATTATCCAACAATATCTATATCTATATCTATATCTATGCATACACACACACACATTATATAGACTAAGCTTTTGAGTACACCATGATGCCCCTTATTATTATTTGGTTGTCAATTTTGTGATTAGTTTTTATTTTTCTGTTATAATATAATTATTTTTTATTAGAATCTATATTTGGATGTGAATCTAATGCTGTTCTTTTTTATAAAATTTTATGATTACTAGAGAATAATAAATTAACATATTTTATTAGTTTTTTTAAGTATATATTTTTAAATAAGTATAACAAAAAAAAAGAAGAAGATGAAACTTAAAACCTACCAAAAATGATAAGAATATTCTCATATAAAATTTTTCTTTTCTAATTATATTTTTTTTATTTAAAATATATCTAAAAAATAACTAATAGAACATCATTAATTACTCCCTGAGTATTATAAAATTTTTCATTTCCTCCACCTTCTATTAAAAAAAAAGAAAAAGAAATAAGTGGTTTAGCAAGATGAAGTTACGCCTCATGAAAACTACATTCATTGTTTTTTTTTTTTTTTGAGAAAATTCCATCAGTAAGAACCTACTTCCTTATCACTATTTGTCCAATAACAATGTTATGATACTGTATATATAAGAGTAAATTACTCTGAATATTCTCTATTATAGTGCTTTTAACACTTGCATGACCCATATTTTTGAAAAAAAAGCTATACTTTATATCTTCAATTGATGGGATTAAACCATGGATAGAATATTCATGGCAATAGGATATCCATATAAAATGAGAGTTTATTTATACATCTTCCATAGATAATTTCTTTTATTTAATATTATTCCTAAAGAATCCTCAAGCGATCATATAAATAGTATAAATCATGAGATAGTGTATGAATCTTTAAAAATAATATTATCCATTAATGAAGCATTATGCTTACATATGAACAGGCATAAGATAAAAAATATTGAAATGCATTGCGCACACCACTTCCTCTAAGGAAAATATATATTTTACACCAAATAGAAAAATGAAGATCTTGAAAAACAATTAATTATTGTGATTTGAAATTTTGATTTATGCATAGAGTTTTTATTTTATATTGTTTTAGTGTATATTGAATGATCCACTTAAACTTCTGTAAGAAAAGAAATGGCGACCTTAGTAATAAGTTGATAGTTATAACATTGCATGCACACTCTGCTATGTCCACCTTATTGATGAATTCATTGGAGCAATAGCTATTCAAGAGGCTTTACTGAATCTTCTCTTATATCATAATGGCCTCCTCATCACAATGTCTCCTTCTTTATTTACTTGCATAATTTCTAGGATTATGTTATATTCTCTTCTAGGACTTTTTTAGAACAAAGATGTATATATAAAAACAAGACGAATGAAAAAACATCTGGATATTTTCCTTTCTACACTACCAACTTCTCAATATATCAGAGCCTAACAATGACATAACACAGTGACACTATCACCCCTTAAACTCAATTGAAAGGGAGAGAAAATCAGTCACAAACCTCTGGTGATTCTCAAACACAAACTTTTATTGATTCTAACTCTCATTATTACTTGTACCTTTCTGACAATCCATGTATTGTGTTTGTTACATGTGTTCTCAATGGAGATAACTATCCTATATGAATGAGAGCAATGAAAATGTCATGCATGCTTTAAATAAAATATCTTTTCTTGATGGAACACTTGCAAAACCAAACCCCCACACTCTAAATCTTTCTATTTGAAAAAAATAAAATTAAATGGTTATTTCATGGCTCTTTATTGCCATATTTCATGACCTTCATGATAGCTTTGTGTACACAGAGACAATAGAAGATTTATGAAAGGGTCTTGAGAAACACTTTTCACGGGGTAATTCCACATGAGTCTATAAACTCAAAAAGGATTTTTATAAGCTATAGCAGGGTAATCAATTTGTAATGGCTTCCTACACCAAATTCAAAGCTTTATGGGATGATCTTCAACTATTTGACAAAATTCCCAAGTGCATATGTTGTGCAATAAAGGAATTTGTAATGGCAAGAGAGCAAGAGAAAGTCATTATATTAAATGAAAACTTCAAGATTGTAAGATCTCAAATCCTTTTGTACAAGCATGCAGAATATGAATTATAATTCATATTATGTAAATTGTTGCACAAATTAGTTACTGGGCTAAGCCAGTGACCAAGTTGTATGGGTTGAATCAAGCCCAGCCCGTATGGCAGAGTCCAACCTACATTTTTTCTTTTCTTTTGAAAAAAAAGAAGCTATTGGGATGTCTTTTGACCCAACCAAACTAGGCTGAACTTGGGCCTCAGACCCAACAAGCCTAGCCTTTAAGCTAAATGTGTGTTTGCTAAACATATCTTAGTGCCTTTTCTTTAGTTTTAGTTTGTCTTTATTTTAATGTTTAGCCAAACAAGCCTTAAAAAAATCTAAAAGAAATTCTATAAAATATCATGATAATTGTGTTGAATTGCATCTATATGAGGTATTGAATTGTCAAAAAAAAGAAGAAAAAAGAAGAAAAAAGAAAAGAGCCTAAGGTATCAGTTATAATATGAGAAAGTAGGGATTAGTGGGAGTCAAAGAAAATATTTGTTCATTTATGAGTGTTTAAATATGTGTTGATATATTAAATATGAAGTAAAATAGATTTAATTAGTTTACCTAATTGTGGTTGAATTTCTAATAAACCTTGAATTTTAAAGTTTGTATGACATCAATGAGATAAATAAACATATATATATATATATATATATATATAATTAATTAATTAATTTGTGCAAACATAGAACAAATAGTGGATTGATGAAATTAAGATGAAATCATAAATGTAGAATAGATATGAAAATATAATAGACGCTAATATGGAAATAGGTAAATTAATGGACGGTTAAAAGTGGAAAATTTGGAGAATTTGGCTTGAATAAATTGACATTTTCTACAAATGGAATATATATAGTATGTTAATTGAAGAAAACAAATTAAAAAAAAGATAGAAAACTTACTTTGTTGACACTTGTATTCAAAGAAGTATTAGTTTAAAATTTTGATTAAAACAAATGTTGATGATTGGATGCTTATTGGTACAGGAAAGGCCACGAGATCCATCTAGTAGTAAGGGACCATTACTTGAGCATAGATACCAAGTGGGTGCTTTGCATCACTACCCGTTATTAAGTATAGAATTCTTAATAATATAACAATTGTAGTCTTCTTTAAATGTGTTCTTCATAAATGTACGTATATATGTATATATTAACAGTAACTGGATTAATGGAAAGACTTTTTAACTAGTACCTTAAATAGTACTAGTAACGTCAGTTTATCTGATGACCGAGAAAATGATACTAGTGACGTCATTTTATCTAATAACTAGGAAATTTGTTAACTAGTATTTTGGGTGGTGCTAGTGGTGTTAGATTGTCTAACGACCGAGTTTTTATTGACCAATTATCTGAGAGGTATTAAAGGGATCAACAAGACTAATAATCGAGATATCTGAGTTAATTAATTACTTTGAGGAGTTTTCGTGGCATAAGTGAAATTATTGAACTAACAATAATAAGCTTTTGGCTAGAATTAAATGAATGACATTAAAGAGTAATTTAAATTGTGAATCACATGATTTAATTCTATAGTTTATTTATATTATATGTTATAAAAATTTTCAAAAACATCTTAGCCTCACGTGGAGCATTAGATTAGCCTTAACACCTCTCTTTTTTTAGTTTAACGTGGGTGTCCGGGCCAGCTTGCGTATACCTCGACTAATCCCACGGGTCCTGAAGTGAACGACCATGAAAACCTCTAGTGGCCATCATATGAGCAACCACAGGGCTCGAACCTGAGACCACGAGAGGAGCAAACCTCTTAGTTCCAAGCTTTTACCACTGGGCCACCAACCTAAATGGTTTAACACTTTCTTTTGTTAAGTTCTAGAGATGTAATTATGGACGATTTAAATTCTCTTTTATAATATTAAGTTGTCACTAATTCTTGTAATGTAAAGTAAACTAGATTTAAGTTGCATATAATTAAACATTTGAATTTTATATATTAAGTTTGAATTTGATATGATATTTATTTGTATTCATTAGATTAAGAGAAATACATGCAATTAGCTTATTTTAATCTTTACGATTTAATCATGTCTTTATTTTGATGAAATACTTTTAATGCTGAAAAGTATTTAAATTATGGAAGATAATGTAATTTATGTTGTTAATTGGTGAAAGTTTATGATAGTTGACCTGTGACTTGAGATTGATTGTATAGAGTTGTTGTGATGTCGATAACTTGGAAGGTTTAAAAATAAAGGAAATTCTATTGAATTTTCAATAGAGATCTATAAAATATAAAAAGGGACCTATATATATATATATATATATATATATATATATATATATATATATATATATATATATATATAAAGCATGGTTTTCAATTTACCCGATGAAAAGATTGAACGTGTTTAAAAATAGGGTGTGTTACAGTGAAAGTGAAGGAATTTGTATATTTGCTCATATTGATTGTGATTGTTGTCATTTGAATATTTTAAAACTTTAAATTTGGTTTTTAATATTTGTATATTTGAATTGTGTTTGTGATTGAGAACTTTTAAAGACTTTAAATTATGATTTGTATTTTGAATTAATTAAAAGTCATAAAAAATGAAGGTTGGAATCTAAAATAGAAAAAAAAAACAGAAAGAAAATATGTTGGCTTCAAACTTAGTCTGCTATAATTTGTTTTTGGGTAAACTTAGTCAATAATTACTAATATAGCTTGTTGTTGACCTAGTGATTCAGATTTTTTTTAGGTTAAACTCTAAATCAAGTATGAAAATTATGGATTTGGCTTATACATTAACTACTGGAAAAATAAAAATAGGGGGCAAATTTAATAATGATAAAATAGATAAAAGAAGAAGAAGAAGAAAGAGATGCAAACTGTAAAAATTGTCAGTTTCTTTTCTAATGTAAAGCTAATTGAAAAATTCTAGGCAGGAAACAGTGCTGCTGCACCTCTTTTATGCCATGAGGTCAGCAATGTATCTTAGCGTTCATAACTTCTTCATTGTTTCTTTTAGCAAGAAGTTACAGGAGAAAATGCAAGAAAATGACAAGGGTTTTGACTTTAATCTAATCAAAAGATTATATAAAGTTAAATACCTATTAAATCAAATATATTATCATCCTTAAAGCTAATTAGTGTTGTAAAAGAGTATTTGAATTTGAAAATTCAATAAGAGCTCTAAGGGCAATATTTTTTTTTAAATCATTTAAATGATTGAAATAATTTCTGTAATACTTAACGTTTAATTCAGATTATATAATTGTCTTTGATGAAGTGAGAGATGACGATGTTGTCTTTTTATCAAGAGATACGTCGTAACGTAAATAACTGACCAAAATTCCTAGCAATTGCTTAACTTGGAGCAGCAAAATAGAATGTTCTTCTTTCTAGCCATTTTTGCACCATTTCTAAAACCCAACTGTATTGTAACGAAGAATTGACAGGCAAAGACGACAGGGGCCATCATGTTTTGGATGACGAAACTGATCTTAGTCGTCGATGACAAAATTTACACTCTCCTTTCCCATAGCTGGGCTGCTCGAGAGGAATGCAATGGATGCTCGATTTTTTTCCCTTTTCCTTCAATTCCTTAGACATCCACAGAGACCAAACCTAGAGCATAGAGCCTACTTGTTGTGTACCTCAAATTCAAACTAGCCATGTTTTTTGGACGTTGAAGCCTTCAATGTGGGCCCCATACCATGTTGTTGGGAAATAAAAGATTCTTACCGTTTCTAATTTCCATACATGGTTTTAGGAGACCCCACTGGAGACAATAATAAAAGAAGGGTGCACCGAGCTTTTTTCTTTTTTTCTCGTTTGGATGCTGCCTCTGCCTGCTTTTTCACGGCATGCATGGACCCAGTATTGTTGCCCTTTTCCATTTGAAATTCAAATTCAAACGGTTTACTTGGGAGGGGACTGGACTGGACTACATAAACACTGGTAAAGTAGTACATATAGATACAAAACCAAGGAGATCAAAAGTTTGGATCATTTTGAGGTTTCACCAACGCTACCCAAGTCATGGGGGACACAACTTGTGTCATGCAACCATTCTCTTACGCCGCAGGCATTTCTAATGACGCCAAAGAGGTCAGTTCATCAAACTGCATTCTGCATTCTGCACTTGCTATTGTTTTTGCAATAATTGGCTACTAATTAGTTATTGAAAGTAAGTGATGGGTTAGTGATTTTTGTCTCCTTTTGCTACCACCACCACCACTAAGGTTTCAGCTTTTGAAGTTAGTAGTAATTCTCCTTTTTATTTGCCCCAAGTTGAAAACTCAAGGGAAGAAATGAAAATCAAGTGAAAATCTGGTTACCAGTTACCACAGTATTGATTTAAGTACTGAATGAAACTGAAAAGTATAATCTTTTCGACTTCCAGTTCAGTTTTTCTGCGAAGGGTTTCTTCACTTACTCTCTTGTCGTATAGCTTCATCATTGTTTGTTTCTGTGTTCTGATGGGATAAATCTTGATGATCTTCATACTATACAAAAACTTGGTTTTCAGAATTCATGAAAATGAACTTTATGCAACAGGGGAACCCAATTCATGCGCTTGGACAGTCGATCTCGTTTGGGAGGTTCATGTCAGATTCCTTATCTTGGGAGAAATGGTCAAGCTTCTCTCATAACCGATATGTTGAAGAGGCTGAGAAATTCTCAAGACCTGGCTCAGTTGCGCAGAAAAAGGCTTTCTTTGAAGCACATTATAGGAATCTTGCTGCAAGAAAGGCAGCAGCTTTGCTTGAGCAAGCAAATGCAGAAGCAAACAATGTGCAGGAGCCTGAAAATGAGGGTGGAATTCCTGATAAGACAACCCAAGATTCACTAACAGTGGCCACAAACTCCCAAGAAGCTGGTGATCGGGAAGAGGTACATGTGCAACAAGTAAATTCTGAAGCAAGTTTTGTTGCTGATGACAATACTCGTACCTCTAATGTTGATATGGAAAGATTTGAAAGCAGCAATGTGGAAGAAGTTGAACCATCGGCCGAAAATGAGATTCTTGTGGATAATTGTGTTAAGAACGAGACTTTAAACCAGATTGTGAAGGTCGATAACAAGGAGGAGGTTAAAGAAATGGAGCTTAGTGTATCAAAACAAATGGAGAAACCTCTATTAAAGGTAATGACATCGTGTAGACAGCTCTATTTTTTATGTTCAAATTTCTGGTCATTAACTGAATTCCTTTGTTCATTAGCAGGATTTCATGTCTTGTAAAGATGATGCTGCATCATTGAGCAAGAAGAAACCAGCAGTCTCTTCCTCTAAGTCTTCGATTTATGATAAAGCATCTAAGCTGCCATCCACTCCAGCTAAACCTGCACCTTCAGTTCGTGCGAAAAAAGAAAACACTGCTACTCCAATCAGCAAGAAGTCTGCATTAGAGTCAGTGGAAAGAAGAAAACCAACTCCAAAATCAACTCATAAGTCGATGAACTTCACTCCTGCCAGAGAATTTAATAGAATCACTTCATCAATTATCAGGAAGATTGATAATTCTAGAGTTGGTTCTCATTCTAAGTCATCTAAAGATTGCCCAACTCCTTCAAGAACTCCAATGATGATGGTGCGTATCTCTTTGTCCTGCTACTTCTGAATTACACTCCGTTTCCCGAGTGACTCTCAACTTGGAATAACCAATCATGCATCCTAAAATGAGATTCGTTTTTTAATTCAGGTGTCTATTGCAGAATCAAAGCACCCTTTAGCCACCCCTCAGTCAGAAAAAAGAAGGTACCTTGTGAAACTCCGCTAGAATGACAAGAAAACTGGTTTTTAATTATCTAACCAGTTATATATACTTGTGCTACGTACAAATTGCAGGGCAAAAACACCTCTTCACCCCTCGACATCAGGAAGCAAAACAGTTCGCTCAAAATGGCATTTCCTCCCAAAAGAGTAAGAAGTTTGATACACCAACACAAACACATTACATAAATAGTTAATTTTACATATGATGTTGGCTACAGGTAACCTATTTCTATGGGGAAATATATTCAAGTACCTGCATATGATGCAAGGAATAGAACACAAGAGAAAAAGCCATTTACTTTCATGATGTCTTTCCATATCATATACAGCATCAATACAGCTTACTATATAGTTCAGTCTACTTATTTCAGACTTCCAGTCTTGGGAAAGAATCGCAGTGTCCAGTTCATGTATCTACAGCATCATTAGTTAGCTAAGAGGGGTTTTAATTTCGGCAGGCAATTTTACCAGTGTCGAAATTAAAATCCCTCTTAGCTAACTAACGATGTTGTAGATACTTCAAATATTCTGCAGTCACCCAAGTTGCATCAATTTCATAGAAGAAATTTGAGCACATCTGATTATTGTTTTTTCATGTCAGTTGTTCAATGTTTATGACTTCCAGCAGAAACAGATCTCAGTCCCCAAGTGCATCTATACCCTTCAGCTTCAGGACTGAAGAAAGAGCTGCAAGAAGAAAGGAGGCAAGTAGTAAAACTAAGAATATTTTGTTTTTTGTAGAAATTATTGTGCTTCTCTGGCCCATAATATTTGTTGTGGTTAAGCCTTCACTCATTTTTATCTCCTCTATGCTTTCAGAAGCTGGAAGAAAAATTCAATGCCTATCAGGCACAAAAAGTGCAGCTACAAGTAACACTCAAGGTAAAATACCCCATTTAGCTTACCGAGAAGTTACCTGTGATATTTGTAAGAAAAATAAAACATGTTTGTTTTCGTTTAAAAAATAATTTTGAAAATTTTAATTTATTTTTTGAAAATTAATATTTTTTATAATTTTAAATAATTTTGAAATGATGATGTCAAAAATAAATTTAAAAAAATAAAAAAAATATTATTTTAAAGTATTTTCAAATAAAAAAACACTTTAAAAAATAACTATTATAGTAATCTTAAACAATATCACGAGGAAAACTGAGTCTAATAGAAAACGATTACTCAAATTTATAGTGATGAAGTTTCTTACATGACGTTCATTATATATTGAGCAGGAAAAAGCAGAAACAGAACTTAAAAGACTGCGACAAAGCCTTTGCTTCAAGGCCAGGCCGCTACCCGAGTTTTATAAACAGAGAGTAGCACCAAACAATCAGATGGAAAAGGTAACACTTTCAGAATCCATTCTTAAATTCATATCCATAGCTTGTTATGTTTCTCAAAAGGACTGAATTTTCTTCTCCGTTTTCGGCGCACAGGTTCCACTGACTCATTCTGAATCACCTGAGCCTGGAAGAAAAATGACTCCCAGCAAGATACGGAGCGCCTCTCAACTTCCTCAATGGTCTTCACTCAAGAATAGTGGTTCCAAAGATGCAATGCAAAAGAAAAGTGATAACCCACGTTCTCTAGCTTCACGACTCAAAGCAAGTCCTCGTGAGAATACATCTCCAAATATTCAGCATGAATGATGCGGTGGAGTTGTTGAGCTTGAGAAGGAAATGAGACTTCATTTCAAATCTAGCAAATTCATAAATGTGTGCAAAGTACTCTGAGATTACAGAGATCAGATAGTGTAAATTTAGTGTGTACCTTAACTATTAATTGCATAAATGTAGGCCACGCTGAACCTAAATTTTAAGCTTCAATTCAGATTCGTTAGGGATACAACACTAAAATAATTACATCTAGATAGATTGTGAAAGACAGATTCAAGAATTAGCCTGTTGAGGGAATAGCAAGTGCAACACAGCAACCTTCACCAGTTCTTGTCATTTGGTATAGATAAAAACGATAACCATTCACTCAATCAATAGCATCTCAAAAAGTTGTGTAATCTTTCGAGTTAATCAGGCTTCATATTAAAAGTAGTTAATCAGGATGATGGTGTACAGAATTAGTAAAATTCTCAACAAGCTGCTTTTATCTACATGAATGTTCTAGTATTAGGAGCCATCAACAATTGTCAAGAGTTTCAGGTCAGAGAATTTATCGTCGGCTATGCCAGCTACTTTGCAGTGTCTCAAAGCTGTGAGCATAAGATGTCCAAAATTTAAACCCTTGTCTCTCTCCTCCACCTCTTCAAGATGTATTGGCTTGGGAGCATCTTGATGCTCTTGTAATCAAGAACTTTCAGTGCATGACTGCACACAACTCCCATAGACTCACTCTTCATATAATCTCAGAAGAGCTGAAATTCACTGTATACTCTTGTTCTTGCCCATATATGCTCACTTCATACACAGACTGACCCATTTGGAGTGTACTGATTAATGATTATATTGAGACAGGTTTGATATTCTTGCTGGAACAAATCAAATATATTAGGTGTGTGTGTATCCCTTGTCTGCTTCAAGAGAACCACTTCTGCCATTAGTATAGGCAATCGTTGATTCATGTCATAATATATCATAATTACTTTCTAACACTTTGTATGCCACTCGTTCAATACTTTCCCAAAACGAAAGTATATCAAAATCAAACATTAAATGTATCTTCCTTAAGCCATAGCCCATTTCTCTCTTTCACTGAATTTCTCACGCGGACTTTCATTTTCCCATAGACCACAGGCATCCGACATAACATTCCATGCATTTACAAAATCCCCATCCTCCTCATGATCGAAAACGCAACTGCTTAAATCATTTACAAACGAACCTGAGCCCAAAAACACGTGATTTAGCTGTTTAAGTGCATGTTGATACATGTGCCATACACATACTCTGTGATGCGTCTCTGGTAATACTGAATCAATTGCTTCTGCAGTTACAGCATCTTGATATGTGAGGATTGTCTTCAGCTTCTTTCCAGCCATGGAAGATTCTGTTGTGTGTGGTCCCGCACCATGTGATGGTGGGACCACCACATTAATTAAGAAGAGAGGCAGCTGGGTCTCTTTAAATTAAATGGTTCGGCTACTGTAGACGCAGTAGTGAAAAACAGAAGAGAGGAGAAGAAAACCGGGAGAAAGAAAGAAGAAGAGGCAGCAGAGCAGCCTGTGTTCTTTCTTTGATTTCCAGCTCGTTCACCGTTGGATCGGGATGAGATTTTGACAGCAGCTTCTAGACACGTTACTCTTCATTCTAGACGGTTGGATCGAAGATTGGTAAAGTAGAAGCTGGCTGTTTTGACAGAAAACGGGGCTGTCAGTATTGTGAGTTTTTCTCAAATAATTCTCCTTTAATCTTGTTGTAATCCGAGAATAAGTTATTCTTGATGATATATATGTTGTATCCCTTAGTTGAATATGAGAAAGAACAATTATGAACCCATTATTTGTTGATAGTGGAAGTTTTTAGGTGGACTACGGTCCCGTGGTTTTTTTCACATAAGGTTTTCCATGTAAAAAATCTTGGTGTTGATTTGTGTGATTATTCGCATTATATTTGGTCATTGTTTTATTCTGTTTTTTACTGCACAAAGAGGGAAAAAGATTGGGACTTGTGAATTGTGAATTGTATTCCGCTAAATTGGTGTCCGATTGTTCCTAGTTTTCCCAACAAAGTGGTATCAGAGCATTGGTTGTGTAGATTAAATTTCTTGTGCAGTTAAAATGAAAAAGGAAGATTTGGGCATGATAAAGCTCACTTCCTCCAATTCTTTTCTATGGAAAACAATGATGGAGGATCACTTATATTGCAATGATTTGGCTTTGCCGATTGAATGTAAAGGAATAAAGCCCGATGATATGGATGATGCAAAATGGAATGGACTTAATAGAAAGGCTACCGCTAATGTTAGAAAATGGGTATCTTCTAAATTCATTAATCATATTTCTCAAGAACATGACTGCTATACAGTTTGGAAGATGTTGGAAGAAACCTTTGCCAAGGAGAGTGCACAAAACAAGGTTTTTATAATTAGAGACCTTGTGAATTTGAAGTATAGAGATGGTGAAGATGCTTCTGTGCATATAAATGTATTCCAAGGGTTCTTGAATCAGCTGTCATTGATGAATCTTGAGTTAGCCGATGAAATGCAAGCACTAATCCTATTGAGTTCATTGCCGGATAGTTGGGAGACTTTGGTGGTGTCACTTAGCAATTCTACTCCGAATGGAAAGATCACTTTGAAAACAGTAAAGGATTGTATCCTCAATAAAGAGAAGAGGAGGAAAGGGACAAGCACTTCCGAGTCTCATGCACTTGTTACAGAAAGTCGAGGGAGAAGTCAAAGTAGGTTCTTTCATGGTAAACAAGATAGAGAATCCAGCAATAGAAAAGGCAAATGGAAGCCAAGAGGAAGATCTCAGTCAAGGAAGGATTTTAAGTGTTATTATTGTGACAAGCCTGGGCATATGCAAAAAGATTGCAGAAAGTATAAAAGAGATAAAAAGGGTAAAGATGAAGACAAGAATGAAGAGAATGGTACAGCTACAGTTGTATTTGATGGTGATGTTGCCATTGTTTGTGATGATGGTTGTGTTAATCTTGCATGTCGGGATACCACCCGGGTTGCGTATTCGCAGCTTCTTACCATGTTACACCCCGACGTGACTTTTACACATCCTATACTGCTGGTGACTTTGGTCAAGTTAGGATGGGAAATCAAGGGATGGCTAGTGTTGTGGGCATTGGAGATATTTGGTTGGAAACCAATACTGGGTGCAAGTTACTACTCAAAGATGTTAGGCATGTGCCTGATATGCGCCTACATTTGATCTCCACAGGTACTCTTGATGAAGAAGGCTATCACAATTACTTTGGAGATGGTAAATGGAAGCTCTCTAGAAATTCCCTAATTGTTGCTAAAGGGAAAAAGATGGGTCTCTACATGTCACATGCCAAGGTGATCAAAGGGGAGGTGAATGCAATTGAAGATTGCTTTACCGATCTATGGCATAAGCGGCTTGGACATTTGAGTGAGAAAGGCCTTGGTATCCTTGCCAAGAAGAACTACCTTCCTTTAAAAGGTATGAACTTGAACACATGCACTCATTGTTTAGTTGGTAAACAACATAGAGTTGCATTTCAAAGATCACCTTCACATAGAAGATCACATGTTCTTGATTTAGTTCATACTGATTTTTGCTCTATGATTGATAAATCTTTTGGAGGTGCATTGTACTTTGTTAGTTTTATTGATGATCACTCTAGGAAAATTTGGGCCACTTGTTTGAAATTCAAAGATCAGGTGCTTGATCGCTTTAAGGATTTCCATGTCAAAGTTGAAAGAAAAACTAGTAGAAAGCTGAAATGTATTCGAGCTGACAATGGTGGTGAATACAGGGGTCCTTTTGAGAAGTATTGCAGGGAACATGGTATCAAGTTGGAGAAGACAGTTCCTATGACTCTACAGCAGAATAAAGTGGCTGAGAGAATGAACAGAACCATTGTTGAAAGAATTAGATATATGCTCTCTCATGTAAAGTTGCCTAAGTCCTTTTGGGGTGAGGCAATGAAGACTGCGTTGCCATGATCAACCTTTCTCTATCGGTTCCTCTTGAATTTGATGTTCCAGATAGAGTTTGGAAAGGAAAGGATGTTTCTTATGCACACTTGAGAGTGTTTGGATGCAGAGCATTTGTACATGTTTCCAGGGATGAAAGGTCTAAACTTGACAAAGAAGACAAAACAGTGTATTTTCTTGGGCTATGAAGATGATGAGTTTGGCTATGGGTTGTAGGATCTAAAGGAGAAGAAAATTGTGAGAAGCAGAGATGTTATCTTCTTTGAAGATCAAACCATTGAAGACTTTGAAGATTGGTGGTGTGGAAGCTGGCCGTTTTGACAGAAAACAAATGGGCTGCATCGAGTATTGTAAGTTTTTCTCAAATAATTCTCCTTTAATCTTGTTGTAATCCGAGAATAAGTTATTCTTGATGATATATATGTTGTATCCCTTAGTTGAATCTGAAGAAGAACAATTGTGAACCCATTATTTGTTGATAGTGGAAGTTTTTAGGTGGACTACGGTCCCGTGGTTTTTCCCGCATCGGGTTTTCCACGTAAAAAATCTTGGTGTTGATTTGTGTGGTTATTTGCATTATATTTGGTCATTGTTTGATTCTGTTTTTTACTGCACAAATAGGGAAAAGGATTGGGACTTATGAATTGTGAATTGTATTTTGCTAAATTGGTGTCCGATTGTTCCTAGTTTTCCCAATAGATTTAACGCTTTCATCATATAAAAGGGAAGCGCAAAAAACCACCATTTGCTTTGTGATGATTCACCCCAACGAATGCCAAAAAGGCCGGCAATCTTTGTACAGTCTGTAGGTTATATCAAAGTATACTACATCACCATCATCCTCCACCATTTTTTCTTCAGCCCAAAATTTTAGTGATCTCATCTTCAACTGCTTGCTTTGAAAATGTTGTTGCAGCCTTTCTGCTTCTCCTGCTCTGATTTCTCTCATCCATCTAGACGATAGTTTACCCATGCACATCTTGGTCTCCAATTGGACTACATACAAATTCAGAAGATGACTCTATCTGCAGCTTAGAACAGTCATTGTATTTCCTTCAACAAATTGAGCTACAGAAAATCTCTTCTGTGATCATAATGTGCAAACTCTGCATGCAGCAACAAGATCATGATTGTGATTTTCTTCAAAAAGAGCGACAGAATAAATGACCAGATGGGCCAAGTTTTGGTGCTCCATCTATCTGAGGGCCATTACATAATTCAGCTTCAAATGCTTGTGCAGAAGTCAACCTCTTCTGTGATGGTAACAAATGAGCAGCAGTTGAGGTAACAAACTCATCATTGTGCTGTGTTTCAAAATGCGTGACACGAAACTTTCCATCAGGTTGGTGTGCAACGGTCATATGCCCCAAGCAACCAGTTGTTTCCTGCCGAGGTTTCCTCACATTTGCCTTGTGCTTAGGGGGCCGATAACCTAGTATAACAAGTGTATCTTCTGGATACTACGGCACCATTTATCCTACTTTTGCTTACAAAATCTTTTCTAATTATTAGAGCTATAGAAGGATCCACAAAATCGTCATCATCAGATCATGTTCATAACAACTCCTTGAATATAGGAGATAACAATAGATAGCTATGTATGATTTTGTATTTATTTGAATGTGTTTTACTATATCTGTAACTCCATGACAGAACTCTAGTATAAATAAAACTAGAAAACCACAGATGTGGTGTGGTGATTTCATAACCCTTTCATGGTATCAGAGCTACCTTATAGATTTACATCCTTTGATCCTATGGCTTCCAAACACACCATTCTCCTACTTGTCCTTCAGCACTATGGTACATCTTCTAACCATCAAATTATCTTCTTCTAACTATCTCCTTTGGCGTTGTGAGGTACTGCCATTGTTGCAATCCCAACATCTCTTAGAATATGTTGATGGTCCTGTTACCAAGCCGTCTACAACTGATAGTTCTAGTCCTGAAAATCCAAACTTGTTGTCTGGAAACAAATAGAACAACTTGTGTTGAGCCTTCTACTCTCTTCCTTAACCGAGGAGGCCATGTTTGCCGTGGTTGGATTATCTTCCTCCCATGATGTTTGGCCTACGGTGGAGAACACCTTTAGTCGTCGTTCCAAATCCCGTGAACTACGCCTAAAGGATGATCTACAGCACATGAAGAAGAACTCATGTAGTGTTGTTGAATTTTCCTGTGAATTCAAAACTACCTGTGATCAGCTGGAAAATATATGGGTAGATCTGTTGATGACCTTGACAAACTTCACTGGTATTTGCGTGGTTATGGTCTAGATTGCTCTACATTTTCCACCACTCAGTTGTCATTTTCATTTTTTCCATCATTTATTGACATTGTTCCAAAGGCTGAAAATTATGAAATCTTCATTCGTTCGTTGGAGTCATCTTCTTACACAGGCTCCCCTGTTGCATTCACTGCTTCTCATACTTCCACCCATGGCTTCAATTCTGCCCGTGAGGACATTGGCAGAGGCTTTCGCAACAATCAAACTCGTTCTATTCGGTGCCAAATTTGTCATGCTGAAGGCCATTATGCATCCTCATGTCGTGACCAATACTCTCATCCTTTTGAATCAGCAAATTTAATGGAGGCCTTTGCATCTTGTTCACCTAATGATAGTCAGACTTCTGATTGATACATAGATACTGGTCCGACAGCTCACATGACTTGTGATGTCACTCCATTGGACAAGGCTGACACGTACACTGGTCAGGATTGTGTTGTCGTCGGTAAAGGTGTCTCACTTCCAATTCCCCATAGTTTTCCCCCTACCTCATTACTTAACTTACTGGATGTCCTAGTTGTTCATATTGTCTTACCAAAAATCTCACATTTATTACTAAACTTACATCCAATTTTCTTTTCCTTTTTTGTCACCTTTATTAAAGATTATTTTGTCATACAAAATCAAGTCACAAGAAGGGTGATGGCAAGGGCTATACGTTCTTGAACATGAGCATCACTCTCATTTATATTATTTCTAATCATTCTCCACGAGCTTTCTTTGATGCCTGGCATGCTCATTTATGTCATGTATCTAATTTTATTCTTTTTTGAATAAAAAACGCTAGTTATGTATGACTTTATTGCTTTCAAATCCTAATGTTTGTTCCAGTTGTCAACCTGCTAAAAAGTCATTGTCTTCCCTTTCAACTTAATAACAAACTTGCTTCAAATATATTAGATTTTATTCATTGTGATTTATGGGTCATGCCTAATCTCTTGTTTTAATTATTATATTATATTTGTGGATGATTATTCAAGATTTACATTGTTTTATCTTTTAAAATTTATATCCAATCTTTTGAGTAATTTTATTAGTTTCAAAAATTTTGTGGAAAATCAAATTTCAATGAAAATTAAAAAATTTCAAGATTTACATAGCTTCTTCTTATTTATTTCGATGTTGATTGGGCTGGATGTCCTCACACGGAGATTATTTATTTATGGTTTTACAATCTTCTTTGGTGATAATCTTGTTTTTTAAAAATCTAAAAAGCAACCCACGGTATCATGATCAAATTATGAATTTGAAAACCAAGCCATGACTCTCACTGCTGGTGAAATCAAGTGGCTTCGTCATCTTCTTCGTGATCTCAAAGTATCTCTTTCCTTGCCTCCAGTTATTATTTTTTATGATAATCAAAGTTTATAGTGTGGTGATTTCACAACCTTTTCGCTGATAATAAAAACCTTTTAAAACCGCATATCTATTATAACACTTATACGCGTGATCTTTTGTTTCAAACTCCATGGCAACTCTGGGTATCACATATATTCATCCCTCATCACAGTAACAGCATCCCCTGACTTGGCAACATTCGGGCTCCGAGGTTCTTGATCATCATCTACATATAACTCATATTTGTTGACTGAATAAAATTTCAGACTTGCACATTCCTCACCATCATAGTTCAATTGACTATCGTTATATTAGAATAAACATCTTTAGGGTTCTGAAAATCATGCTTAGTATTAACAACCAGTTGACTCTTATCCATTAATCTTCATACAAGAACATCAAATAAAAAATTAGTAAAGAAAAAAAAATCATCCAATAAAAGTAATATAAACCCAAAAGAAAAACTCAAGCATTTAGAAAATCAAATCAGAAGATACTTAGTTCAGTTTATAACGGTAGAAAACCAATGTGGGGGTAGCTGAGCAAACCCAATTCAGTATACATTAAACCCATTTGAGATTTTAACATAAGAAAGTAAGTAAGGTTTATTAGACGTCCTAAATGATCAAAACCCAAGTCTTTAAAATGCAAAACGTTACTGAAAATAATGCTGCAATGATCACAATATCATTATAGGGAAAAATAGTTGTTGGGAGGGAGAACATGTCTCAAGAGACTCCTTATGTAATCGGATAGTATTTTTTGAATTTCCCCCCCAAAAATAACTAAGAAAAATAATAATTAAGTGAGATTAAGCTTACGGAATGGCTTTTGCCACGTGTGAGACCTTTTGTGTTGATTTGGCTCTCTTATTGGTTGTTAAAAAACATTTGGATCAGTACATGTTACTGTAACTTTGGAATATTCTCCTCAAGTTGAATAAGTTATGATGGCAGCAAAAGGAGAAAGAAAGATAAATAAAGGTTTATTATGAAAATATAAAATAATGTAATTAAGCTTAATTATAGTAAACTCTTTACGCTAATAGCTGGAACAAATTTTAATTAATTAATGAGTCTTGTCCGCTGTTTGAATGGGAGAAAACAAAAACATGATTGTATTAGAGAAATGATAAATACCAATTAAAAGAATTCAGTACATTCATGAGTTATTCGATTGTAATTTGAATTTGAAACTTTCCATTAATTTAATTATTTATGTGTATTTTCCTAAAAAACAAAAAAATATTCTAGGTTCGGGTCATTGTCACAACTGTGTTTAATAAACTCAGTAATTTAAATAACATGAATAAAAAAAATACAATGATAATAAATAAACTGAAAAAAATAACAACAAGAAAAAGGATGTTTAGATGACATCAATGTTTTTTAAAAAGCAAGAAAAATCAAATATCTAGGCTATTTATTTGATTAGGTTCAATAAGCTCAATTAATTTAATAATATAATTAAAAAATTCACAATAAAAACAATGAAAAATAAATAACATTAATTAGCTTTAAAAAAATGAGTAGCCAATATACTCAAGAAAAGAAAAAAGAAAAACTCATTGATGACTCATCATTGCTCTGCCATGAATACTACTTTACCACTAGAAAGAGCGAAGTGGTTTCAATATCACTATAAAAGGTTAGATGACGACACCGAAAGAGGCCGCATGCGTCATAAGAGCAACGATCTAGAAAATAAACCAAACAAAAAATTCATGAAAAGAGTATCTCATGCTTATATTTAATCAATTAATTTAATTTATATAAAAAAAATTTCTCTAAAAAAACTAAATTTAGAAAATAATGACAAATAAAAAAAACTCAAGATAACTTGGGTCATTTTCAAAATTAGTGAAAATTCATATAGAAAGCAAATAAAAAAAATAAAGAAGCCCAATCTTCAATTACATAAATATCAAAGGATGAAAAAAAAAACAATAGCTTAAAAAAAGGGGAAAAACCCAATCAAACCGACAAATATCCTAAACCTAGGTTAATCCCCTAAACTATCAACCCGTGAAATCTTAGACCTGGACTCAATAAAAAAAAACTCAATTACCAACCAATTTAATATTGAAAGATGAAATAAAAAATATCAGTTTAAAATTTTTTCCAAAGTAAAAAAAATAACAATTAAAAGAATAAGAAACAAATTTGATAAAAACAAAATGAAGGATAATAAAACCATAAAAAAAGATTCAATTTTAAAAACCATCTCAAATAAAATAAATAAAAATAAAATGAATGAAGACTAAATATGATATATGAAAAAAAAAATGATGATGCGATTGGAAACTTTTTTTAATTGTACTTTATTTCAAATAAAAAAAATAGTAATAAAAAAAATAAGGACTAAATATAAAGAAAAAATAAATTGAAGGATTGCTTTGAAAACTTAGAGGGTAAGTGCATATATCAAGGAGGAAAAAGAAAAAAAAAAAGGCTACCAGCACCAAACCAAAAACATATTGGTCACATGTATTGCTCAATGATAGAAGAGTTGTTGAGAGGATTCAAATGTCATCCTGAAAATTATTGTTTGGTTACCAAACATCACTACACGCTCTTTTTAAGCGACATGGAAACAACTCACACGCTAATGCATGCAATGCAAGAATCAACTATTTTTTTTAAATGACCAAATTGACCCTAAGTAAAGTTGATTATTATGAAAAAAAAACATTGATAAAAATATGAAAAAGCCCCTGGCTATCATTTGAAGAATTTTTGCTTGTAAATGGATATTAGTCATTTTATTGTGCTTAAAAAAAAATCTTAGAAATCATTTTGATATATACTATATATATATCTCATAGGAAGTATGTCTTGAAGTTGGTTTGAGTGTCAACGAACTGTAAAGTCACATTAAAAACGAAAAAAAGAATCTTCATCTTGGTAAGCAAGCTAAAAGACCCAACAGATAAAGTAGTCGGCCCAAAATATTTTACTTTGTTTGGAAAATGAGAAATGGCTCACGCGGGTTTAGAACCTCCTTCCATACTTCAGGCTTGAGTGTAGTTATTAAACCGAATCTCCATTTTGGTTATAAAAATATTTTGCAGAAATTTTCAATACAAGATATAAAAATTATTTAATTAATACTTTCAACTTGCACAAATTCTCAAGGCATTTAATTAATAATTCAACTTGTACAAATTACAATTATTTAATTAGAAGAAAGTACTGTAGAAAAATGTTCAAGAAAGGTATGACAGCCATCGACATTGACATGGCGATGGCATCATGCCTTCTCTGCCACCAAACACCAATCTTCATCTCCTTCAGCTAGGTCCACCTCAAATCCCACATCACAGTAACTCATACCATCTTCTTCTTCAATATTCTTGATATTAACACGATCACCAATATAATTCTCATCGTCATCATCAACAAACTCTTGATCAATTTCATGTCCCGAATCATCAACTTCATCATCTGCATAGTCATGGTCACCAGTACTGGCCAAATGGTTCAACATCCCCGTGGCAGAAAACCCAGAAAGATTCGAGCCATGCCGGCCATTCACAACCCGCCAAGCAATAAACTGAGCATTGGAATTAGACAAAACATCTTGTGATTTTACCTTATGCGAGCCTTTGGTTTTGTGCTTGGCCTTACAACATGGTTGCAGGTGACATTCTAAGCACCGTGGCTTCCCGCATTTTCCTGTGAATTTGGAGTGGTTTGTGGGCTTTGATGAGACCTTGGTGAACAATCCGGCTGTTGTGGGTGTATCAAACTTGTTGAATTTTCTGTCTCCTCCAGGTTTAGGGTTCCATGGAGGTGGCAAGACTGCATAGGCCCTAACCATTCCATGTGGCCGCCCCTCTCTTCTCATCTTGCCTGCTTCCGATTGTGGGCTTGGAAAGACTTAAAAAAACAAAAAATAGAACAAAGAAAGAGTCTTGTTGATGAAGAACACGATACTTTGGTTGTTTGGATTTATAGGAATTAATTTGAGTCGGTGATGGAAAAAACTTGGGGAGAAAGGTACCGACAGGTGAGCCTTGGGAGCCAAGCTGCTAATAGCGATTGGCAACACATCTTAACCGAAGAATGTCATCAAAAATTAAATTAAATTAAATAGGGAAATAAGCATGACACTTCCTGCCATTATTAGATAAATTGACTTTTTATTTATTTGGATCTTGTATTAGATATAAAGATTTTAATTAATTCATGATCTAGCTATAATCATTTACTTAATTAATAAAATCTTTTAGTCTTTTGGAGATTTTATTCTCATTTAGTTTATGCAGGGCAAGCAGGAAGATAAAATTCATTGAAAAGTGATTAATAATATTAATGAGATAATTATATCCTATGGAGTTGGGAGATTAATTAATTATCCATTCTATCAAATACTAACTTAATTGCAGCATGCATGTTCTTCCAAATTCACTTAAGAAAAATCTCTTAGACCCAATAATTAAGATCTTTGAAAGTGAGTTAAGAAAATTAAAAGATCTTGCTTAAAACTATCATCACACTTTGTTTCTTTTCTTTTTTGTTTTTTACAAAAACAGACCTTTTATAAAGCAAGATTTTTTAAATAAAAACTTATCACAATCGATGTGAAAACAAGTTAAAATAAAAAATAAATAAAGTTTCAATAATTTTTATACAATTGTATGAAAAAAATAAAAGAATAATTAATTTTAGAAAGTTATATAAAGAATTAAAATAAAATATTTAACAAAATATATATTTTATTCTCATTAAATAGTCATTTGCAATTTTTAAAGAATTTTTGTATGTTAGGTTTATATATAATCATTCATAAATAGTTGCTAATATTACCATAAAAGCTATAATTTTTTTAAAAACAAATAATGACATAACTTGATAATTTTTTAATATCATATCAATAGTTTTATTTAAATATAGTTTTGTTCTATTTTTAAATAAAATAATTAATAAAAAAGGAGATTTTGAAAGCCCCAGCATCTAGGCTTCGAAAAATAAGCCTATAAACTGCTAGGCTTAGAACCGTGGCTTACACATCATGATGAAGGCATGTTTGGAAGTGCGGTAATATTTATATTTTAAAGTGTTTTTTATTTAAAAATGCATTAATAAAATAATATATTTTTTTATTTTTTAAAAATTATTTTTGATATCAGCACATCAAATTGATCTGAAAACACTAAAAATAAATATTAATTTCAAGTAAAGAAAAAAATAAAAAAATTTAAATTATTTCAAAAACATATTTGAAATACAAAAACAAACAAGATTTTTTTAGCCTACGTGCTCTTTCTTTATTAAATGAGCCCCAACATGCTCAATTAAAATAAAAATAAATGAATAAAAAACACATTGTGAATAGATAACATGTTATTTATATAAATAATTTTTGGTTTTTGAAAAACAAAGCCTAAATTTTAGTTCTAATTTTTAATTTATTTTCTTAAAAAAAATCCAAAATACATTTTGTAAATCTCGGTAATCTCATTTTCAAACCTAAATGCTCTATATTTATCTCTAAAAGTCAAAATCAAACTAAACATAAATGAATATTTCAGGGTCTATTTTTTTCTTATATTATTAAAGATAAAAAATACCATCATCGAATTACTTTTTTCCATACAAACTTATTAATACCAAGATTTACTCTCTTTTTTTAATGGATGACTGAATTTTGTCTCTTTCTTCTTCATTTCTAGCAACTTTGTATTTTTTTCAATCAATATATAAGGGTTAAAATATAAGAAAAATAAAGTTGTAGGATAAAAAAAGTCAAAAATAAAAATAACAAGGACAAAAAATGGAAGAATAAAAAATTCCAGTGACTAAAATGAACTTTTAAAAAAAAATGGTAGCAATCCTCATTAAATTGTGAAGAGAGCAACCATGCACATGAAACCTATACCTAGTTTAGTTTGTTACTTAATTAAGTAATTAATTAATTATAATACCCCACTGATTTGTTGCTGTTGTTTTAAGATTACAAGACGTTTTCTGCTATACATGGTTCTGTAATTACTGTTAAAGATTTTTGCTACGTATTTGTTTCTTCAAACTGGTTTCAAGAAAATCATTTTTTAAAATTTTTTGTGTTTGTTTGTTATTAGAAAAGTTGATTAACTGAAAACACTTTCTGGTCAACAAAAAATACTTTTCAGTCAAAGAAAAATTTGACTTGGTTTTCAGAAAAATATTTTCCTTTTATTTTGGATGGAAAACATTTTCCGGAAGTTGTGAAAAATTTAGAAATGTCATATTATTTGATGATTATATCAAATTTGATCCTCAAACTTTTGATTGCTATATATATTTTGTTTTAAATATTTATTTTTCAATTTTATCCCTTAGAATTTAATTTTTCAATTGCTATATAATTTTGATCCTTATTTTTATAATTGTTATTTTCTTTTCCCTTATCATTTTTTAATTGAAAGTTTTTATCTATTAAATTTAGTCCTCATTCTTTTGATTGTTACTTATTTTATTTGAAATAATTTATAAAATGTTAATTATTATTATTTTAATTTCTTTATCTTTCAATTTTTTTATTTTTTAGATTTGATCTTTATTATTTTGATCATTATTTATTTTATTTGAGATAATTTATGAATTTTTTTTTTAATTTCATTCTCATTCAACTTTTTAATTTGTAAGATTTGTTTCTTATTATTTTAATAAACTTCAAAAAAATAAAACATTAATAAGTTGTTTTCTAACTTATTTTTTATGACATAACCAAACACTGTAAAGTGTTTTTCAATATACTATCAAATATAAAAAAATAACTTATTTTTTTAAAATTTACTTTTAAAAAAAAATTATTTTTCAACAAAACAAATGGGAAGCGTGAAAGTGAAAACACCTAAAAATGGAAACCTCCTCTGTTCCCACAAGCATTCTTAACATGGGCTTTAGCCACACCAAATTGTTTGTCAACTGCTGTTCTGTCCTCCTAATAACATCTTTACTTTGGTGACTTGGGTTGGGTTTGGTAATAGCTGCAACAGCCCCATAAATAACCTTATTACCAAACAGGGCCTTATATTGTTAACAATGGAACCATTCAGAACTGGGACGATATGGTCATGTTTTGGACCGTCAATTGTTAATCTATTTGGATTGTGACAGTGGGTATTATTTAAAATATTTTTTGTTTAAGAATATAAAAAATATTATTTTTTTATTTTTTAAAAATTATTTTTTATATTAAAACATCAAAATGATCTAAAATTATAAAAAATATAATAATTTTTAACAAAAAAAAAAATCAAAATTTAAGAAATTGCACCACATTCCCAAATAACCCCCAAGAATTATGTTTAAGTTTTTCGTTACTGTATTTAGTGCAAATGCTCTGGATCATAACTAGCCTTGTTCTGCCTTCTCTTTCAACAGATGCAACCAGTAGAATGTAAGATTTTGCTCACAGACCTGCCTTTTAATCCCTCAAAAAATGGAACCATTCACCTTAATTTATATACTACCTGATTTTCATTTCATTCCACAGAAATGATCTCTTACTCACAGTCTCTGTTTTTGCTATTTCTTATGATTGCATTATAAATTATGAGTTTTTGCCTTTGTCTCATAAAAAGCAATGGAATCATTAGATGCCAGATCCTCAATGTTCTATGCAATTTGTAGTAATGATTAATTAATCAAAGGGTTAAAGCCATGGCTTGCTCTTCTAACTGGCAGTGTCCAAGAGCACGATCCTTGGCCTTTTCTCTCCAGGTCCCTGTTGTTTGTGGTTCTTCATTCCCTATCTCACTGAGCCAAAAAAAAAAAAAAAAACTCTGCTATGTAAGGTGAAGCTATAATGTTTGTTAAAATTGAGTTAGATTTCTGGTTTTTTTAAAAAAAATAGAGGAATCGATCCTTGAGAAATTACTTTCCTAGTTAGAATAGATTTTCTTGTTTAGTTCAATTCCTTACTTGTCTAAGTCAGGTTATGATTTCCCGTATTATTAATTTAACATGAGAACTTAACTTTACAAAATGTCTATCTCAGGTTATGATTTCTCGATTTCTCAGAGTAGAATATGTTCCATCTTTGACTCAATACAATGAATCCATGAAACAATCTAGTGGCTTGATGGCTAGCAACAGGATTGGGGTCTATCTTTTCTCTAATCTAGAAGATTGGTTTTTAAGTAAACAGAAGACTAGCACTTGGGGAAGGCCCATATAACTGGTAGTTCATTGTCTTGCCGTCTTTCTTTTTATGTTGAGTTCATGTAAAATTCCTCATGGGATCATTTCTATATTTTTTAAATTTATTAACGGAATATTTTATCGGTAATTAGACACTGAGCCCATTAAGAAGACTTTTACTGACAAGTTCACAAACAATTATAGTTTGTAGGAAAAACTATCCTTGATAATTCATGTTTTGTTTGTAATTTTATCCGTGAAATAATCACCGATGGATTTATAAATGAAATAAGCATGCCAAACAAAAAAAACTTACTTGCTTAATTCTGTCGGTATATCTCTCAGTGAATAGGACATATTACCGACAAAAAAGATTGTATGTAATTCCATCAATGATTTTCTTAATGTTACCGACAGAATTAAATTCTTAGTGATTAAACAGTGACACAATGATATTTGCAATAATTTTTTTCCAACTCTCTAGAATATACCGACAGACTTAATCTTTCAGTAAGACTGTCAGTAATTTTTTAAAAACAATTCTTAAAAAAAGAAGAAAATAATTAAAATAAATTAAATTAAAAAATAAAATATTTATTATAAATTTATAAATTCCAATACAATTCATCTAGAATAGAGGGGCGTGAGGAGGAGGAGGAGGAGGAGGCGGGTCTTTGCTTGGACTGTGAGGCCAATAAGGGAGAACACATGTATCACTCATCTGTGATTTCAACTCCATGTACAATCGGTGAAGTTTGGTCGTCTCAGCATTAAGTCACCTTTTTCTTAGCAGCAAGATGGGTCATCAGAGCTTCAACTTGTTAGTTTAAAATTGCCTCAAACTCTTGAGTTTGAGTGCTCAGAACCGATTGCGAGCATCTAATGGTTGAAACACTTCGGGTTGTCTACAAGTCTTTGTTTGTAATGTTTGAGATATAGTACACCTGATTTTTATTGGGTCCACTAGATGATCTTGCCTCTAATCACAAATTTGGATCGAGTTCCAGATAGCTCGAAGGATCGTCCATATATTTCTCCTACAATTGAGTGTTATATGTTTCCTAATAAAAAAGTTAAGGAAGTTCAAAAACATAATACTTAGAAAAAGAAATTGTTGAAATCCAACATACCATAAAGTACTGAGCTCAGCTATTCACGAGTTGTTACACCCCTTTTCGACAATCATCATTTCACGCTTGCGTTTCTACAAAAAGCTCATTTGGTCTTGGTTCGTGTCCAAAAACTGAAGCCTACAAGAGAAAATTGTTGCTAGTTAAAAATATTCATATAAAAACACATTTTAAAAAAATGATGTAATAAAAAGAATCTTCTCATCCGCTTCGCTTGCGAAACGAATGGAGTGGATCCACCGGTATGCGTGGTAATGGAATCGTGAATCTGCTTGTTTTAGTTCTTCACATCGATTATGACTGTCACATAAAATGCTTGAACATCACGTAAAGAATATATTTTGCCCATACAGCCTCCGAGATTTACGGAGGTCTGAAATCTTTCCAACTCGCTATGTCCTTCCAGCCTGGAAGCTCTCTTTATTTAGCATATTTTTATCTTTTGTATGCGCCTCGTACAAAAAATTACGCAACCTATATGGTACAAATTAATTATCGGCTAATAAATAAAAAATAAAATTTTAACATTTGGATAAAAAATATTTATCTTGATCTCATTTTTACTTTACAACATGATTCTCCCAAATCCTTTTGGCAACAACGTTGTCAGCTGTATCGAAGTAAATTTTTTCCTCGCATTTCAAATTTGTAAAAGAATAATTTCATTGATATTAATAAACTAACCAAATTAACATAACAAAAAAATTTGTTTAAGTTATTACTAACCTTAAACTTTATGAACCATTCATCAATCATGAGTTTCTATTCAGGATTTTTAAAACCTGACTCCATTGAAACAATGACACTTCCATCGATAATTTTATCATTGATGTTATCATTGTGGTAGCCTTAATATTTGTAAACTTGAAATTTCATTTATTAATTGAAATTAATTTTTCAAAATTTATTAATTGTTCTTTATTTTTTAGTAATGCATGAAAGGAAAACAAACTTACACTGAGTGGTCGGGCTTCCACTGGGCTAGGTATTTCCTAGTGAATGGATCTCACTTGAAGGGACCCCTCCTCGGCATGACGACATTGCACTTGACAAGCCCGTGTCGAGAGTGGTTGTTTGTGCCTCATGAGCCTGTTCACGATCAGCACCTAACGACTTATGATCATTAGAAATGTTGCTAAAAGAACTAGCAGCGATCTTATCCATACGATGCATTACTGACTTTCCCCTAAGTATCTACACAAATTAAAGGATTGAAAAAGATAATAAGATTCTTATTCTAAAAAACTCCGGCAGCATCTCCCTTATATGGGAAACTAACCAAAATTTTATTACTTGCATACACAATAAAAAAAAAATAAAGCAACAAACCAATTGATTTTATTTATGACTAATATAGTGAAATTAATGTTGTTATCACCTAATTCTCAATCCATAAAAATAACAAATTTAAAGGCAATACGTAGCAAGATTATAAAATTATCATGCATAAAATACATAAAAAAAAACATAAAAAATTAAATTTCAATTCATCCACTCAATTATAAAGTAGACTAGATCACTCTGTCACTTTCTTATTAAACTAACCATGCCAACATTCATCAACATAGATGAGATAAGTTCAATATCTTAATCTCATTTGACTCTACCACCTAGGATATTGAAAAACACAAATGTTTCCTTCTAGTAGCTAGCTTTGTTTAATATGCTGAATTTTCTATGCATCAATAAATTTCTTTGATGCATAAATTTAAGTAGCACACTTTCTATTTCTGCCAGTACTTGTGAGAAAAAAAACTTAGCAAATTATTACTTAATTGGTTGGCTATGTGTTAATGAAAGTACAATTAGTTTGTGGCTAAGAATAAAAATATGTTAATCCTACTAATTAATTAAGAAGTGAATCAAATGATACCTCTAGAATCTTTGATAATGACAATTAAGAAACAATTAAAATTTTAACTTAATCACTAATTTATCAATAATAGCAGCAAATAATTATTTTCTCTCTCTTTTTCCTTATTTGTTTCCATTTCAAAAAATGATCATAAGGAAAATGTAAAGTAGTAATTAGTATGGAAAACCATTCTTTAAAGTATTTCAGAAGAAATGAAGTTATAGCTCATTTCTATTCACAACAAGGTAAGTTCAAATCCAATGAGACAATCACTCATACATAAATTTATGCATTCTTTACAAACCCAGAAACTATAGCTGGAAAAAAAACCAAAACTTCATAAATAAGAAGTGAAAAGTGTGGTCAAGAAACCATGCCTCACTAATTTTGTCTTTGAAGGAAATCAAGCACCTATTTTTCAATTTTCCTTTTTTTTTTCAATTTCTCAGCGAACAAACAAACACACCCAGAAAAACCCAAATTAAAACCCAAAAACTAAACCTTCCTTCACCTATTTTCATTATTTTCTTCCACCAAACAAATTGACACAAATTATAAGCAATGTTTAAGCCACAAATAGCATAATAAACAGACATATACAGTACAAATTGCTAGAAATACAGATTAAAAATCCCATGCCATTTACATTATCAACAATAATATCCACACTAATTAAGTTTTGAACAACTAAAGAAAAAGGATGATAAAGGAGATTGACCTTGAAGGATGTGTATGACCTTATTGGAATAGCTTGAGAATGAAAAAAAAAAACATTATAAGTTAACTTAACAAAACTTGGCAAAAAGATAAAAAACCAAAAAGGAATAAGAAAAAGATTCACCTTGTATGGGGTCTTCTCCTTTCGTGAGGATGGTTTGAGGAAGGAAAAGAATGAGAGGGAGTAAGAAGAAAAAAAAATATGGGTGTTGGGTGCAAAGAGAGAAACGAGTTGTAGAGAGAAAAAGATAGAAGTGTTTGCGCATTTTATTATGAAATTAAGGATTATAGTCTTTTAATTTGGGGTTTTTTTTACTGACGAAGTTACTATTGGATAGTTAAAATAATTATTTTTAAAATTTTCATTAGTGATTCCACCTGTAATCTTTAATTGAAAATTTCAATTTAATTGAAAAAAATAAACCCATTCTACTATCACTAACGACTTTTTTTTTTGTCGGTGATTTCATTTGTAATGAACAATAATTAACAGTGTCATTGAGAAAGAAACAGTTCCAAAGCACTTGGGAAAATAACGACGGACATTAATCGTCGTGATTCTATTTATAATGAACAGTAATTAACAACGCCATTGAGAAATGAACAGTTCCAAAGCTCTCGAGAAAATATTGGTGGACATTAAAAATTGGTGATTCCATCTGTAATAAACAATAATTAATAGTTCCATTAAGAAATGAGTTGTTTCAAAGATCTTAGGAAAATAATGACAGACATTAATCATCGGTGATTCCATCTATAATGAGTAGTAATTAACAGTGTCATTGAGAAATGAACAGTTTTAAAGCTTTTGGGAAAATACCAACAGACATTATTTGTCGGTGTATCTGTTGATATTTTATAGTCCATCAATAAAAAAAAATTATGTGTCTAAATTGTATCTGTATTTCTTATCTATCAATCCTGCAAATACTTAAAATCACAACACAGCACAGTACAATAACACTAATTTTATGTATAATAATAAAATCACAACAAGTAAATGTTTCATTGTCATGTAATGATAAATTCACATATCAGTGTGATTATATTAAAGTTAATTTCATCTAGAAATATTTCATTATAGTTAATTTCATTACACATTCATGTTGTGTAAATTAATAAGATTTCTCTTCTTCTTCTTTAATTTCGTCTTCATTATTATCATCTTCTTCGTAATCTTCTACATTGGTTTCATCACTATCATCATCTTCATCGACTTTTGTATGTCCGTTGATTCTCAAAACATCATCTAACTCCTCAGCATCAACATCAATAAAAGTATTCTCAACGATGCGAGAATTTGAATTTTCTTCTATGTTGATAGACAAAGCAACTCTATATAGATCAACTAACTCATCAAGTTGGAAGACATCATCTCGCAAAGTTATTTCATTGTTACCATCTTGAACAACTTGGACACAACATCTAGGTTTGGTTTTCACTACGGATAATCATTCTAGCCTATGTTAAAAATATTGTGTTGTCATTTATCTTTCATTTCACATCTATAACTGTGTTAAAAATATTTTCAAATATATTTTTTTCAATGTACATGACATTAAGGTCATGGTGGAGAAGATTGATCTTCCAGTAAAGAAGCTCCTAGAAAATACCTTGCTTTACCCAATTATGGGTCACAACAAAACCAAGAAACTTCTGCATACCGGATTGAAAATCAAACACAATATCATTGTACTGCAACACCATGACATACAATTCTTCATCCAACAATAGCGGTGGTGCAACATCCCTTTCAACTCTACCAACAAAGAACTCCTTTCTCTTCTTTCTGTACTTGTGATATATTGGCAAAAACCATCAGCGACAATAAAAAAAAAGATGTTTTACCACTATTAAATGTAGGAACTAGTTCCTAAACTTGGCTTATCTCAAATTGATTAAGTTTCTCTTGCATGACAAGTATCCAATACTCATCTTTCAAATTATCATCAGAAGTCTTGGGTTCAAGATGAGAGATGAAAGCAATATTGTCAATGTAGTTTACTAAGACAGATCTAGTTTAAATATCTTTTTAAATATCTTCAATGATGATGTCTTGAGGTAATCCTCTCTACTTCTTTATGGTAGTTGGAAGATCATAAGGGTTTTACACATCATTTCATGGTCATCTTACTTTTGTGTAATTTAAGGTTCCTCTATAGATTCATTATTCTTCAATGTAACCTCTTAAGCTCTATCCATGTTCAACTTATGAAGATCAATATCTACAAAGGTTTCTTTAGTATTTTTTGCATCGAATGGTTTAGATTCATAAAAAATCACATAAATTGATTCCTTAATAATAAGAGTCCTTTTATTATATACCGATATAATTTACAAGTAATGAAATAACCAAGAAAAATACTCTAATAGGATTTAGTATCAAACTTCCTTTCGAATTTAGAATAAAAAAATTGAATAAAAAACCAAAGTAAGAGATATTAGGTATTTTTTTCTCAAACTAGATCTCATAAGGTGTTTTATACAAAATTGGTTCAATGAAAACTCAGATTGAAATATAGCATGAAGCACTAATGAATTCTACCTAAAAATATTAAGATAAATCATACTCATTAAGAGTAGTTCTCTTCATTTCTTGAAATGATCGATTTTTCCTCTCAACATTGAGATAAATCATACTCATTAAGCATAGTTATCTTTCTCTCATTGAAGACAATGAGTCAACAAGGGAACATGTCACCAAATTTGCTTATCAATATGGAAATGGTGTTGTTAATCCCTTCGCGAACCTAAGGTTATTTAGTTCTTCATTAATCAAAGCTACCTTTCACTAGTTCTCAACACTACAACTAAAGTTCATCAATAGTTAAGAGCAAATAGAGACTTCTTTTTATGAGCACTTTTACAAAATAGAACTAACTGTAATGTTGGTTAGGTTGGGTAGAATTGTTCATGATTAAAAGAGTCCATAAAAAGCTATGTACTTTGTTTTAAGAATCTCAAAATGAAGTGCAATACAATTATAATAGAGTAGCAATGCATGAAGTTAATTCCAATATAATTGAATAAGAATGCATCAAGTTAATTCCACTACATTTATAATAGAGTAAGAATGCATCAAGTTAGTTCTAGAGGGAAAACAATGGAATACTAGAAGAGGTTATTCATAATCAAATATATTGATATTTATATCCTTTCATACAATGTTGTTTGGTATGAAAACATGTTGGGAAAACAAATAGAAAAGAAGCCATTAAGGAGAACCTACCTATTAGATACTTGAATGAGGTTGAAATGGCCTATACAATGATCAACTCGGATTTTAACAAGGAGTTTAAGAAAGTTAAGCAACAACAAATTTTGATCGCAAAACTTAAAAAGAGATGATTGTTCGAGATTAATATATTAAGAAAGCATAAAGAGGCCAACAAGCTTAGTAGCAAAGAAGCAAAAACTATTGAAGTGCTCAATAAGGATAAACAATACTTTTTTAACAACAACATAGCTAAAGAAACTTTTGATCAACTGATACATGGGGGAAAAAATTAAGTTCATTGATAACTAGGGGTGTGCATTTCCGGTTCGGTCCGGTTTTGGGCCAAAATAAATAACCAAATTGAAATTATTTTTTTCAAGTTTTGGAACCGAACCGAACTGAAAACCGGTTCAAACCGACCATGTTCAGTCCGGTTCGGTTCGGTTTTTTTTCCTTCCAAACCGTTTAAACCGGTTCATCTTATTTCTATTTTCATAGCTTTGTGCTTATGAGAGAAATCTTGGCTTTCTCAACAAGCTAAACCTCGTAAGGAATATCCGAAATCCAACCCCAGTTTTCTTTTTGCTAGATCCTTGCTCAAAAATTAATCTTTGCACAAAAAATACACAAAACATAAGGAAAGAAAAGAAGTTATTTCACTGGAAAAAAAAATAAGATCAAAAGATATGTATTATTCAAATGTAAAACCAAAACAATCAGAAACTAATTACAAATTTTTATATAGATCTACACCATCTATCGAGTGTGTGGTGTTTTTATACTCGGTTTCTTCAACAAATAACCGAACCCGATGTCCAGTTGTTGTTCTCATGAGACCAACATCAAGAAAATCACAGAAAAACTTTTCACTGGTTTGACATAACAATCTTCTTCGGTTACATGGGTATGAAAAATTATATAGCAATTACAAAGTTAAAAGCAAAAGAAAAGGTAAGAGAGGCGTGGCTAAACTAAAAAAAATTAAAACCAAGTGAAGAAAGGTGTGCCTTTGATATGAGGACAGACTAATAGGAGGACAAATAAGCATGGAGAAGCGGAGCTTAACGATTCTTAAAAATTGTGGGATATGGATTGTGGAGTACGAGAGAAAAATGAGGGAGGAGAGAGTGGGAGACGCGAGAGAGCAAACTAAAGGGAGGGGCGAGCTTTGTCTTCGTAGTTCGGGAATGTTACTTTAGGTTTAGGGTTACGAAAAAAACATGTTATTTATACCTTTTTTTTTTAATGGTGGCTGGGTTGAACCGGTTCGGTTCGGTTCGGTTCGGTTCAATCGGTTTCAGACTTTGAAAACCGAAACCGAACCGAACCGAACCGAATTTTTTTTGTGATTTTTCAATCGGTTAATTCGATTTTTTTTTTCGATTCGGTTTTTTTGGTTGTTTTTTATTCGGTTTAATCGGTTATTCGGTTTTTTTGCTCACCCCTATTGATAACCACACAATTCCCATTACTAAACATATTGAGAAGAAGAAATATTGTAAATTACATGACTCATGAAGACTTGGCATTAATAGTTGTGTTGTCTTTAGAAATCCGATCTAAAAGACACTTGAGGTTAGTCATAATTCCTTCTTAGAAAAGAAGATAAAGGTGGATAATGATCATTTATCCAAGGTGATAACAACAATAACTACCCCTCGAATAAAAGGAGAGTTATAAGAAGTAAGGCATGATTGATCATGGTAGAAGCTAGAATTAGTATTGAGTACAGCTATTAAAAAAAGGTACATCAACAGTAACAATGCTAAGAAATTGACACTATAAATTCAAGAAATACTTTTATGTAAGGTATACAAATGTCTAACCAATCATATCATTCTTTCTAAAAAAAAAGAAGACTTGGATGGCAAAGTTAAACAAAGATCACAATTTTGAAACAAATATGCTTTGTTGTTATAGGGATGGACATACAATTTTTTATTTAATCTATCTTTTTCAATATGAAATTATCTTATAAATTTACTAAGTGAAATTATTTAAAATTAAAATGGTAGTTATAATATTTTTACACTAAAGTTGAAGGTACACCCTTAAAATCATCTAAATGAGGAACTTAGTCTCGATTGATGTATGAATTGGCCTGAATACACCCTTATCGTCAAACTAAAAATAAAAAGACATGAGTCTTGAGAGGTGTAGCTCAACTGGTCAGGCCCTGGGTTTGCTCCCTAGAGATCACCAGTTTGAGTCCCACAAACCTCAGGGCCACTAGAGGCTTATATGGTCGTTAACTTTAAGACCCGTGAGATTAGTCGAGGTGCGTGCAAGCTGGCCTGGACACCCACGTTAATCTAAAAAAAAAAGAGACATGTCTGCATTTTCACATAAATTTGTATAAAAATTAATAAAACCCATGTACTTTAGGAGGATAATCGTTATAATTGTAATTAGTTTGGCTAAATATTATGACATAAGAATATAATAAATACAATTATACATAAAGGATATATTAGAGATACGTGTAAAATATAAAGATAAATATACAGAGAATTAAGAGGTGAGTTCTTTCATGGTCATCAAAGTTAAAGTCTTTAAAGTAACGCGAAGCAAGATTCTTGTAAATCTCTTATTAATTTATTGTGTAAATGGGACAGCTAGCAGCCATCATTTGACTGAGAAACTGGAAAGAAGAAACATGGAAATTCGTTCAATTGGTGATTAATTCTCCGAAAACTGATGTGGAATAAACACAAACAGTGTAAAATTAACCATAATGTAGAAGATAAAGCAAGCTTTTGTCTTTATGACTAAGTTTAATTACTTGCCATATATATATATAATTAAAAGTGAAATGCGCAGACTGAAAGAAAAGTTTGGCCAGCCTGAGCAGGCAGGCACCCATCACCCTTAAATATACAAGACGTCGCGATCCTGACCAAACATTACAAAGCCAACAACGTATTTTCTACAAAATAGGAACAAAAACTATAGACATCACTACTTGACTAAGTGATTGTTTGTCAGCCAAGAGTATATATATATAGCTCTGCTGAAGATGTCAATGTTGCTTCAATTTCCTGTAAACTTTCAAGGTCACAAGACAACCTCTTTCAATAGTAAGGTTCATTGGATTGCAAGAAATTCCTTTCTAATTAAAGCTGCCTGACTCCTGCGGCAAATGCCAATTGATCAGAGCCACCAAGCACATGCATGCATGGTTCGTTCTGTCATTGTTATTGAGATGGATATGAACTTGGCGTCTTTGTCTCAGCCCCTTGAGCATATTCCCTTTTTTTTATGTAAAATTCCACACGTTAAAGTATCATAGAAATCCCATATGTCCATTCATTTGAGTGAAAAAAACAAAATACTCAAGATTTCTACTACAAAATTAAAGATAGCAAGATATGAAAAAAAAAGCTTTGATACCGTATCAAAATATAGGATTGAATCGATATTAATTCTAATAGTCTTCAGTTCTTAGAAGTCTTTGAAAATCAATGAACACAGTTACCATTTTCATAATCACTTTGATTGATTAGTTTTAAAAAAATTGACCACCAATTGTCAACTTTTTTATATTACTAAAAACAAAAGTAGAATATAAAGAGACCAAAAGACTTCTAAAGAACCCAAAAATTAAGCCTAAATTCAATTGAATGGCACTGTGAGGAATCATTTTCATGCACTGTGAGGTGCGTTTCTGATAAGAAATCCAGAACCCAAAAGAAAGAAGAAGAAATTAAGTGGGAATACTTGCCTTTTGAATATTTTGTCGATTATAGAATTTAATGATTTCCACAATTTAGTTTTTTTTTTTTTTGTCTCTGTCAATACATTGAATCTTGACCTGAATTTGAGCCTGATGTAGTTAAATGGATTTGAAATACAATAATCTTGATTTGTATTTAAGTACTTGTATATTAAATAGATCAAATACAAAGTAAACTTGGTTCAATAATAATCCAATCCTAATTAATAAGAATAATATTATTTTAATAAATAAAATATAGTTTTGATTTTAAGTTTAGGGTTTATTTATTATAAAAATTAAATAACCTATTAGAAAATGCTTTTTTAAAATAATTAAAAGGTAAGCATTGTTAACATCCCTCTCAAATCAATATTTTTTTGGTGTTTTTAGATCATTTTGAAGTGCTAATATCAAAAATAATTTTTAAAAAATAATAATAAAATATTATTTTGATGCATTTTCGAGTGAAAAACATTTTGAAAAACAACTGCAACCATACTCTTAAATACCCCCGTAATATTGAATGATGTGTTTACTTTTTTTTCTTCGAAAACTCACATAAGAAATATCATCATATTTACTGGTTAACATTAAAGCATACATCAAATGTATTGAAACTTTTTAAAAAAAATTGAATAATAAATCAAATAGATGTACAAATTCCATAGATTGACAATTGATCAAGGATGTTAAAATATTCATTTATGAAAAAAAATGTAATCACAATTACAAAACTAGACGGTCGTGTGATATAACGCATGTCTGATTTAAAAAAAAAATATTTAGGTGTTAGAGGTATATTTATTTAAATAAAATTTAATAACTCGAGTTATAATCTCAACTAGCTAAATAAACTAGTTTTATTTTAACAAGATGAAAAAAAAATAAACAAAAAAATTATTAAAAAAAACGACCACAAAAGCTAGAGAAAAAAACTTTTATTCAAGAGCATAAAACGATGTTGTTCGATTTTAAGCTAATTAATTATGAAATGATGAAATAAGATAAAAATGATAAAAAAAACCCATGTGAGTCAACCTAAGTTAGCATGATAGATATGTAATTTTAGGTTTAAAAACAAGTCAATCTGAGTTAATCCACCAAACCTGCGTTCTAAATCAGAGGGTCAGGATAACCCGATATAAAAAAAAATTAAAGAAAATTTTAGAGTCATTTTTTTAAAAAAAAAAAGTCAAATCTCATGCCTAACTTCTTCTTTCTCTTTTTTCCTGCATAAGCCAACTTCCTTGTCCTCTCTTTCTTTTGATATGTTGGCCTTGATTGGGCTAAGAAAGGACACAATTAAACCTAAAATTAGACTTAATTAAGCTCTTTTTTTTTTCTATCTAGTTGGGATTATTTTTTTCTTCCCTTTTTTTTTTCTTTTCCTCGGATTAGGTTAGGCTAGCCTCGAATCTGGTTAGGCTTGACCCTTGCCCTTTTTTTTAAGGTTAGGTTGGGCCAGCTTCGGACTTGGTGGTTGGGTTTGACCCTTTTTTTTTTCTTTTCTTTTCTTTTTTTTTTCTTTTTTTTTTCTTAGGTCGTGTTTGGCCAGCCTTGGATTCAATTGAGTTTGACTTTTTTTTTCTTTCCCTTTTATCACCTCCTTTTTATTTTCTTACTGCCTAATTAAGCTTCTACCATCAATATTCATTAAACAAGTTTAAGTTTTTAAATTAAAATAATAATTTGACTTGGTATTATAGAATGCATGATCAAACATTTATAAGTTTGATCAAGTCACCTCTATTATATTAATTAAAATAAATAGTATGCAAATTAAGTAGTGGTGAGTGTATGTATATTCTAAATAAAATACTTTGAAGGATGTATTGAAAAGTAATATAAAACTCATCAATTAGGCTTCACTTAACACCCCGATTCCATCAAGACTTCTTTTCGAGATGTAATGTAAGTGTTAATTCTACTTCTTGTATCTAGAATTTACCTATACGTTTAATACTCAATTCTGCTAATTTTCCATTATTTTTTTTGTTATACGATTATGTAATGTAAGTGTTCAAAAACATTTCACTTTAAAAATAATATATTAAAAATATTAAAGAATAATATAAATTATATTTTGAAATCTCATTTAATTATTTGAATATTTGAATGAGGTGTTAGAAGTGTAATTAAATTGAAATAATTTGTTGTGGTGTCTCATGCCTTGTTGTTTCTACTCTCTTTGTCTCTCTCTCACTCTCTAATACACACCTTTTCACGCATGTAACGCACGTTTCTCTCTCCATGACCCTCAAAACCCCATACTTTTCTATTTTGTAACCTCCGAAAGCAAGATTTCTTGTGGAGATTGCCCTTGACTTGGCAATATACGGTGTGAGTGATGAAAAACTTTGTATTTTTGTTTGGTGAGCTGAAACCAACCTGATAATTTTAAAATTTTGACCCACACTGTTCATTTATGTGCTTGTTCGTTGTGTTTGGTTCAGAATTTTCTAGGGTTTTTCCAAAGTTTCTATCCTTATGTTAGCTCTAAAGATTACTTTACTGTTGATAGTGGTCCTTTCCTTGCATGTACGTTTTGTGTTATGGGTCATGTGCATTTTAGTATCTTTAGCCTTCTAAAAACATATATTTTGTTATGTGGATTTGAGTGATAGTGATGGTTTCTTGAATTTGTTTATGTAAGATCATAAGATGGTTTTTTGATATGGTATCATAGTCTTGTTGGCCAAGTGATCACGAGTTCGAATCTCACAATCCTTATTTATTTGATAAAAATTAAGCACAAAGTAATGTGGATCTGTGCAAGTTTCAAGTTCAAAGGGTTTTTACTTGAGGGGGTGTGTTAGAAAATAATATAAATCATATCCTGGAACCTCACCTAACAGTTTAAACTATATATTGGGTTGAGATGGTTTTTTAACAAGAAGTTGAAGAATATTAATTTTATACTCCAATAAAAAAAATTTGATTAAGAATGTATAATATATAAGTATAAATATACATCTATGTGTATCATCTTTTAATAAATTATGATTCTATTCAAGAAAAAGAAAAAAAAAAAGAGATAGATAGAGGTAAATTAAGAGATGTTGACCAAAAACCAAAATTCTAGTCGACCATTTTTCATTCCCTCTTTTCATATATAGCATGAGTATCATGACCATATATATACATGGCATTACTGACCGATTATAATTAATTACTAGTGTAAAGTCTTCATTGTTGGAAGAAAGGTTGCTGCGATTCAGAAAGCACATGTAAATCTGTAGAATTTTTAGCTCATTGCCAGGCAAAGGGACAAATTAAGCCATTTTTGGGTGGAAACTGCACGTGCATGTTTTCTTCTCAGTTGGAAAATGGAAAGCAAGAATTTTGTTCGTCAAGGGCAAAGGTTTTTCCATGATCGATCCAAGGGGAAAAAGAGAAGGAGGAAAAAGCAGTCCTTATTCCAAATTCCGCCTGCTTTTGATTTCCAGGTAATTTCTCTGCATTTGAAACTTTTTAGTGTATTTCTACCCTTAAATTTAATGCAATAGTTGTTGATAAACTCGACTTAACTGGTCAACACAAGACTTAGCTGATTTATTTTTTAATTTAAATTTTTTTTTTCAAAAATCAACTTGGAGTTGATACAATTTGACCTAGTTGATCTAGTGGATAACCCATTTGATTTAAAAAAAAAAAAAAAATAAATAAATAAAACTCACCCAATTACTCAAATTGAATTTAATAACTATAATTGGAACATCATGTACAAGTCTTGTTAGTCTCGCTATCAGAGTAAAATGGTGGCTAAGAGCTAGCATCGTTGTATTAGAAAAAAACAAAAAAGCAAACTTGTCTTGTTAGTCTAACCATGAGAGTAAATTAACTGGTGGCTGCTTGCCTAACAACGTCGAGCGTTGGGGTGGTGGATGATCATTGATCGCTACTGATCATCGATTGAGTAGGAAATTAAAAAGTCCAATAAATTGAAAGAAACAGGTAACATTGACAATATTGTTATTTGTTACTTAGTAATAATTAATTCTTTTTTTAAAAAAATCAGGTTGATTAGAAATTAGGTTTTGTGATTATTTTTGTTTACTTTTTATTAAGTTATTCTGGTATTATGTGTTAATCTGGATTGATTTTAGTTTTTTTTATTGTATTTTATTTTTAATTTAATTTTTTAATAATTGGTTGATTGAGAATTGTGCTTTATAATTTATTTTGATTTGTTTTATATGGGGTTATTTTAATTTCATGACCCGAGTCACGGGTTTGGTTGTTCAACCCGGGTCGATCCCAATTTTTTTTTCTATTTACTTTCTATAAGATTATTCCGATCTCATTACTTGGATAATGGGTTTAGTGAGTCCACCTAGGTTGACTCGGGTTGTTTTGTATGTTTATTTTTTTATTGTTCTTTTTCAATTTCATCCTACAACATTAGATTGATTAAGAATTGAGATTCATAATTTGTTTTGATTTACTCAAATCATGAATTTGTCAGGTTAACTCGGGTTGACTCGGACTGTATTTTTTTTCTTTTTTAATTTTATTTTTTAATATTGAATTAATTGAGAATTTGACTTTATAATTTGTTTTGATTTGCTTTATACGGGATTATTATTGTCTCATGATTCGAGTCATAAATATAGCAGATTAACAAGTTAACTCGAGTCGGTGCAATATATTGCCCTCTCAACTATGTCTTTAGTGGTTATTCGGGTTGTTTTTAAACTTGTTAAGTTGATTGAATCATATCAAACAACTATCACATGATTTAAAATTCTTTTTAATAGGAAAAAAAGTATTTTGGTAGCCATTGAATATTTATTTTGCATTTTAAATTTTTTGAAGTGGCCATATATAGCGTATTGCGGGGTAACCTTCTAGTATACAATATATATATATATATATATATATATATATATATATATATATATATACAAATTTCCAACGTGTTTAATTGCTTTATAAAGTCATACGGCCGCGGGATATAAAATCCAAATATTCACCTTCCCATAGAACTTCTTCTTTCGCTTCTTGGATGCTTCCTTTGTCACACAATGTGTTTGACCAAACAACTTATATTTTGTCGTCAGTGCTGAATTTATATTTGATATATCCCTCTCCTTTAAAAAGTCTCATTTTGTTGGGTTTTAATTTACTCAATTTATTTGCTCTACACTGGAAATAAATAAATCCAATCACATATGAAAGACATCACAGGTTTGTGGAATTTCATTTCCCTCGTTTTCATCCCTAATTCTCGAAGAACCTAGAATCTAGGAAGCCCCCACACTTTAAAAATGCCGTCATATAAATATGCAATAAGTTTTGAAAATTTTTAAGGTAAAAAATACTTTGAATAATATTCTAAAAAATAATTGTTTCCTTAAATATTTAATTAAATGGAAATTTACTTCAATATTTTGTTTAATTATATTTTTCAACAACAATCATGTTTTTCTACGTGAAATATTTTCCATAAAAATATGATAATTTATTTTCTCCGGTTTTTATAGAACAATATAATATTATTATTTTTAAATTTCAAAATTACATAATTTTAACACAAATAAAATATTAAAGATAGATATATAGTAATCATTAAATTAAAGAAGAAAAAATTAAGTTATTGACAATTCTTTTACCAGCATCAGAAAAATCATTAAGATGATTTGAGTTTTAGAGACACAAATTTATTTCATCGTTAAACAAATACAAATAACATAATATTTATTCTTTGTTCTTTACAACTTCATGTATGCAAACATCATTTAAGTGATTATACATTATTATTAGTTATATTTATTTTTTAGTGTAAATTTTATTTAATTTTTATTTTTTTATAATATGATAATATCGAAGAATTTGATGTATATTACTATTTTAATATAAAGTTCACCATTTAAATAATTTAATTATAAAAATTTGTGATGAGATTTAAATTCAGGAGCATTTATTCATCAAAATTATGATATTATATTAAAAAATAATCATAATTGGAACAAAAGCTTAAATTAAAAATTGTTTTATATTACTCTTAACACTCCATAATTAAAAGTACGAAATCGTTTATTTGTTTCACCCAACTATTTATATTTATTTGATATACTATTAAAGTTTTAATTCTTCAAGTTAATTATATTAGAAAATATTCTCAGTATAAGTAATAATGTTTAAATAAATATGCTACGGTAAAAAACCAATGGTGTGAACTGATCACAGAAATCCCTGATCTTACATGTTAAATTATGAAGTCAACACATTTTAAAATAAATGATGCTTCAACATGTGACATGTGATAAAGAAGACTCTACCTTGTTGTTCAATTCATTAAAAAAAGAAGAAGACTTTATCTTAGTATTAAGGCATCAAGTCAACACATGCATTTTAAAAGTATCAATAATTTCATATTATTCTTAAGAATCTTTGGTGTTATCTGAGGTGGATATATATATATATATTTGTTTCTATTTGGGTATCCTCACACCCTTTTAAAAGAGTGAGATTAGTTTCATTCGAGGTTTGTGGTTAACTTTTCTAATAAGTATGTTTTCTGGAGATCAAACTTGTATTCTTACCCTTACAGATAATTGATAACACAAATACCAGCGGTTTGATCTTATACATGAAGAATTAATTATGCATTGACTCCAAAAGGAGTAGTACGAAAAGATATATATATATATATATATATATATATATATATATGTTAGCTAGCTAGCTTAGAATTAAAGCCTTGAATTCCTGTGTTCCCATATAGCTCAAGGAAGCTTTGAATTCCTGTGTTCCCATATATATATATAAACATAATAATATGACCACAATATTCTTATACCGCGTCTTTTCGTACTCCTGTTGGAGTCGATGCATAATTAATTCTTCATGTATAAGGTGAAACCCGCTGGTATTGTTTTTTATATATATAATAAAGGGAGTACGAAGGCAAGTCGTGATTAATATAGGGAGGCATCTGGTAGGTTAAATTCAATAATTAGTTCATAGAAGCATTGAGGAGTGTAGTGCAGACTGCAGACTATCATCATGCATGCGCACGTTTTACCTACCAAGAATGTGAAGGTTTGTATACCTTTTCCCCCCCTCAAGTTGATAAAATTTTATTTCCAAATGGATATTTGAACTTGAAACCTAAACTTGGAGGAAAGTGCTATTCTGCCAAACATTTTGGTTACAAGTCTTTCCCCGGACAGATACGCTTTTAAATGAAACAAGAGAGAAGGCAGCATGAAATTTACAGCTCGTTTTGAAGACAATATAATATTGCTAGCTATCACATCATATGCATTAACCAAAATCAAAATGATAATAACATGAACTGCTACTATTCAATGAAGCTACGTACTCACTTAATAAATATATATTACGTCACTAAAAAAAACAAAACAAAAAAAAGCATGGTCGCTTAAATCATTTCTTCGCATTTACAAGAAGAAAGGGGCACCTCCTCGAGCCCTATAAATAGGATACAGAACTTGAAGACCCAACATGCCAACACAACCTGTAAAACCTAGCTCTAGCTATATATCATCATACACCAAAATGGCTTGTGAGAAAAACCACATTCAGTGTTCCAGCAAAGTTGGGATCATTGGAGCAGGTATTAGCGGCATTGCTGCCGCTAAACAGCTTCGACATTACAGTCCACTGGTCTTTGAGGCCTCTAATTCAATTGGGGGTGTCTGGAAACATTGTTCTTTTAATTCTACTAAACTCCAAACACCTCGATGTGATTTCGAGTTTTCAGATTACCCTTGGCCCGAGAGGGATAATGCGAGTTTTCCTTCTCATATCCAAGTTTTGGAATACTTGCACAACTATGCTACACATTTCGATGTGTTGAAATATGTCAAGTTCAACTCCAAGGTGGTGGAGATTCGGTACGTTGGTGACCGAACCAGCCAACTTGACATGAAACCAAAAGAGTATGGATCCTTGCTGAATGGCTATCCTGCTTGGGAGGTAGCTGTAGAGACTAACCAGTCCACGAAGGTTCAGGTTATTTTAATTCTCTATCAGCTACTACATATATACGTGCTTTAAAGAGTGTGCGTGTGTGCTTTGCTAATCGTCTCTCCCTTTTATTTTTCTAGTTAATATAATTATAGAAAGGTTCGAGTTCAAGACATCGTAAGAGATATAAGCAGTACCCACATCAATTAAGAGATTTATGCCTAATGAGTATTAGAACTCGATCGGCCATATATATATATCCCTTATTTATTGATATTTTTTAGTTTTTTTAATCATGTTTAATTAATTGCTTGATTATGTAGCCAAGAATTCTAATTATCTCTTAGAACAAAATCAAATAATTGAATTAATTGAATTATTGCTAGCTAGCTCTCAAAATGTTAGCTATTATTCAAATATATGTTATGTAATAAATATGAAAAAGTCTTGAATTTGTTGCTTACTTCTCAAAAAGAAAAGAGAAAAAGGCCGTCTTGAATGTTTCAACTTATAATTCGTTGAAGCTAAGAAAAGTTGAGATATCTCATGCACTCTAATATTGGAAAGTGGTTAATTAATAAACCTTGTTGTAATTTTATATATATATATATATATATAATTAAATTGTTAAAGTTTTTTTTTTTTTTTGAGTTATATCATAATGATCTGACTTATGGAATATATACATATAGTGGTATGCTTTCGAGTTTCTCGTCGTATGCATTGGGAAGTACGGAGACTTGCCAAGAATGCCAGTATTTCCACCCCATCAAGGCGAAGAAGCATTTCTCGGCAAAGTCTTGCACACTCTGGATTATGCTAAGCTCGACAAAGATGCTGCTCATAAGCTTCTCAAAGGAAAAAAGGTTGCCGTTGTTGGCTACAAGAAATCAGCTCTTGATTTAGCTGTGGAGTGTGCAGCTGCAAACCAAGGTATATCTATATATCGATCTCTATGACCACCTGTTAATTGATCGGAATTGGTCCTTATAAACGAGAAATTTCATGGTTATTTACTTTTGGGTTCACTTTATAAAAAAAAATACTATAAAAAAGAGATTTTAAATAAAAATATTTTTATTATCATGGATTTTACCTTTTCTTTTCTATATGTTTGGTATTTTTACGTGAATATAAAAAATAATTAATAAAATACCACTCATTAATTACTATTTGATTATCATAAAATTTTCCCTTATGAACTAGACTTTGTATTTAAAAAACAAAAAATAATAATTTCATGATTAATTTTCTTTTGTTAATTTTTTTTTAGGGTAATAATAGGGGCATGACGCCATGTTTTCTTTTGCTAATTAGACTGAGAAGAGCAGTCAAAATGGTCATAAAGTGGGAAAGTTTGACTTCCTTGACTTAAGGAACAAATTGCCCATCTTTCATCTTTTATATATTTATATAGGCAGTTCGTACGTTGGCCATTTGGGGTAGAGAGAGGGAGTGAGTCTCCTCATTTACTAATTGCCAAGGAAATTAATGCAATTAGGTGGTAGACTGGCTGTATTAACAGTAAATATTGTATGTGACGTGTAATTGGTTTTGTTGTTTCGTTGAAGGGCCGGGAGGACAACCGTGCACAATGGTGATAAGGACTTTACATTGGACTGTTCCTTCATACTGGATTTGGGGCTTGCCATTTTTCTTGTTTTTTTCAACAAGGTCCTCTCAATTCCTCCATGAAAGGCCATACCAAACCTTGTTCAAGACCCTTCTGTGCCTTCTTCTATCTCCCATGGTATTTATATTTTGATCAATTATAGTTTCTCCCTTCCATTAATGACGACAATATATAATATATACTATGATTGTTTATGGTAATCAAATATCATATTTATCCTTAATTAATTTCTTGAGCAGAGAAGAGGAATTTCCAAGTTCATAGAGTCTTATTTGGCGTGGAAGCTTCCCCTTGTAAAGTATGGGTTGAAACCAGACCACCCATTTGTGGAGGGTTATGCATCTTGCCAAATGGCTATCTTGCCTGATAATTTCTTTGAAGAGGCAGACAAGGGAAATATACTGTTCAAAAGAGCATCAAAGTGGTGGTTTTGGAGTCGAGGAATTGAATTTGAAGATAAAACCAGATTAGAGGCTGATGTTGTGCTTCTTGCCACTGGTTATGAAGGAAAAAAGAAGCTCCAAGATTTATTACCAGAACCCTTTTCCAGTCTTGTTGTAGACTCTTCTGGGATCATGCCCTTGTACAGGTAAATCAATGTAAAATGATTTCACACTGAATATTTTCTAGAAAATGATGATACATGAGCCTGATTAAATGGATAATACATATCTGGCAGGGGCACGATTCATCCATTGATTCCTAACATGGCTTTCGTGGGATATATTGAAAGTGTATCGAACCTGCACACCGCAGAGCTGCGATGCATTTGGCTAGCTAGACTAGCAGATGAGAAATTCAAGCTTCCAGGCATTGAAAAGATGCTTGAGCAAACAAATGAAGAGATACAAGTCATGAAGAGGACTACCAGATTTTACAAGAGGCATTGCATTTCCACTTTCAGTATCAACCACAGTGATGATATCTGTGAAGAGATGGGATGGAATTCTTGGAGGAAGAAGAATTGGTTCTCGGAAGCTTTCAGCCCTTATAACAGCCAAGACTACGAAGACAACAAAGAAGATTAGTAGCATCATAATCCATATGTCTAGATTAATATAAATATAAATAATTATAGTATCATAATCCATATTCTGTGTGGTCAGACATGTTCTAGTAAGAAAATATAGTATGATGGAATTACTTGTGTGTACTCTTGGGAAAGTGGAAGCTATGATCTACGTACGTCCTTGAGCTTCCTGTAACTTGATTGATAAATGATAAAATAAGGTTTTATTGTAATTAATTCTTCAGTATGATTATTAATAAAGTATCCGTTGTATAATGGTACACACTGCTCCTTGTTCTAACCACGGTTATTAAATCATTTTCTGAACATGGTCAGCCTGACTTAGAAAGTGAATTTATAATTGGATTGATCCGGTTAAAATGTATTTTTTAAAAATAATATTATTTTAATTTAAAAAATAAAATAATAGCATTTTAACTGAATTAATTTACTTAATTTATATCTTAATTTTTTAAACTAAATGATAAATTAGACCGAGTTTAATTTCTATCTTGCTGAGGATTACACTTTATTAATTACGAGTCTTTTGTTAACATTGCATTTCGCATTCTATATTTCAAAGTTACTAGTGATAGATTGAAGAGCATCCACCAGACATACCTAGGCTGCAAGCACAAATTGTTGGAACTCGGTGAAATCTACCAGTGAAGAAAACGCGCGTCGTCTCCAACAATTTATTGTTGTTGAATTTACAGCGGAGGATCGAATTTCCTCCTCTTCATTGAGAACTTGCAACCACTTCGCTACTGTTAATTTATGAGCCATTTCCACCTGCTTGCTTTTTTTGACTTTTTTCTGAGCTTCCAACACTGCTTGTGACATTTTTGTCATCTTGCGGTCTTAATTGCTCTTTCTTAGCACTTGAGTCTTGACAATGCTAATCTGAACTCCTCCTCCTGCAATTCCTCGAAAACATGTTGTTGTATCTGGGTTAGCAGGTCGTCTCTTTCTCTTCTTACTATAGCAAGGCGTTGTTCTTGAGTAATTAAGTCAGAACCTAATTTCCTTCTCTTTACCCTTAGATCCTCAGAATCCAATTCCTGTTACATCTCAGGCATTTCCTACACATTACTTGCTCTCATGGTTTGAGTCGTTGTCATTCTTGGCTCCTCATCTGTCTAGTCAATTGTTTGGGGTACTTTAGCATATAGAGACCTTAGAGAGGCATCATTTGCTCCATGGTTTTGTGGGGACAAAAAACAAAGAACACTGCTTGCACTCAGGATTTAGGTTGCCTATTGACAAAGGGTTCTTCCTATGTAAAAAATTCTTGATTTCTCGTAAATGTCTTTTTCTTCGTCGGGATGACTTGCAAAGCTTACTCAAGTAGATTTGTAATTTTCGCTACCTCTCTTCTTAAATTGTCAATTTTTCTCTGAGGATTCATTTCTAACTGGGCCCTTTTTTCGTGTTTCATTTGCTTCTCTCTGAGTCTTGTATTGTAGAGTCTGAGAGGGAATTGGATTCAGGAGGGACATTTATTCTACATTCTACTACTGGAGCAATTTGCAAAGAAAATAAGTAAGAGATGCAAGAATGCATGATGATGGGTGCTAAAATGATTGTATTGGATATGGATTTTGTCTGATTCTGCCATGGTATACGGAACCGAGATCTGGTAAACTGCCTTGTAGATCCGTATAAAATTGAACCTTTAACGTGTATTAATCCATCCATTTTGAGAACAAAATAATTGTATGAAAAAATCAAAAATCAAAATAAACAATTTAGGAAAAAACAAGTAAATATTCAGCATATAAAGCACAAAACATGCATTATAATGAAATCAAACAAACAAAGTTTATTCCTTAAAGTTTCTAGTAGAGTTATCATAATGGCATAGAGGACATCTTAGTAAAATAGAAAATAAGGATATCGTAGTGTCACGGAGTCTGTCATTATGTCAAATATTCTCTTCCTTCCAAGCTTACTAATTTTTGCATTTAAAAAAAAAAAATCTTGTTTTTGGAGTCCTTAACCACTCTAAACCGCTGGTTATCGAAATCAACGGTGCATGATCCCTCCAATTTTAGGAAATTACGTGGTCATCACGTAATCACCGCCTCGACAAGTCCGCTCAACCTAACCGTTTCTTCTTAAGATCGCAAGAATCGCTCCTTAATTCCGTTGTATAATATTTATATATAAAGAAGAGCAAGCACCTCACTCACCATCACACTACACTCCATTTCTTCATCATCATCATCATCATCATCATAATGGCCAAGATTAAGATCGGTATCAACGGTGAGCGATTCAACGTCGTCGTCGTTGTGTTTAGTGTTTTTATTTTGTTTTTTAAAATCAAATTAAATGTAGGTTTTGGAAGGATCGGGCGTTTGGTGGCGAGAGTTGCTTTGCAGAGAGATGATGTTGAGCTTGTCGCTGTCAACGATCCTTTTATCACCACTGATTACATGGCACTTACTCTCTTTTTTATTTTACTTGAGCATTCGTTTTCTGGCTCTTTTGAAATCTAACATCCTGAATGACATGTCGTCTGATCCGCTAATATATATTACGCTGGCTGTGTTTTTGTAGACCTACATGTTCAAATATGACACTGTTCATGGGCAATGGAAGCACGGAGATATCAAGGTCAAGGATGAGAAGACTCTTCTTTTTGGTGACAAGCCAGTCGCTGTTTTTGGTGTCAGGTATGACTAACTCTTTCTTTCTTTTTTGGAAGAATTTGTTAATCAAAGTACTTAAATTACGAGGTGGTTTGATGTTTTGTTTCTACTTGTAATTAGAAACCCAGAGGAGATTCCATGGGGCGCTGCTGGTGCTGATTTTGTTGTTGAGTCCACTGGTGTTTTCACTGACAAGGACAAAGCTGCTGCTCATTTGAAGGTGTTTGATATTTTCTATTTTCATATTTTACGATATGGGTATCTGGATAATAAAGATTATATTCTGCTTGGGTTTTTATTTTTTGAAATGCACTATTTCTAGATAGTTTCCTTCAAATCTTGAACTATGTTTTCAATCATTGTAACTTTTTATCCTGTTTTATATGCTGTAGGTTTGTAATGTGTAGTGTAAAAATGCATGTTCTAGGGTGGAAAAGGTTATGATGTTTCAAAAATCTGTCACTTGAATTTTTCTGGGAAATCGTCCTCTTATGATAATGGGGTGTGAATGAAGTTTCTATTGAATTTTCCATTTCTTGGGAAAACAAAGCTTAAAAGCTTAACTTTTTCTTATTGTTTTGAGGTTTGGTAACTTTTACATTTTGAAGGATTTGTTAAAATGCATGTTGGTTGTCGAGCTGTTAGTTTTAGTTTTTAATATGTTTTTTGTGAATTGCATACGTATCTTACTTGGTTTTATGGTTTGATCCTAGGGTGGTGCAAAGAAGGTTATTATTTCTGCTCCTAGTAAGGATGCTCCCATGTTTGTTATGGGTGTCAATGAGAAGGAGTACAAGCCTGATCTCAACATTGTTTCCAATGCCAGCTGCACTACCAACTGCCTTGCTCCTTTGGCCAAGGTGGGCTCTTTCCTTTTCTCTTGTTGTAAAGGGATGACAATAAATTTTTTAGTTTTGTACTGACATCTTTCTTGTATGCATGTATATGCTTGTAGGTCATTCATGACAAGTTTGGTATTGTTGAGGGTCTTATGACTACTGTCCACTCCATTACTGGTGTGTGCTATGTTTTTATTTACTCGAATCCAATTGATGTAGACATTTTCTCCTTGACTGATTCTCTTATGTTCTATGTTATTCAGCCACACAAAAGACTGTTGATGGACCATCAATGAAGGATTGGAGAGGTGGGTAGAGCTGCTTCCTTCAATATCATTCCCAGCAGCACTGGAGCTGCTAAGGTACTAATGACTGGCATCAAATAGTTCACCTGCCATTGCTTTGCATACCGCAAGCATTATTTTGAGCAGCAATGGTTTCTTATAGAAGTGAGATAATAATAGGCGAACCTTTGTTTTTTGGACTTCTTCTCGGACATCTTAAGTATCCATTGTCCAAAAAGCACTTGTCTATTTTCACCATCAATCCTGCCATATTTCATGTTTCTCGTTGTCTCTTTATGCCAAGAAGTAAAGATCAACAACCTCCTCATGGGATACCTATCTTACTAGAAAACTGCTTATCTGGATTTCTAATTTACTTTTTGTATGCATGTTGTGCATCCCTTTTTATGTGATGATAGATGCATGATATTGTGTTATTTTGCTGTCATCGATGTGGCTAACTTGTCTCTAACCCTGAAAGAGGAACCTCTTGAGGATTTTTGTTATTTTTATCTGCAAAAAATGAATGTATTGAATTTAGATGTTTTTTGTTGGGCTATGAGTTATTTATTCTCTCAGTTATTTCGTTAATGACTCCTGGTTGTCTATGAATATAGCACCTAATCTAATTTTTTGGTGGGGCTTTAGACGGCATTGAAACTACACTTTCTCAAATTCTCTTTTCCTCCCCACTCTTCTCTTCTTTCTCTCTCTCTTTCCTTCTCGTCTGGCATCAAATCCCGTTATAATCTGTGTTATTTTGTGATTGTGTAGGCAGTAGGGAAAGTTTTGCCTGCACTCAATGGAAAGTTGACTGGAATGGCTTTCCGTGTTCCCACAGTTGATGTCTCAGTGGTTGACCTCACTGTGAGAATTGAGAAGAAGGCTACATATGACCAGATCAAAGCAGCTATCAAGTAAGGATCATAAACCATAAACCCTCTTCTTTTCATCTGTAATTATCTTCATCCTTTTTGTTTTGGTTTCTCTCCTGCATGTTGCTGTAGCCTGGAAAATCTTTTCATACTTTCCAATGAAAAGATCATGAACCATTTAGTTTTTCTTGTAGTGATTGAGTGCCAGTCTTTAAAGGGACTTCACAAATTACACTTACTAAATTGCCAGACATTATTCAAAGGGTAGCATTATATGATTGACTGTCCTATTGAAGTCTCTGATCGCTCATGCCTTGTGTCCTGTTTTTTTTGCTGTGTGATGCAGGGAGGAATCTGAGACCAATCTGAAGGGAATCCTTGGTTACACTGAGGATGATGTTGTCTCAACCGACTTCATGGGTGACAGCAGGTGAGGAGATCATGATTATATACAATTATGCATCGACTCCAAGTGACATGGTTTGCCCTTGCATAGAGAAAGGGAGGGAGTTCTCTCTATAAACATGAGAACATATCCCCTCGCATACTCTCAACTTCTTTTCAAAAAAAAACAGAAAGGAAAGAAATGGTTTCCTTGTTCTATTATGGGTGGATTTAAAATTCATGCTGGCTATTCAATGGCTGGAATTTGACAGGTCAAGCATATTTGATGCCAAGGCTGGAATTGCATTGAATGATAACTTTGTGAAGCTTGTCTCCTGGTATGACAATGAATGGGGCTACAGGTAATGGTTATTCCAGACCTATTCAAAGCTATCTTGATTTTATACTTGGCTGATTTGTTTCTTTTCTCTGTCACCTTGTCTTTCTTTTGTCTGATCCTTAATGTTTTCTTATTTGTATTTCCATGCAGCTCTCGCGTGATTGACTTGATCATTCATATCGCCTCTGTGCAATAAGCCGGCTCTGTAGTTCTGGCTGATCTTGCGATGGAGAGCCTCCTCTTTTCGGCTTAGCATGCAGTTTAATATGAGTCAGGGTTAGGAGATTTTTGGGAATAATTATAATTGAACCATGTTATTTTTGGGACTGGTTATATACACCATGTGGTCTCTTTCCAACTTTTTACTTCGATGATCATGTTTCCTCTGTGTTTTCACCCCTGATGCAAACTGGGAAACTGCTACAATTTTCTTAATTCTACGAGTTAATTTGGGTTTCGCTTACATCCTCGTTCCTTGCATCCTTTCCTCCGGCAGGAAATGCCTTTTTCACCTGTTATTTTACATGAATAATGTGGCTGTGGATGACATTGTTGATAACTTGAGATCAATTTCTTGCTGGTATTTGCCCTAGGCACGCCATGATTGCTCGGATGACCAGCTTCCCTCCACCCATGTTTACGTATATTCTTTCTCTTAACAATCAATGCCTTTAAAAGTCCCATCTTCCTCTAAAGCTCAGAGGCCCGATAAAAAGTCGGATCATCATCCTAATTTTTTTTGTGCACAGACGTTTATCTTTGGCGGTGCAAAGCGCAAAGGCCGCCTCGGTTTTGAAAATCTAGAACCAACAAGAAGAGATGGACACTAAAGCCATATGGGGCGCACAAAAACGTTTGTCGAAACCACATCAAGCAAACAACTAGCAAAGAAAAAGGAAATAAGCAAGCTAGAAACCAATTAATTAGGGATTTGACAACCAACATGCATTTTAACAAATCCTTCAACATCTTCGTTTTTTTAAAAAAAATAATAAATAATTTTTCAAACCTTAAATTAAAAAACAAATCCTTTTCTTGACCCCATGACGCAGCCCTTTGCATAGCATGTGTATCGAATAAAATTATATTTGAATTATATTTGAGTTAACTTGATGAGCATGTGTATCGAATAAAATTATATTTGAATTATATTTGAGTTAACTTGATGTGACTTGTTTGAAATAACACATCCAAACAAGACTTGATGGTCTCATTCAAAACCCAATTTGACTAAAAAAACTCAAGTTATCGTTATTTTATTTAAAAAAATTAGGATGATAATGTTTTCATGGACCCATGTTAACTATCCAAGCCCTTTACATGAGTCATAAATCCAGTTGGGTTTAATAACTTATTTTTTTGAAATTAAATTTTTTATTTAATTATATAATAACAAAAATAGACACACAAAGAAAAGTGATCAAATAAAATTTAAGATAAAAATATATCATTAAAGGCTATAACAAAAAAATGCTTGTTAATATTTGAGAAATATGTTATAATCTTATTACAAAAAGGTAGAACTAAATTATAATTTATCATACAAAACCCCAAATAAATTTTTAATTAATTAATCTTAATTTTAAAAATTTCTAGGCTAGTTTGACTTAAAAAAAATAGAAATATTTCACGACGGTGTAGTTTCACCTTATTTTTTAAAAATACTAAGACGGCGATATTTTTGATTAAAACGAGTTAGCCTGACTAACCCTTGAAATCCAAGGCCCGAGTCATGGACTTTCTTGGGTTCAATATTGTTTTTTTTAATATATCTTTTATTTTATTATAAGACACTAAAAATAGACATTTAGAAGAAAGTGATCAAATAAAAATAATGATAAAAACAATATATATATATATATATATATATATATATATATATATATTATTTTAATGAATTTAAATTTAAGTCAAAGAGAAAATAATTTAAAGGTGAAAAAGAGATTATGTGCAGAGGCCTAGGTGGCCAGTGCGACTAATCCATAAAATGAAAAGGTCACACGTGTATAGTCTTTTCTTTTATTTCCACTTTTTTCTTTACTTAAGGGATAAATGATATGTTGTTCACCTTTTTTAAAAGAAATTAATCAAACAATACATCATTTGAATGCCCAGTTTTTTACCAACAAATAGTTGGTCCGAAAAACAAGTAGGTTTTCAATCAATTTTCATCTAAAAACACCTAATAAACACTCTTATAACCTTTAAAAACCAATCTCTCAACTTAAAAAAAAAACCCTAAATTAATCAAAAAACACAAAATCAAGTCAGAAAAATTACTTTATCAGTCTCGATCTACTTTTCCCTACAAGATAAAGGATAAATCATTGACGATAGGTTTTTCAACAAACAATAATTGTCTGTAATTTCATCATTAAAAAAAGCTAAAAAATAATGTTATATGATAAAATTGAAAATAAAATAAGATAAAAAAAGATTCTAATCCAAGTTAACTTTTCAAATTGCATGAATAAAATAAGATAAAATATTATGCAATGTTGCACAAATTAAAAATCTTATAAAAAAATTAAAACAAATTCGATCTATATAAAAAAAAATTTAAAAAGAATCATAGATAAATCATACAATCCTTTTTAAAAATTAAACACTCCTACAATCATAAAATAATAATCAAAATCTAAAAAAAAGGCTAAATAAGTGGAAAGCAATCACAAAGAGAGGGTATTAATTAAATCATATATCAAAAAATTATTTTTAAAAATTCATATAAATTAAGGCATCAATTAAAAAAATTCATCTTTTCTCATGGAAAAGAATTAGGTTAGGCTCGGCCCATAAAGAACTCACGCCTAAGCCTTTTATTATTTTTAAATTTAATGGGGTAAACGACCCATCATCCACCCCAATCATTTTAAAAAAAAATGATGTGTTGTCTCCGCATCAGCAAACAACACGTTGTTCGCTTAGCCTATAATCCAACCACTAGTGTGGCCAGAAAAACAAGATTCTTCTTTTACTCAAAAACTCATTTTCAACCTATTATTGACTTGAAAAACCTAAGAAACACCCTAAAAACCTCGTTAAACCAACTCATGGCCTCTAAAAACACAAAAAAAAAGGTCTAAAACCCGAAATCAACCCCAAACCCAAAAATATTCTCAACTCTAGATCTGTTTTTCTAGGTGTTTTCAAGATTAAAAAAAATCTAATCATAACCCCCTCATCATATGGAACTGTCTGACACAAAGAACGACTGTTTAGGCAGCTGAAATCATCACCAACAACAACTTTCTCTCTATATTTATTGAAATCTAGCGATTTTCTCTCTCATTCAACCAAAAAAGAACTGAAAATGATGAGAATGAAGTTTGGTATCAAAATGAAATTTTTGAAAATTACAAAGACCGGTAACCTAATATCTCAAAAAGATGGGGGACAAAAAAAAACTTCCAAAACAAACTTCAAACACACCCTCTATTCTACTCATTTTTTTCACTTCAGTCATCTATCTTTCAACTCAACCCTCTCTCCTTAAAAAATATGCAATTGGAGGCTAATTTGGATTCAATAGAGCTAAATTACGTAAGATAAAAGTTTGAGGACCAAATTAAAAATTAAAAAAAAAAACATTGCTCCAACAGTGTTTTATAAGAAAATGAACAGTGAAATATTGTACGAGTAGGCAACCCAGTTTGGTCAGTTGGGCCAGTTCTCTTGTCGAAGAGAAGCCAAGATCAAGCTGGAATTACACCTGAGCTGTGTAGAAACTAGCTTGATTCAAAACCAGTGAATTCAGTTCTGTACATATCGTTTGGATCACAGAACACAATATCTGCATCGCAAATGATGGACTTGGCAATGACATTGGTAATGGATGAAACGGAAAAGGGAAAGGAGATGAGAAAGAATGCATCTGAAGTGAGGGATAAGATCATGGAAGCTGTTAAACTTGAAAAAGATTTCAGGGGGCCTTCTGTCGAAGCCATGGATGAATTCTTGAATGCTTCATTGATGAAGCGAGAGGAGACAAGGAGAGGAGCAGAGAATGGGCTTTAACAAATGAAAATTGATTGCTGGAGTTCGGACACAAAAAGTACTCATCACGAAGTTCTGATTCAAAAAGAAGAAACCAAGTGCCATTCATGCATTTTCGTTTCAACTGGTTGATGTTTTTCAAGCTCAGTAAATTGACATCAAATTACATCACTTAATTTCACATTAACTAAAGATCTGAGAACGGCGTGCTGGGTAAGTGCAATCGAGCCCCCCAGCACACTACTTGTCAATTGACTCGATTTAGATAACACAGAATCAATCTACCTTCTTGAGTACCTGTGTACATGAACGGAAAACAAGACAAATACCTATTTTTGCAGACTAAAAGGGATGTGTGCTGAAAAGTAGGAGTCAGTGTTATCCACTAGCTAAGGTGGTAAACAATATTATTTAGAATTTTGTCAAATTTTAAATCATTTCCTCCTTTTATTCATATCATAACAGAAGGCTATCCTGATTGCGATATAACAGCTGGGGCCATTAAGAAAATGGTCGTCAAAATACAGAATTATTCCCTGCAAAGATCACAAACACAAACATGTTCAAATACATGGTAATAATCAATCCAAGACATGCAAAGATTCACTGCCAACATTAAGATTAAAATCAAGAATAAATTTTCAAGTAAGAGGAGGCAAGCTTCACACTTTCACAATATGTAATATAATGTAATGGAAGAAGAACTTGTTCATCACCTTATGTTGTATCAAACATGTAATTATTGTATGGTAAATGCTATATATTATTTGCCTTCAGCGATGACCAAGTATAGCATCCATAACAGTCATCACGGGCAAATCAATTATTATTAAACAGAGAGAGAAGCAAGCAAGTAACTTGTATTGATAGACATTGTTTATACTGTAGTCAAGAGCATCACGTCCACATGTAAATTCATAATAGCTATTCTGCATTGGTGATGGTGATGTTAACCTCTGTAGATCATCCACATACCTGCACAATAGCTATGACTACCAAAACCTGTGACCACTCCCTCTCTATAACAGTTATGAATATTTCCATCTAAACAGCTATGTAATCAGATGTTCGAAAATCAAATCTCAAGTATGTATCATGGCAAAGGCCATTGTATCTCAAGCATGTTCAACCACAAAAAAAGGCCACGAACAAGAACCACATTCATTCACCAAATTTTAAGCACACAAGTATTCAAATCCTTGTGAGTTATGAAATAGCTTAGCATAGTCATATAACCAAAATCCATAAGTTTTCCCTTCAACATGACATCCTGCAACTTCTGAATCTTAACAGATTCAGATGATATATGGTCTCGACAAAATCAAAAGATTTATGCTAATAAAGGAAGTAATACTCCAGCAATTCACAATCAGGTAATGCCATTACATCATGCCAGAATACCCTGCAAAAAATATAAAAATGAAATCAAGAGTTATGAAGACAGATCTATAAGTGGAGGTATTCGATGACAATGTGAAGTAGTGGAATTATTGGGCTGAGATCCATGAGCTTATTAAGACTAGCTTGAAAGGAGATTTGAGTGGAGATATCCAATGACAATGTGAAGTAGCAGAATTACTGGGCTGAGATCCATGAGCTTATTAAGACTAGCTTGAAAGGAGATTTGATAACCATGTTTTACACGGAAATAAGATGAATGAGAAACAAAAATGAAACCACAAACAAGCTGACTGGAGGATTTCAGGGTGACGTGAGGAGGCAAAAGCAATGGGAAAGCATTTACACTTAAAATCACAAAGCAGCAGCAGCAGCAGCAGCATACTTCCATTGACAACCCACATGTTCAAATGGCAAACACCAAACATTATTCCAACTCCAACATTGAAATCCCAGCACCCAAGTACAGGTACAAAAAGCATTTGTATTATACCAAGCAGCAGCATCAAAATTCTATTGTCAAGCCATAAATTCAAGTGGTGAACAGAAAAGATCAATCCCACTCCCACAGGAAAATTCAAGCACCCAAACATAGGGAAAAAAACATTCATACTAATCACCAAGCTGCATCATCAAAACTCCATTGCCAACCCATAGATTCCAGTCGCAAGCACCAAATATCAATCGAACTCCCATAGGTAAATTCAAACACCCAAATGTAAACATGAAAAGAAATAGAAAATACCTATTCACCGGTTTGCATTCAGTGCCAGAAGCATGTTGTTACCACCAGGAAGGTATGCCACATTGGGTGACTTAGCCAGAGTTGAAGCAATTTCCCTTGATGCTTCAATCCTTCTCAATTCAATCAGCCCCATACCAGCTTTTGTTGTTGCCTCAGAGATCAGCTTAGCGGCATCACTCTCACCTTCTGCCCTGATAATTGCAGCCCTTCTCTCCTGGTCAGCCTTCATGACAACAAACTTCGACCTCTCTGCCTCTTGCTGCGCAACCTGTTTCTGCTCTACAGCCCTTGAGAACTCCACTCCATAAGACAAGTGGGTAATAGCCACATCATCCATCACTATGTCGAAGTCCCGTGCACGCTTGATGAGCGCATCACGGACTAGAGCTGACACCTGGGGACGCTCAGTGAGGAGCTGATCAGCATTGAACTGAGCAACCACAGCCTTCAACACCTCATTGCCAATCGAGGGGAGCACCTTCTCATCATACTCGAGCCCAAGGCGTTGAAAGATATGAGGCAAACGTGACACCTGCTCAAATAACCATTTTTCAGTAAAAATATACACAAGACAAAAATACAAACATACAAATTGACCATGTAAAATCCTGATTCAGTCTGATTTTAGTAAAAGAAAAGGAGTAAAAAAAACCCAGAAGACTTCAGTCCTCACTCAATCTTCAGAACCAAAATCCCAATTCATAATTTAACAGCCCAGCTAAACAATACAATGAAAAGCTAAATTAGTCTCTCTTTCTTTTTGCTAGCAATCTGAACTAAAACCCCATCTCCCTAACTTTTTCTAGCTCACTAAACCATATGAAACGCATATTAAAAACAAAACAAAGGCCCTCTAAAAACCCATCACAAGGACAAACCCAACAACTAAGCAACATGACAATCACAGACAATTCATCTCCTTTCTGTGCTCAATAGCTAAACCAATTAAAACTCATCTCAAACTCACCTCACATTTGTGCTACTTAACTAAACCATGCCAAAACACACAAAAAAATCCACCTGAAAAATACAAAGAGAAACAACAAAACTATACCTTTACAAAACCATCAAATCTAGCAACATCCATTTCCGTTCATTTCAATCAAAAGCAAATGATTTCGTTATTACCTCAGGACGAGAGAGAACACGGAGGGTAAGATTGACCATCTGAAGATCCTTGGTACCAGAGACAGAAGAGAAAGTGTGAGGTCGTGTACGGATGTCAAAGATAAATGGCTTTTGAAGCCAAGGGATGAGGAAATGAGTCCCTTCACCAATGCTAGTATCAATGACTCCACGGAATCTGTCAAAGAGAACAGCGCGTTGGCCTCCATCGACGGTGTAAAGAGAGGAGTTGAGAATGGTAGCGGCGGCACCAAGACCGAAAGCTGCGCGAGCGACGTTGTTAAGGAAGGAAACTGCTGCTTGGCTGCTACCCATCGTTGAAGACGTGAAGTAGGTGTTTTGGGGGTTTGGAAGAGGTGGTGGGTGGGTCTTAGGGTTTATGACAGCCGTGAGTTTGAGGAGAGGAGAGGTTTTAACATAAATCAATGGGGCGGGTCGGGTTAATTTTGTTTGGGTTGCTGCTTGCTTGACAAGTAAAATAAAAATATATGTTGTTTTAATTTTTTTTTCCTTTCTGTTTTATTTATTTATTTTGATATATTGGAATTGTTGTTGTTTTTATGACGCATGATATTTTTAAAAAATATTTTTTTTATTTAAAAATAATTTAATATATTTTTTCAATTTTTTTATTTCAATACATCAAAATCATTAGAAAATATTAAAAATATATCAATTTGTTATTCTTTTATATATATATATTTAAAATCCACTCAAACACAATTCTAAATTATATAAAAAACAATGAGTTAGAGATCTTAAATTTTGGAGTTTTTTATACTATGAAATTCAAACCTTTTTTTTTTAGAATTAGCAATTTGAGAGTATTCAATTAGATTTTTCAAAAGCATAAATAAATAAGAATATAAAAAAGTGCACTCACCATTAGATCGCATTATAGATTTGAACTTGATTTAAATTCTTAAAGAAATTAACTATTCTCCATGAGAAGAAATAATCAATTGATATCTTTGAAAAAGAAAATAACATAATAACTTTTTTAATAAATAAAAACTCACAAACTCCACTAATGAAAATTCAGGGTTAGAAAAATAAAAAACAACTTTTACATTTCTTATAGTTTTTGCATTTTCTTAGAAGAGTAAAATTATATATATGAACTAGAGATGTTAGCTTAGATTGATCTATATGGATGATTATTTTGAATAATTACCTTATTTTATAAATAATAACTAATATATATATATATATATATATATATATATTCTAGTTGTTATGATTCTTTATTCCAGGATTTATTCCTGGATGTTCTAATAACCCTCTTATCCTTGAGGGACAAGTTGGTTTTTATGTTTCTGATTTAGTCATTTACCACGATTCTAGGACCTGTATAATTGTGGGTTGTTATCTTATTTTCTGTTGTATGTAAGGCTATTTAATAGTCATGGTTGTTGTTTAAGTTTTATATGAACTTCTCCTGAGTTTATCAGTGCAATCATACTTTGTAATCATATTTCGTATTAACAAAACTTTTGATAACTCAATTCAGTTTTAACATCTGGTATCAAAGTTTTATCATGGGGCCTAACCAACATCTGTAATTACAGTTATCAGTGTGAAAGAACAAGAACATGGCATTTGAGAATAGTTTTGTACAACATGTCATTCCAAGGTTCGATGGGCACTATGATAATTGGAGTATGCTTATGGAGAATTTTCTGCGTTTTAAGGAATATTAGAATTTGTTAGAGACAGGTATCACTGTAGTAGCAAAAGGAGCTGATTCTAGTGACACGCAAATGAAAGCACTAAAGGAGTAGAAGTTGAAAGACTTAAAGGCCAAGAACTATTTGTTCCTAGCCATTAATCGTTCGATCCTGGAAATGATCTTGAAGAAGGACACTGCGAAGGATATATGGGATTCCTTGAAACAAAAGTATGAAGGAATAACACGTGTGAAGCATACTCAATTGCAGGCACTTCAAAAGGAGTTTAAAGTACTGCATGTGAAGATTGGAGAAACTGTCAATGATTACTTTGGAAGGACGCTTATTATAACTAATAAGATGAGAATTCATGGAGAAAAAATAGAGGATATGATGATAATTGAGAAAATTTTGAGGTCTATAACTTTAAAATATAATTATGTTGTCTGCTCGATTAAGGAGTCGCATAACTTAGATGTTTTATCCATTGATGAGCTTCAGAATAGTCTTCTAGTGCATGAACAAAGAATAAGTCGATATATTGTGGAAGAACAAGCTCTCCAAATAACTTTTAGAGTTCAACAAAAAGGACGAGGTGGTGGTCATAGCTCCTATCATGGAAGAGGAAGAGGAAGGGGTAGATTTGGGTTCAACAAATCTATCCTAAAATGTTACAATTGTCATGAGCTAGGACATTTTCAATAGGAATGTCCTAAGAAAACCAGCGACTCTAAGGCTAACTTTGCATAAATAAAAGAAGAAATATTGTTAATGGCATAGGTAGATGTTAAGAAAGATGAGATTGAGTATATTTGGTTTCTTAATTCTGAATATAGCAATCATATGTGTAGCAGAAGGGAAGTAGTTATCAAAATGGATGGCAATTTCCAGCGGTCAATGAAGTTGGGAAATGACTTCAGTCACAATGTATAAGGTAAAGGCAAGGTGCGAATAGAGGTGCATAGGATTGTGCATATGATTATATGAGTTTTCTTTGTACCTGAGTTAAAAAATAATTTGTTGAGTATCATTCAACTACATTGTAAGTTTTTCATCCTGGAAAATGTCTAATTCTTGAAACTGAGATAACATATAATAGGATGTTTGCCTTGGTTACTTGTTGCCCACTAAAGGAACAAAATTGTCTCTCCATGACAACTATATATTAAGCAAATCGTTGGCATTATCGATATGGGCATTTAAGTTGGAGTGGACTGACAGTGCTACAACAAAAGAATATGGTTAAAAGGCTGCCAAAGTTCAAAGCTCCTCAGAAAGTATATAAATATTGCCTTGTGAGAAAGCATCATCGTGATTTTTTTCCAAGGGAAAGTGTGTGGAGAGCTTCCAAGATATTACAATTGATATATTCTGATATATGTGGTCCAATCTCAAATAGTAAGAAGAGATATCTCATCACTTTTATTGATGATTACAATAGAAGAACTTGGGTTTATTTTCCAGTGGAGAAATCAGAAGCCTTTGCTATGTTCAAAATGTATAAAGCTAGAGTGGAGGAGAAAACATGAGCATTTATAAGAGGCTTGAGGACAGATTGAGGAGGTGAGTTCACATCATATGAATTCATAAGTTTCTGCAATAAGAATGACATTCACATATAGTTGACGGTTGTCTACACTCCTCAACAAAATGATGTTGCTAAAAGGAAGAATCGCACTATCATGAATATGGTTCGGTGCATGTAATCAGAGAAGCAAATTCCAAAGACTTTCTAGCTAGAAGCAGTGAAGTGGGCAATGTATGTGTTTCATCGAAATCCAACTCTTGCTGTGAAAAGCACGACACTTGAAGAAGCTTGGAATGGACGCAAACCATCAATTAATCACTTTAGAGTCTTTGGTTATCTATCTCATGTGCATGTACCTGATAGCAAAAAAATGAAACTTGATGATAAAAGCCTTAAATGCATATTGTTGGGGGTAGGTCAAGAATCCAAAACTTATAGATTGTTCGATCCCATTTCATAAAAAATTATTGTAAGTCAAGATGTGGTTTTTAAGGAAGATCAACATTGGAATTGGGATGACAGTCATGAACATGCTATTTTAGCTAAAGGATCTGAAGCTAATTAAGATATGGGAAACAATTAGTATAATGATAGTGATTCATTAGAAACATGAGATATCACCAATGAAGGCAGTGCAATTCAAGAGGGATAAACTCAAAGACCACCAATTTGGATAAAAGATTATGAAACTAGTGAAGGTCTTTCTCATAAAGAAGACGTGAATTTGGCTCACCTAGCCTTGTTTACTAATGATGATCCCACTACTTATAATGATGTTGTAAAGAGTAAGAAATGGAACAAGAAATGGATCAAGAAATAAAAGCAATTGAGAAGAATGATACATGGGAATTGAATGATCTGCCATCGTGGGGGAAATTATTGGAGTAAAGTGGGTTTTGAAAACAAAACTAAATGAAAAGGGGGAGGCGGACAAGTACAAGGCTCAGCTTATTGCCAAGAGATATAGTGAAAATAATATGGAGTGGATTTTTATGAAATGTTTGCACCAATGGCTTAAAGTGGTTATTTCCCTTGCTATATACAAGAGTTGGAAGATTTACCAACTTGATGTCAAATCAGCTTTTCTGCATAAAGAGATTAATGAGGAAGTTTTTGTTGAACAACCACCTGGTTATGAACAGAAGGGGAGCAAATCCAAGGTATATCATCTTAAAAAGGTATTATATGGAATCAAGCAGGCTCCATAGGCATGGTACAATCGAATAGAGTCGTATTTCATCAAGGAGGGTTTCGATAAATGTCTTTACGAGCATACATTGTTCATCAACACAACCAATGAAGGTAAAATTTTAATTGTATGCTTTTATGTTGATGATCTTATATTCACTAGGAATGATGAGTTGTTGTTCAAGCGATTTAAAATGTCTATGATGATTGAGTTTGATATGACTAATCTAAAAAAAAAAGGCATTTTCTTGGAATTGAAGTGGTGCAGATAATAAATGGCATATTTATTAGTCAATAAAAATATACATAAAAAGTATTAGAAAGGTTTAACATGGATCAATGCAACTCAGTGCACAATCTTGTAGTTCTTGGATTTAAACTTACTCGTGATGAAAAATGAGTGAGAGTTGACAACACGCTTTATAAACAAATGGTTGAGAGTCTCATGTTCTTAATAGTCACACGTCCTGATCTTATGTTTATTGTAAGTCTAATTAGTAAGTACATCGAGCATCCTATTGAGTCTCATTTATTGGCAGCTAAAAGAATTTTAAGGTACGTGAAAGGCACTATTGGTTTCGAGGTATTCTACAAGAAGGGAGGAGATGAAGAACTTATTGACTACATGAACAATAACTATGCTGGTGATCAAGATGATAAGAAAAGTACCTTAGGTTATGTCTTTATGATGAATTCAGGAGTAGTTTTATAGTCCACGAAGAAGTAACAAGTGGTTACTCTTTCCACTACTGAAGCAGAGTTTATTTCTATAGCTTCAAGTGCATGTCAAGTGGTGTAATTAAGAACAATTTTAAAAAGTTTAAGTTTGAGACAAACTGGTCCAATAGTAATTTTTTGTGATAATGTCTTAACCATTAGGCTTTCAAAGAATCCGGTAATGCATGGTCATAACAAGCACATGGATATACAATTTTATTTTCTTCAAGATCTCATCAAAGATGGGATAGTGGAGCTATTGCATTGTTTTACTCAAGGGCAGATTGTAGACATCATAACAAACCCGTTAAAGCTTGCAGTGTTTCTGAAGTTACAAGATTTAATGGGTGCTTACGAATACCTTAGAATAAACTGAAAATCAATTATATTCATTTCAAGGGAAGATGTTGAAGTTGTCAAGATTCTAGTAGTTAGGATTCATTTATTGTAGGAGTTATTCCTGGATGTGTTAATATTCTTGAGGATAAGTTGATTTTTCTATTTTTTATCTAGTTATTTACCACGATTCTAGGGTTTGTATAATATAATTATGGGTTGTTATCTTCTTATGTATGTAAGGCTATTTAATAGTCACGGTTATTGTTTAAGTTTTATATGAACTTCCCCTGAGTTTACTAGTGCAATCCTACTTTGTATTCACAAAACTTTTGATAACTCAGTTCAATTTTAACAACACACACGAGGCGTAAGCGTGTCTATTTTTGAATATATATTATTATTTTATTTTATTTGAGGGATAAAGTATAAAAACCAGTGGTAGATATTCATAGTCTCAGTTAGCAAAACATTCTAGTAAAAAGTTGAGGCCCATTCTTTTCCAATGGAAATGTTGGGCTAAAAGCCTCTGATTAGAAGACTCAAGGTGGGCTTTGTAAGTTAGTGAGCCCAGATTAAACGCCATCAAGCATCAAGAGCTGGTTAGGGCTTATTCTCTTCCCTCAGTCACCCTCTCGGCATCAACGGCAACTCTGTCAGAAGATTTTGATCTCCTTTACTGGCACTACCAGGTACCATTCTACTTTACTGCTGAGTTACTTAGTGCTTAGTTATCATGATCTTGTGCTTCTCAGCTTTCTAAATGAATTTGGATGCTTGCTAGAGATTTACTTGAGATTTCTATAGTAGTAGAAATGGAAAAGAAGGGTTTTTTTTTTTTTTCCTTTGGAAACTAAAATAGGGGTTTTTGTTTTCATCCAAGCAGCATCCTGGCTAAGACTTTAGGAGGTTTTGCAGTTCTTGTGTTGTGTGATAAAAGAAAAAGGAAAGAAAAATACTGAGCAACCCCTTCTTTGTAATTCCATAGCTGCAGTTTGAATATTACGTCGAAAGAAAAATTAGGAGCAACCCCTTCTTTGTAATTCCATAGCTGCAGTTTGAATATTACGTCTCCCTTCTTTGCAGCCACTCTGAATGTATGCAGTTGTAGAAAAATGTAATTGAGGCAATTATAGATTGTATTTGATAAAGGGAAATAACTATTTTTAGAGAATCCCTGTTTTTTGTTCTTTGTAATTTGATTTTTTTTATCTGCTTAGAATGCCCCCTGAGCTCCTGTGAGAACGTGGGAATGGGGTTTGTACTGGGATTTCATCATGAATTTAAGTTGGCATCTTTTAAGTAAAGCAATACCACATTGAGTAGAAGTTAGAGATATGCTAAGTTGTGGTTTTGTGAAAGTGTGTACTTATATATGAATGTGAATGAGATCTTATTTGTTTGGATGTTTTTCTCATTGTGTTTGTGAAAGTTGGTGTTGCAGGGTTAAAGTTATGGCAATGAACTGCATTAAATCTTTGAGAGGTATCGTGATTACTAAGGAGGCAGTGGGGATCGTGGATCGACGAACATTTTCTGCTGGGGCAAAAAAGAAAGGTGGCAAAGGGGGAGCAGCAGCTGATGCTCCAAAAGCATCATCGCTGGGTAAAGAAGTCAAGTCTACAACTACAGTTGGTGCCAATATTCTCAAGGATGGAACAGATCCCAAGGTCTTGGACGATTCTGAATACCCTGATTGGCTATGGCGATTGCTTGATAAACGTCCAGCATTGAGTGAACTGAGAAGGAAGAATATTGAAACTCTCCCATTCGAAGATCTCAAACGCTTTGTCAAGCTGGACAACCGGGCAAGAATCAAGGAAAATAACTTTTCTAAGGCCAAGAACTGATAGAAATAAATCCGCAAGATATATTGTCTCTTTGTCAAGTACGATCCATCCTTCTCTTCTTGGATTCCTTGATGTGATTGAGTTGCATGTGCAAAATGATGAAATGGAACTCGCGGGATGCATAAATGTTTTAACATATGTATGTAGTACCTGCCCCAGTACTTTATCTTTTATACTCTCTATCTTTTCATTGGGACATTTTTAGCTGTTTAAAAGAGCATAATCCATCATATTTAATGGATAAAGGATTTTGATTGTTGACTTGCCACTGTTACAACCTCTACCATGTTTTTTCTTTTACTTGATTGCTATAATGAGGTTTCTTCCTGAATAAACGGAAAGAAATTACAATGAGACTACTGTATATTGGCTTTTTATTCTTTTCACCAGACAGCAGTGCCTCATTGCTTGGTCAGAGAATTGCAACCTCGACTTTTAACTGTTTCACTTTATGAAGTGATTGCCATATGCCGTGTTTTGGTTAATTACAATGTGGGGTGGTGGTAAATTATGCAGTATCATGGCAGGATGCCTCGCAATTCAGCTGAGCCATGGACATGCATTATGAGTTTTTTCGTTTTCACATGTATCATCACATTCAATTCGTGGCATGTGTGCGCTTTTGTAGTTTTGCAGAGCAGGACCCATTAGGCATATGGTATGTTTAAATTGCGATCAAGTTTGATGTTCAGATTGCGAAACACTTTCAAAAACCTCTTGCTGAGATAGTTTGAAGTCGGACAGATGTTTTGGCCTAACATACGGAGCCACCCTTTCAGAGGGAAGCAGTAGCTTTCATCGGTTGTTGGGTTCCCATCTGTTTGTTTCTGCATCGACATGAAAAACAGGAGTAGGGTTTGCTTCAACTCATGCAATTCAAGTTCATTGATTTATACAGTTGGGCCCAAACATTGCCATTGAACTTGATAGGTGGAAGCCACCTCTTGTTGCCTCCCTACCCAACTTAGCAGAGGTGATTCTATCCTTTTTCTATTAACTTATACGCTGAGTGGTGCATGCATATCCCTTTTCTCATGAATCATAACTTGGTGGCCCTTCTTTGATAATGAATTGGTGTACGACAGTCTTGGGATTTTTATTATTTACCGAACTTTTCCTGTTGCATAATGTAGAGAAAAGTGTGATATTGGAACAGGTAATTATGATCACAATAATCCTTTTATCTTTATAATCTAGTGGCCCAGGTATGTCGCTGGCCCTTGTCCTTTTATTTTTGTGTTCGAAAATGTGGATGTGTATATGGTTTTGATGTCGTTATTATTAAAAATAAAAAATTATTTTAATATATTTTCAAGAAAAAACACTTTTAAAAATTACATTACAATGTTAAGGAGGTGTTTTTCCTGGAATTTTAAAAAATCTTGATTTTTTGATGTTTTTTTTTTAATATTTTGATGGACCTATTAAAAATAAATTTTAAAAAATAAAAATAAATAATTTTAAAATATTTACAAATAAAAAGTACGTTAAAAACCACAGATACAAATATCTAGCACGGCTATGGACGGGGGACCAGACTGGCTTGTGATGCAATGGAGATTGTCATGCCTTGCTTTATGCCATGTGAAGACGAGGGGTTCGGCACTCCCATTGTATCGTAGACAACGCAAGAAATAGACCAGTGGAAGTAAGAGCAGATGAAAAAGAAAAGGTCGGGGAAGAAAGAAAATGATACGAGCGGGGAACTGATACTTGACAGAACATGCATTATTGTGGTTAAATAAAGATGGCAACCCACCCTCTGTACAGACCTTTGAATTATGGCACCCCAAAAAGTTAAAGCTGCCTCTCTCACATGGCCATCTTCGCTTTTAGAGCTGATGAGTGATCAAGTAGTTGGACTTGGAACTTTCATGGAACCTTGCCATTACAGCTCACCAAATCTCAAACGAAATCCTTGCATGCGCAGCCCAAGCTCCAACAAGATTTAGCTGGGAGTTAAATCATCAAGCCTAAATTCCCAACTGGACAATTTATTCAGCAAATTTTGGTCCCCAGCAAGGCTCTCTGCTCGCATGGCTGTCGTAGTAGCTAGAGGATGGTGCCATGGTGGAGTGGAAACATGAGCGATGAGACTCTGGCTGACCGACCATGGAGAAGACGGTGCGCTAGAGGGAAGATAAAGAAATAATTAAGGGAGACCGGAGATCAATCAGGGGGGCCAGAGATCGATTAGGGGATCAAAATCATAACTTGTCCTAGAAGGCTTGATCCTCCCACATGGATTCCTTTTGGAAATAAACTGTATATTGTCTCCAAGAAGCATCATTTCAGTTGTACTATTTTCTTCAAGCCTGTAATGATTTTATCGACTGTTCATCGTGCACTGTTTCATCAAGTGGATTTTCTTCGGACGGGGATGCGTAAGCTGGGTTTTAAATCGATTTACCGGCAAAACTGAGTTTAATATCAGTAATATTATTTAAATCTTAGATCTTTTTGCAAAGAAAAAAAAATAAAAAAACATGGAGAAACCAATTAAGTAAAAGATTAAAATGGATAAAGGTTTTGCACAGTGCAAATGATGGACTTCAATAGTTCTTTTTTCTTTTAGTTATTGATTTTTTATCTCTTTGATTAGGTCATTTTTTTATGGCAATTTCTCCTAATTTATTAATAAAAAAACAAGATTAAAAGACAAGAATCAAAATCAATAATTATAAAACAAGATTTTTTTATCTTGTTTGATTATTTCAATTTGATTTTTTATTTTTATTATTATATAATTAAATGAATATGTTTTTCTTTTTTAAAAAATAAACTTATTAAACTATAAGGAGATCAAGACATATGTTTTTTTTTATAAATTTTTCATGTTGTTTTTAAATTCACCAAGTCAACTGGCTTAAATCAAGTAGATTTCCTTAATGATTCCATTCAAAATTCAAGTTAGATAAAAATTCGAGAATCAAGTTAGAAGAATTTAAAAATTACTAATAAAATCAAGTTTGATGGCACGAATAGAAAATTACTCGCAACAACACCCAAGAATTATGTTTTTTTTAATGTTTTTTTAATATAATCTTATTAAAATTATTAGGAAATTTTTAAAAGTAAAACTTGATTCAGAAACAATAATTATGATTTATTTATAGCTATAAAATTCAAGTTAGATAAGAATTCGAGAATCAAGTTAGAAGAATTTAAAGATTATTAATAAAATCAAGTTTGATCGCACGAATAGAAAATTACTCTCAACAACACCCAAGAATTATGTTTTTTTTAATGTTTTTTTAATATAATCTTATTAAAATTATTAGGAAAATTTTAAAAATAAAACTTGATTCAGAAACAATAATTATGATTTATTTATAGCTATAAAATATGTTCACAACACCTTAATTTTTTTATTATTATTGAAAAAAAGGGGTAGGATCCTTTGCATAGCATTAACAACCTATCTAGTGCTATATAAGCAATTGGAGTACGGATTCATCAATCAATCAGACGACCTCCTAAAGTGGTCTGGCTATATAAGCTCAATTGAAATTACTAAATTAGTATAGTTAGTCTCTCCTTCGAAATTGATTGTGTTTTTTATTAAAAAAAAATGTGGGTTTTTAACTGAAATCTTTTAGCAGTAACATAAGCTCAACAATACAATTAAATTGAAATTAATTAGATTAGTTGGTCCACAAATACTTGGTCCTTCTTGGCCTTGTAGCACATAGGTTTTTTTTGTTATGCCACCATTGTTACGGAATCCAGACTTTGAGGGGGTCAAATTTCATAAAAAAAAATAAGAGGTGAAATTAATCTAGTAAAAAACCTGTGTGATTGGTAAAATCAATTATTTATTTTTTTAAAAAAATTAGATCATTCAATTAATAACTTTATTTTCTACAAATTTATCACCGCTGATTCAATTAAAAAAAAGTCGGTCAACAATAATTATCTGGGAACACATATGGTAGGCAGATCAAAGAGTCGGTTGCAAAAGCAGCCGACCATTTCATAACTAGTAAACTAATAAGATTTTGCATGAATTATTCAGCGCTGATTACTCAAATTCTGGAGACTAATGTTGTTAAATGGAGTAAGTAATATTTTTCTAAAAATACATCATGATGATAACTAGGTAGTGTTTCGCAACATGATTTGAAATTGTGTTTTTTTTAAAATTATTTTTTTTAAATATTTTTAGATTATTTTGATATGTTAATGTCAATAATAATTTTTTTAAAATTTAAAAATTATTACTTTGATACATTTCTAAGCAAACAATATTTTAAAATTTAAAGTGTGTTTGGAAATGCGGTGCAATTCATGTTTTCTTAAATTTTGAATTTCTTTTTTATTTTTATGTTATTTTAATATACTGATATTAAAAATAATTTTTTTTTAAATATTTATTTTAATATATTTTTAAACAAAAAATATTCTTTGAAAACTCAGCCTTCAACCAGAACTGCACCGCATCTCAAATATCCCGAAAACATGCGAGAAACACCACTTTCTCCAGCTTTGTCTTGGTAGCGTAATCAACATTCCAAAGACCATAACAATAAGTAAATTATAAGCCTCTTTTGATATTTAATAGTTCAAGATTATTATTATTTTTTTCTTTTAGCATATTCTCTCATCTTGGTTTTTTTAATGATTAAAGTTAAATATTTTCTAATCTAATTTTAAATTAATCATTAATCTTGAAATCTATGTATTTCTTGAATCATTCATGTTGACCTGTGTATTTACAAGAAATTAAAGATTTAAATCCTAAATGATGAAGTGTAAACAAATTCATTTGCCAGGATATATGTACATGATGTGAAAAAGATAAGATTTAGCTTAGCTTAGCTTTATTATTATTAATAATATTATTATTATTACACCCACTTCTATCTGTGTACTGTAAAAGTTTCATTCCATTGATTAAGTTTGGTACCACCATTACCATCACTCCAAAGCCCAAAGAAAAAGCTGCAAAAACATCTCTCTGTGTGCCCATACATCACCATCATCATTATAATACTCTTTTGGGTCTAAATCTTTTCCTGTTTACCACCATAAAAAGTTGCAAGTTCTGTTGAAAACACATATAATCTCTGTCTTGTTGTCTTCTGAAAACAGCTTGGTTCTTGGCTTTAATGCTTTATATGCTACCTTTTATATCTAGACTTGCATGTTACCTTTTCTGGGTTCTCTTTGTGTGGGGAATGATTTCTGTTTCCCTTCTCGTATAATCTTAGCTGGTTAGTAACTATTGTGATAGGTGCCCTCTATTTTCTTTCCATGTGGCTCTTTTCTCGTTCTGGTTCCTTGTCTTTGTCAGACTTGTAATGAGTTTTGATGCAGGTGGTTCAACTGCTTGAGTTATTGTTAAACAGATCTTCTTAGTCCCTGGTTAGGCTTTTTAGCTGCTTTTCTTTTATCTTTATCTTCTTTTTTTTTTGCATGTGGTTATTCCCTTCTTGTTTCGTAAGTTTTAGCCCTCTCAAGTCTTGTTAGTTCATAAAATTACTTGTTGATCTTGTTCTATTGCCTTTAGTTCAGCAGATTCTGTCCTGTGCTTCCAGTCTTGAGCTGGGTTTTTCCTTTCTGCCTTTGAAGTACTTTTCCTGCTTTACTACTCTCCTCAGTTGCTCACAGTGTGATAGATGTTTAGCTGACAAGCAGCTTGTTGCCATTTTAAGCTGCCTTGAATTCTGTTTCATAAGGACACTGATCAACTTGCATAAAATTTTTGTCTTTCCACAATAATCTTATCAACCTTGCATTCGTGACTTGATTGTGGTTCTCTAATTGTCAATATGCCTCCTACATATTTTCCTCTTCGATGGGAGAGTACAGGAGACCAGTGGTGGTTTGCCTCTCCCATTGATTGGGCAGCTGCTAATGGTCACTATGACTTGGTAAGAGAGCTCCTTCGAATTGATAACAATCACCTCATCAACCTTACGTCTCTCAGGCGGATTCGCCGCCTTGAGTCTGTGTGGGATGATGAGGAACAGTTTGATGATGTTGCTAAATGTCGCTCTCAAGTTGCAAGAAAACTTTTCCACGAGTGTGAATCCAAGAAGGGGAAGAACTCTCTCATCCAAGCTGGCTATGGTGGATGGCTTATGTACACAGCTGCCTCGGCTGGAGACTTAAGTTTTGTTCAAGAACTTCTTGAAAGGAACCCTTTACTTGTTTTTGGTGAGGGAGAGTATGGAGTTACTGATACACTCTATGCTGCTGCCAGGAGTAAGAACTCTGAGGTTTTTAGGCTTATTTATGATTTTGCTATCTCTCCAAGGTTTTTGACAGCTAAAGGAGAATTTGAGGAGCACATAGGAGAAATTCCGTCTCTTTACAAGTGGGAGATGATGAACAGGGCTATTCATGCCGCTGCTAGAGGAGGGAGTTTGACCATTTTGAAGGAGCTCCTAAGTAATTGCACTGATGTTCTGGCCTACAGAGATAAGCAGGGCGCAACGATCTTACATGCTGCCGCCGCCAGAGGGCAGGTTGAGGTGAGGCTCTAACTAACGTGTTCAAGTTGAGATTTGTTATGCCATTTATTGAACTAATTCTGATTACAATCTTACATTGTTAATAGCAAGCTGATCTGTTGTTTTTCTCTTCCTATGAAGTGAAATTAGAGGCTCCACACAATTCATAACCTTGTATTGCAGTTGACATCAAATTTATACTCTGTGTGAAGTTTCTTTTCTTTCTAGTGGACTTTCTGTTGAAGTTTTATGTAGTATTTAGTATTCAAAATGGCGAACAAAAAACAGGTGATATTGAAGGGCTCATCTAGATCCTGTCTATCATTAATGTACATTTCCTGTTAATTTTATTGTTGATTGAGAAGTAAGGTTTTTTTTTCCCTTTATCCATGCTTAGTGTCCCAAGATGAGGCATGAAAGGAGTACAACATACCTCAGTTTTTGATCTCCCAGTGAGACTGTAATATAACCATCATGTGATGAATATTTTGACAAGTGTTCAATTGAATATGTGTGGTTCCAAATTAGTTATCTGAAGTTAAATGGATAATTGTTTGTACTTTAGATTTTTTGCATGTATGCCCATAAATCTTGTAACACCATGATCCAGGATACGCATCATAGAGTTTAGTTCATACATCAAACCAAGCAACTCATTTAAACCTCACAGTAAGTAAATTCCCATATTAAATGCTCATCATGGGTGATGATAAACAGTTAGATCATCGCTCTTGGTTTTGAAACATTATGCATAATGCCATTATTATCCCCTGAAATTATCTTGTGAAAATATTATCAATGATGAGATCATGATGTGTTCTTTTGTGAATGAGTAAACTCCAACATCCCAATTTGGCAACTACTGGATCTTTTAAACTTATAAGCATTTCTGCTCTTTATGCAGGTAGTTAAAGATCTTATAGCATCCTTTGAAATCATGAACTCCACAGACAATCTGGGGAACACAGCATTGCACATTGCTGCTTACAGGGGCCAATCATCAGTTGTTGAAGCTTTGATTGTTGCATCCCCCTTATTGACCTCTTCAATAAACATTGCTGGAGAAACTTTTCTCCACATGGCAGTGTCTGGCTTCCAGAATCCTGCTTTTAGAAGATTGGATAGGCAGATTGAGCTGATGAAGCAGTTGATGAGTGGTAAAGTTTTCAAAATGGAAGATATCATAAATGCTAAAAACAATGAGGGAAGGACTACTCTTCACATGGCCATTATTGGGAATGTTCACTCTGATCTAACAAAGCTCCTGATGTCTGCAAGATCTATAAATGTCAATGTTCGTGATGCAGATGGCATGACCCCACTTGATCTCCTTAGGCAACGGCCACATTCTGCATCATCAGATATACTAATGAGGCAACTCATTTCAGCAGGTGGAATATTTGGTTGTCAGGATTATACTACAAGAAGAGCCATTGCTTCTCGCTTAAAGATGCAAGGCAATGGAGGCAGTCCAGGATCTTCATTTAGAATCTCTGACAATGAAATATTTTTGTACACGGGCATTGAAATTGCCTCTGATGCCTACGCTGATCCAGCCACAGCAGGAGCGAGTCCATCCTCATCTGAGTTGAGTCACCCTGACCAAACCAATGACAACCAGGGAGCAGCACTTCATAAGAGAAGAGATTCTTTCAATTATGCAGCTCAGCAATTGAAAAGGGTTCTCCAGTGGCCCCGGCTGAAGGATAAAAAGCCAGAAAAATTAAGGAAATCAATCGATCAGGGTTCGGTGGCTTCAGGCAAGAAATGCAGTGGTTCAGAGGAAACTCCAACCCCACTTCGTCAGCGATTTTCAAATGCTTCATCCATTCCAAACAACAAGAGGACGCTTTCTGTCAGGAGTAATCAGTCTAGTCCAACAGCCAAGAAGAAGTTAGCCTCAGGGATAATGCATGGTGTTATGCAGGGCTTGCCACAAATAACAATCCCAGGTCGATCACGCTCAAGTTCATTTTCAAAATCATCCATTTCTTCTCCTAGTTCATTGGACAAACAGAAAGGTGTGTTTATTGAAAGTGATGTCGCTGGGCCATCTACTTCCAATAGATTATTCGATGATGGAACGCCAAATGTGAAAGAGAAAGAAGGCTCGACCAGTAAGAAGTTGAGGAGCCAGTATTTTTGTTTTGGTGCTGCAAGTCTGTCCGTGAAAACACCAGTGAGCAGGCACCGCAGCCAGGGTTCCAATCCTTCTGTTCTTTCAGTGGCTTGATTAAATCAGGTAGTTCAGTTGTTAAACAATGTAAGGAGACAGCTGACCAGATTGATGCAAGCACAAAATCAACTAACAAGGAAGAAGATTAGCAAGTCCTCTAGTTGGTCCAGTTTGCCTTTCATCGTAGAATGTTTCCTTGTTTGTTAAGAGTAGGTTATGTAAAAATGTACTTGAAAAGAACTGTCCCTTTGAACTACATCTCGTGTTCTATCCGCAGAAAATTAGTGATCAAGACATCTGACGCCTTTGAGAAGTTACACTTTCATGTACTTCTGGTAGCAAAGTAGGAGCAGTTATCATTGTCTTCTGGGATCCGAACCATTTCTTTCAAGAAGATGACAGAAAGAGAGGTTGGTTTTGTTTCTGGTCTTCAGAAATATGAGAAAAAGAGATGGAAAGAAGCACATTTAAAATATGTCTAGGAAAGCAAAACCTACCATTGATTTTAGACGTGAGTTGTGTTGTCATTTCTATTATCAAGTTATTCACGTAAATTGAGCTATTGTCAAGTGATTGAAACAGCCTGAATTTGTAACCTAGAAGCATTAAGCCAATGAAGAAGCAGTTGGACAATGGGCAATATCTTCAAGTCCAAGATCTGTTTGTTCTGTGCATGGACAAGCTGGTTCATGATCTTGCTGTTATATTGTGCATGGACAGATAGTCTTAAAAGTTAAATGGAATGCTGCAATTTAAAGGGAAGTACAGCCTATAGACCATATGAAACGGGGGAAATATTGGACGGCAATACGTCTCATGCAGCCGAGTTGCAGGGCTGTCCAGAACTCCATTTATGCAGAAGCACCTTGACTGCGTAAATACTGAAGACAATTTAACTAGCAGTTTTACTTCTGAAGATTCCACCACAAGTAATGCTAGAAAGCTTGCCAGTTCCTCGGTTTTTTCCTTTTCTTTATTTTCGGTTTTATTACAAAGTCCATTATTAATATACTAAAAATCACTAGTGGCGCATGCTCCAAAAAGAAAAAATAAAAACATTAGTAGCATCAAGTCTCTCATGACCTCTCTCATTCTGCAAGAAATCTACATTATATCCTTGTGGGTAAAAGAATGCCTGAATATGATGCCAAGTATTTCACTAGACAATAAGCATGAAGGGTTGACTTGTTGTTCGAAGTTATTAGATTTGAATTTTAGGTTACACACACACACACACACCATATGGATGTGAGAGCTGGTGATATCGAATGTCTTCAGTGTGTTCTTATGAATGTTTACGTTCCAATGAGGAACCAGTTTGTGAAGATCTATGGCAGCAATTTCTAATATCATTGGAAGATGTTTGTGTCAGGATTCGTGGCTGGTGATTTTATCGAGTTTTGATGCCAGGGAGCATGCTGATGGCCTGTATTTGGTGCTTCTATACCTGGATTTGATGATTCTAATTAAGCTTTGCAAACAACTTCACCACTGATATGTCCTCTTTGCCTTGCATTTTCTTACCTCACGATCAACTTCTGGCTTGTGTGTGTGAGCTTTCTTCTTTTCTGATGGCCTATCAGTAAAACTCATTTCTTCGATGCGGAGATCCTTTCTGATGTCTTGAGTTATGATGCAAAGATAGCTAGTTTAGGCTTTGGATAATGTTAATACCATTCTCTTTTTATTCATTAATAGAATTTATGATCCTATTAATAAATACTAATAATAATTCCACCTCAACAAAAGATTAGGGCCAGTATATATGATCATAGAACATGTCTATGTATATTTATCAACTCTATTAAATACATTTTTATTTTGTTTTTAAATCGATTAATTATATTAAATTACACCGACAAAACCCAATCTTAAAAACAATATCTCCGAAGCAAATATTTATGAAGGCAATGGGCTGGCTTAAATGACCAAAACGTGCATGTCACCAAGCAAATCATAGTTAAGATGGGTTCTTGCTTCTTGGTGAGTTGTCGGGCTACTTTCCTAATCACACCCCCCAAAGAAGATCAAAGTCAATATGGCTTTGTTCCTAAGCTCCACGTCTGTTTATGCTCTTCCTAATTATATATTTATCTCACTTAATCCAAATAAAAAAAATTAAAATCAACATTGAGATTTAGAACATAATCTTTCATATTGTCTCGAAGTCATGAATAATGCAATGCAAACATTTACTCGCCAACAATATAATCATTGCATTAAATCTTATTTATTTCGGTAAGGTTTTTCAGATACCGGAGGGGTTGTGGTTCGTTGCTAAGAGTTGGTTCCTCCTATTTTGGATTTAATGCACGTAGATTCCTTTTATTTTTCACCTCTTATAGTTTTTATTTGATAAATAGTTTGCGCTATTTTACAAGTTAAATTGATTTTTTTTAATATAGAAAAAAATATTAAGACGGTGGAATTGTTTTTGAAAATATCTTTAAATTCAATGTAACATGTCAGCTTTAAAACCTTTTGATTCAACTCTTTTCTTTACTTGTACTTCAAATCAAATTGTTTGGAAGTTATCCATGCATAACTTAGTCAACTTAGCAGATCCAAAGATAGATTGAATGAACCATAAAAGCGTGGTTTGACATTTAATGTTTTTTCAAGATGATATTTTTTTCTTTTACTTTGAGGACAACAACATATTAGATCGATCAAGTTTAACCTAAGTTCATCCACCTAACTCGCGATCCGGATCATAAACTTTGCCAGGTTTAATAAATAAAATTTTACCAAATTATTTTTTATTTAATTATATGATAAAAATTAAACACTTAAAAATCAAGAATTAATCTAATATCGAGATATTTGTTTAAAACTGCTATAACTTTATAGAAAATAATCTAAAATAAATTATGAAACTCAATTCTTAACATACTTTTTCTTTAATTGAGAAACAAAAAGATATTACTTATGTTTTATAAAATAAATTAAGAAACATAAGACGTGATAAATTAAAAAAAGTTATTAATACCAATTAAAGTGATAACAGGAAGATAATTTTCATAGCAGAAATAAAATATAGATGCACATGCAAATATTTTATATTGATTATCATTTTTGCTTTAAACACATTCACTCATTTTATCTTACATGTTAATTGTTGTTGCTAATAACAAATGATTTTTATTTTTATAAAACTTTATACAAATACAATTAATTCATATAAAATATAAAAGGAAAACAATTCATGACTAATTAAACTACTCTCTTTGAATATCATGCAGCAAAAAAATATAAAAAAATCAATCAATATTTAAAAAACAAAGTTAATTCAATAGAAGCAATAAATGAAAAGGGATAAGAAAATAAACAAAAAAAAAAAAGATCAGATATTGATGGGCTAGGCCTACACGCCTGGCTTTAATAAAAAAAAACTCAGACCTATACCTAGATTTTTTTTTTGTTTGAGGAGTTGTTTGCTCCTGTTTTATTATTATTATTATTATTATTATTATTATTATTATTAAAGGGCGATAGGTCACCTACAGTGGTAGGTGACTCATCGCTGGTTGGGGTTGTCACTCAGAACTTGGTCATCTTTGCGGTAGTCGAAAAATCAAAGGGTCTAGCCTAAAAATCAATTTTCAACTAAAAAGAAAACTAATAAACATCATAAAAACCTTCATAAACCACTTATCAACCACCAAACACTCCAAAATCACTTAAAAAAAATAAAAAACCAACCAAATAAAAAAAATCTAAATAAAACCTTATTTGCTTTTTTGGTCATGTTTATAGGAAAAAAAAAACTATCGTCAAGCTCTCCTCATCAAATAGAACCCATTACAAAAAATGGTGGATTTTGTCGCTGAAAAGTGGTCATTCATCAAATTTCTCTCTTATTCATGTTTTCAATCGAATTTCTCTCTACTTTCTCAAATTGAGGAGCTGAAATGTTAAAAAAATCAACTTTTGAACCAAAATTATAATTACAAAACTAAAGGGACTGAAGAGTAAGAAAAAAAAAGTATACTAACTAAAAAGAACTCCTTGTTTTACACCCCGGGCCTCTTTTGTTGATTTGTTTTTCATTTCTAAATCAATTGTTAATTAATTTGGGAGTAGAAGACTGCAATTAAAAAATAAATTTGAGGATGGAAAATAGTTGAATATAGTTGAACATTTGTTTCAATTTCAAATATAATTCTTAAAGTTTCAATTGCTTTAAATCAGTAAAATTAAGTTTTATTTTTTTGAATCAAACATCAACCTAGAGTTCAGAGTTTTATTTTTAATCTAATTAGTTTAATAAGGTGGACTTGGCAAATCCAACAACAGACATCTTCTTCCATGTGAGCTGCTGGTGTCTTCCATACCTTTTCTTACATACACACACACACAATTATTCCATAAATAAGAAATTTTCTCTCATAAAAAATGTCAAGAGATTTTCAGTGATTTGGACGAAAGCTATGTTTGCTACTGAGTTGGTCCCCTCAAATGAATAAAAAACCAAAATTACTTGATCGAATTTCTTCAATGTTAACATCATCGTATATATATCCAAGCAAAAGCTTCCACAGTTGCCTGTCCACGCCGGAGCACGACACTTCAAATTCCACGATGAGCACAAACCTGTCCCTAGCAACCATTAGTTTCTTGTACTCTGACATCATATGCTTTGAAAATATTAAATTTCCGATCATCATTTTCCCGGATGGAGTTGGAAACAATTCCTCAAACGGCTTCGATTATCTTGGTTCTTGTTTAACCAAGTGGACTAACTAGTACGACATTAGACAACAAAACTCTCTCCTACAATCAACAAGTTGAGTGTACGGATGCTTCGTGGACTTTTCTAGCACCCTAAAATAGAAATTGAATACTTGAACCACAGAGAGAGATAGAAAGAGTGAAATGGTTCCAACGAGCCACAGCTGGGAAAGGGCAAAACAAGAACGTCGTCGAGTTGAACAAACCGTCTGGAGTTACCATCTCTGTGGGCTATATACATTGGCAGCCTTAAATATCTCAAAAGAGGAAGAGCATGTTTGTTTTTTTATTTTAAATTAATATTTTTATATTATTTTAAGATGCTGATATTTAACATAAATATTATTAAAAATATTATTTCAATATATTTTTAAATAAAAAATACTTTAAAATATAATATTACACCAAAAAGAAATTAATGCATCATCATGACATACATAGTATTGACGGCGAGTTTGAGTCCAAGTCTTCGTGCGGCTTGGCCGAATTTTCCAAGAGCTGTAATCTTATGGCTGCAATTGCATGTTTTTTTTTCTTATGATCAGACGTATTTGAGAGCGAAAGAAAAGGCGGGTGGGTGGCAAAAACCCACTTGCAGGTGAACATTATTCGCCTGCCAATTAAGTTTTGACATCAATTAAAATCAATACATCAGGCTATATAATTGTGAGACCGGGTTGACCCGGAAAAGCATTCAATGTAATCTGAATCAACCTCAAAATAACATTGTTTTAATAGTTTTTTAAATAAAATATTGTTGTTTTGTACTGAAACTTATACATATATAAACTTTAGAATTAATCCAGATTTCATCGAGTCAATTAAATCTAGATTGACTTACGTAATCACTTTGATCTAATCGAGTTAATATCCAAACTAATTTAGAAAAAACTTGATTTAGGCTAGATCCTGAGTTAATGGGCTACGGAGTTCAACTCTCAAGACAAGTCAGAGTTAATAACTAGGAATTCTAATAGGTTTTAACCTATCAGCTTGCTTTTGGTCGGACGAATGTATTTAGGAAATTTCTTCTTCTTTATTCTTACGATTTACTTTCTAATTCAAATTGAAGATGATCACATCTTCATCTCTGAGATAATTCATCCTTAGTAATACTCGAAGTCCACACACTGCAAAGTTTGGAGTGCAGGAACATGGAAGTTTCAGTGTAAACGCAACGAGGAGTACGCACATATGCTCTCATTGACCGCACATAAATTAATTTGCGGCTCCTTAGACCGCCTCCATTAAATTAATTTTCTACTTTTAGAGAAATTAATTAGTATGAGATTCTTCAAAGGAATGGATTCGAGTGTGGAGATGGCAGGTCAACGATTTCCTTCACATGGTTTATAAGAAAGCCTGTGAAATCAAATTTGTACAGCTAAAAAAAGCTAGATGGTATACAGATTTAAAGGACTATCAGTCAAACCCTCCAAAAAAGGTCTCTAAGAAAGCAACTACGACTACTTTATGCGTAATAATTTTGAATTGCATAGTTGACAAGTTGGAAATATAGAGATCAGAGTGTTTGATTTTGTTTTGCAAGTTGTTTTTAAAAATATTTTTTGTTTTAAAATATATTAAAATAATTTTTTATTAGATTTTTTTTATTTTTAATATCAGCACATCAAAATCATCGAAAAATATTAAAGATATTAATTTAATATTTTTTAAATGAAATTCACACTCAAAAGTAATTTGCAGTCTTTTTTGGTTCAATTTACAAGAAAATGAAGAGAAATATAAATTGTATAGTGCCACTTAGTGTGTGTTTAAGAGTGTGGTAAAAATTATAGAAATTGCTTTTTAAAGTTTTTTTTAAAAAAATTTATCAAAATAATATTTTTTTAAAAAAATTATCTTTAACATCAACATATCAAAATAATAAAAAAACATAAAAAAATTAATTTAAAACTAAAAAAATTTCAAGAATTTTCAAGAGTAGAGTTAAACTAGAATGCCAAACCTAAATGGGTCATTGATTGGATGAAGAACACCTAATATTCCCATTGGTGTTCAGTTTACAACCATCTCTAGGAAGGAATATCTCATGGTTTAGTCCATGCTTTGCCATATTGATTTTTCTAAACTTAAACTTCAAATTCACAGCATATATAGTTTTTATACAATTTGAATTTTTGTAAGATAAGAAAATGAATAAATTGAAATTCGAGTTGGAATCAAACATCTCAATTTCTTTTTTTAGAAATGAAGAGATCGGTTATTTAATTTTACATGTTTGAATCTTTATAATTCAAATTATATTATTGACTAGCACTATTATGTGCGTCGGGTCGGTTTTTTCTTGAATATAAAAAGAATATTCATATATTGCTAATGTTATTTTTAGTTGAAAAAAATTTAAACCATATGGGGATTGACTTGATGTAACCTGGTTAACTCGTAAAAATATAGTTTGATTAAAAAAAATTTCAAGATGATATTTTTTTTTAATATTAAAATAACAACATATTGGATTGACTTGGGTCAACCCGAGTTAACATGTCAAATCTGTGACCCGGATTATGAGACTATGATAACCTCATAGAAAACAAACCAAAACAAATTATAAAGCCTAATTTTCAATGAACCCAATGTTGAAGGATAAAATTAAAAAAAAAACTTAAAAAAACAACCCGAGTTAATCTGTCAAACTCACAATTTGGGTCATGAAACCGAGATAACCACATAGAAAGAAAAAACAACAACTTGATTTAACCCAGATTAATTTGTCAAGTCCACGACATGAAATTGAGATAAATCTATAAAAAACAAATTAAAACAAATCATGAAACTCAATTCTCAATCAATCATGCCGGACCCAATGTTGAACTATGAAATTTGTAAAAATCTCAATTAAAAAAATGATTAAAAAATGAGTCAATTCAATATGGGTTAACTCGTTAAGCATTATTCTTGGGTCATGAGGTCAGGATAGCCTCATAAAAATCAAACCAAAATAAATCATGAAGCGTAATTATCAATCAAACACAATATTAAATGATTAAGTTGGAAAAAAATCAATTAAAAAAAAACTGAGTCAATTGAATTAATCTGTCAAACTCGCAACCCGAGTCATGAGACAGGGGCAACCCAATAAAAAACAAATCTAATGTTGAAGGACATGAGACTGAGATAACCTCTTAGAAAAAAAACAAAAAAAATGACCTATTTAACAAGGGTTAAAATACCAAAACTTGTGACCCTGACCATGAGACTAAGATATCCTCATAGAAAATAAATAAAAACATATTATAAAGCTCAATTCCCAACTGATTCAATATTAAATGATAAAATTAAAAAAAAATCAATTAGAAAAAAAAACAAAAAACGACTCGAGTCAACTCGGGTTAAACTATTAAGCACTATTTATATGTCATGAGACTGGAATAACTTAATAGAAGGCAAATAAAACAAATCATGAAACCTAATTTCTAATTAATTTAATATTAAAGGATGAAATTGAGAAAAAAAGTTAAATAAAAAAAAACCCTAGACAACTGGATTAACCCGCTAAACCAGTGATTTATGTCATGAGAGTGAGATAATCCAATAGAAAACAAATGTAATATTAAAAAAAAAAAAATTTAAAAAAAAAAACGAAGAAAAATGTATTTGCAGGCCACACCACTAAAACCCGTAGGGAAAGTGATCTTCGTTGCTGCGGGAATTTCCCCCATGTTTTAGTTTATTGTTAAACTAAAATGTCAAATAGGGTGGGTACACACGTATGGAGAAAGAGGGTACAATTTGAAGAAAATAAAAGAGAAGAAGAACATGTAGGGCCCTAATTCAATATATCTATATTTGGGATCGATTTTTGAATGTGTTGCTGTGTACAATTTGGAGTCATCGTCATGGAAATGAGCAGGTTCTTTTCAAGGAAATTACAAGCTCTTTCCCATTGCTCAATTCATTTTGGCTGCCTGTGTCTGTCGACGTTCTGCAAATTGATTTGCCTTATCATGGAGGAATCAAGCAATAATATCTTGCAGTGCATGGGGAAAGGGCAAAAGCCCTTGACTTCTGGTGCTGTCTGTGACACACAAATTACTCCAACGCAACTTGCATTAAAAAAGAAGAGGACGATAGAAAAATGGAAAACGACCCCCTATTAAGGGGAGAAAAATGAAGAGTGAAGTTACTTGCGCAACTCTTGAATGTAAACAACAGCAGATTTAAGCAACTGTTGAATGAAACGACGAAGGAGTTTCCTTCTCTAATTATAAATTGTCGAATAATGCTCTGAGTTCTCATCACTCTCATCATATTCAGAATTAAGTTTATTCTCTACCAATAAATTCTTTCATATATATATGATATGATATAATTTGGTTTTACAAGCAAATTATATTGGGAAAAAAATATAAGAAAAGGCACAAAAAACAATTAGTAAAAATCTTAATCAATAAAAAGTCCAATACAAAATTCAATAATTCTTCTTAAAAAAGATTCAATCATTGAGAGCATCAAATATAAACAAGGCAGGCAAAACTCATTAAGAATCAATGATGAATCATTTTCTTTTTAAGTTGAGTAAGGTGTAAGGAGTTGACGCAAAGAGGTGCTTAGAATCTTAAAGTCAACTTAATTATTAGATACACTAATTTTATTTAATTTTGTTGCACCCCCTTACAAGTCATGTGTCTATATATATATAACTTGTAAGAAAAGAAAGAAATGTCAACAAGATTTATCATAGAAAGTTGATAGGAAATGAAAGAGAAGGAGGGAAAATTAATAAGGTTATGAGAGTCAATGAAAAGCTAAAAGCATAGTTACTGTTTGTTTTAACATTTTAAAAGTATTTTAAAAAAAAATTGAATTTTTTTTGTTTCAAATTAATTTTTTTGTGTTTTTAGATCATTTTAATGCGCTGATATCAAAAATAATTTTTTAAAAATAAAAAAAATATTATTTTGATATATTTTCGAGTGAAAAACACTTTAAAAAACAACCGCAACCATACTTCCAAACATGATATTTTAACACACAGAATATTTTTATATTGATTTCAACTAACCATCCCTCTCAATAACATTATTTAATATTAAAAATATTGTCTTCTACAATACTTTACAAAAAAAAGGAAAAACCCTCACCAAATTATAACTAAATCCATATCAGATTGGAGACAACATCGGTGTCAATACAACAAATCCATACAATCCTCAGTCCTTAAATCATGTTATTGCTAAAATCCTCGAAAAGATCCTTAACTGAAGGCAGGGAGGAATGATTTAATTCTATTAAAATATTTTGCTTTATTAAAAAAATATTGAAAAATATAAATTATGAAAAAAAACTTACCATTCGCCACTCCAACTAATTTTAGATAAATTACTTTGTTGTGATTAATTATTATTATTATTATTATTATTATTATTATTATTATTATTATTATTATCACTGTTATTAATATTACTATTGGTATTGATATCATTACCATTAGTATAATTAATATTATTATTTCTACTACTATTAATACCACCACCATAACTATTATTATTATTATTACCACCACTATCATTACTATTACTACTATCATCATCAACATACCACTACAACTATTATTATTATTATTATTATTATCATTATTATTATAAACTATTATTATTAACACTATTAGTAGTATTATTAGTAATATTATTACTATCATTACTATTACTATTACTATTATCACCACTACCACCACTATAATTGTTGTTGTTGCTACTGCTGCTGCTACTATTACTACCATCATCATCATCATTATCATCACCACCACTACAACCATTATTATTAGTATAATTATTATTATTACAATTATCAGTAATATTATTAGTATCATTACTATTACTATTATTATTACCATCACCACCACCACTATCATCATTACTAATTAGAATTAAAATTAGTGTTATTCTTATTGGAAAAAAATAAAAAACCTGATATGAGGGACAAAATTAAAAAACATAAAAACTTTGACGAAAGAGCAAATAAAAAAAATAAGGAACCAAAAGTAGAAGGACCTAATTGAAAAACTTACATTTACAAATTAGAATTCAATAATTAATTTGAAAACAAATAAAACTTTAACAAAAAGAAAAATGACAAAAATCAAAAATCAAAACTAAAAGGACTGAATCTGAAACACTAATAACAATAAGGACAAAAGTTGATTTTCTGGGGTAGGAGAAAGAAATGAAAGGGAAAAAAGGAATGGTCATTGGCGATAAATCAACCACCTTTAGATGCCACACATCATAAATAAAGGAAGATGACACAAAAGAGAACTAAATGAGATGGCGAAAGATCATTTTACACCACCGAGAGACGTTGCATGTGCTGCCCAAAATGCACGGCATCTCCCACGCACTAGCGCATGCTAGACCTACGTTAGTAGATTTTTGCATTTAAAAATCATAAATTAAATGGTAAATTACATTACAACCCTCAACCAAACCAATAATTACAAAACAAACCATGAGAAAAAGATGTTAATACCCCTGTTTCAATGGCTTAATTTTTTTGTCCTTAAGGTTATATACGTAAATTTACTGTATTCTAAAAAAAAAGACAACAACACCTTTTCCCTATAGTGTTAGTTTTTTTTTTATCCCAGGAGTATTTTGGTTCTTTAATTATTCATAAATATATTGAATAGACAGAATACCTCCAAACAAATTTATAATGACTAATGCACCGTATAAAATGATAAAAATACCCCTGGTTCAAAGGTAAGCAATTTTTCTTGAGAATGATAAAAAAAAAGTCACCACAATATAGTGGTGAATAGAAAATATGAGGGAAGCTACAATGTTTTTGCCTTCTGTTTTAGTTGTTTTGTAATATGAATGCTTGTAGTGTTGATCCCATAAAATCTTTAAAGACCTCATATCATTTACAATATGTTCTCTTCGTGTGCTTGTTGCAGATGAACCAAGTTTTTATCAATATATCTTTACCAAAAAACACTAGATCAAGAAAGACTTACGAATATAAATTTTTCAGAATACAAGAACGCCCTAGAAAACTTTATGCCTTACTAGATAGAAACTTGTCCAAAGTGAAGCAATTTATGGAAAATCACATACAGGTTGAAGAGACCAATTTGCTACATCATCGACTTCCTTGTTTTTACAAGAACAACCAGTGTAAATGATTTTTCAAGTGAAGTAATCAGGGTATTCGAAGCAATCTTAATGTCACCTCCAAGACATGTTTTCTTCTAAGAACTTCTCTCATACCTATCACTCAAATCACCTCAGGATGTATAATCCTTGATAAAAATATGAGTTTCTTGAATATGAATGACTTATTCAAAATGACTATTTATTCTTTTCAATTGATGGTTGAAGACCTCTTAAAACATCTCCTAGGAAAGGGATAAACGTAGTCTTCCCAATGCTATATGCAACAATCTAGTCTTCCCAGTGCCATATGTATCAATCTTTAAGTGATAGACATAGTCTCCCTAGTGTTATATGCACAAATCTCCAAGGGATAGACGTAGTCTTCCTAGTGCTATATACATAACTCTCCAAGGGATGAACTTGGTCTCCCAAGTATAAATAACAACATCATGTAATCACCACTCACAGTAAGGGGCTCTCATGACCCGTCAAAAATAAAATAAAAAAATAAAAAATAAAAAAATCATGATGACCACTCTTTAGTGAAAGGCTTTTAAGCCCTATGACAATACTGAGAAAATTATAGGCTCTCATTCACTAAGAACCTATAATTACTTAGAAATTTCTAACTATAGGTTCACCCTCATTGGGTTCCACATAACCACTTAGAAATTTTTATAGATAATGGGTATAGTACCCTCAATCTCTTAGAATTTTTCTAAGTACATATTCTTGGTTTTTTGTATATGAAAGAATTTCTTTTAGTCCACTTGTATATTTCTCTATTTTTTCCCGGCTTACCCCCTTTTTATTTGAGCAAAACTTACTACTCTACCTCAACTGAAAGATTAATTAAAGTCTTTGCATATTATTATATCGCAAAGACTAGGAAGCTACTGATGAACCAAGTTTTTATCAGTATATCTTTACCAAAAAAACACCAGATCAAGAAAGACTGACGGGTGTAAATTTTTTGGAACAACCATAAGACCAATAAAATGAATGGAATACAATTTAAAATGCAACTCAAAATATCATGAATATGAAGTTATACTTTAGCCTCTTTTCCTCACAAAAGATAACTCATGGGCTATAAACACATTATGAGACATTCAAAACAAAGATTCACTATCTTTATTCTTTACTGCACGCGCGCGCACACGTATATATATTCAGAACATCCCTCTTTAGAATATTATTGTATTCTCTCTCTCTAAAAAGATATTTATTTAAGCATCGAAAAGTCCTCACCTCCATCAAAAGGGACTTTTTGCAGGTATTAGCCACAAGCCACATTAGTCTATCAAGCACCTAAAATAAGTTATCAATCATCTTGGCTAAATAGAATGGATGAAATTGTTAGCATCAATTGATTAAGTAATCATCCAACCCATGAACTCTACTCCTAGATTATTAGGATATTTGGTACCTCATCGGCATATAATTGCTCGTAACAATTAGCAACTTTAATTTTTTTTAATTAATGATGGAAGTGTAGCAATCACTTCAAATTCAGAACTACTTTAAGGCAACCAGGTTCGATGGATTTCTGGAGTGTTAATTTGGGTAGCCAGCGAAGCAATCCCCTAATTGCCTAATGGGTATGTGTTGACATTTGACAAGAGGGAAATACTTGCCACCCATGGAAGCCAGAGCTTGGTTTTTAAATTTACTATCTCATTGTTCAGACGCTAGGTAATTTAAATGAAAAGACTAGTGGATGCCAATTCAAGAAACTGGGACAAAGCTAGCTACATGTCCAACTAGGGGAGAATTATTATTATTTTTTATTTTTTTTAAAAGAATTTCACATGTTTTAATTTACTGATTTAAAGTTCATATGGGGGAGATTATGCGAAGGATAGGACATATATTGGTGAAACCTCACAAGAGTTGGAGTGGAATGGATCATCCGTATCTAATTAATTGCTCAAAAGATCTCGAGTTAAACATTTATCTTCTTCCATTTAATAGCGGTTTTTGAGTTAAATATATATAATTTTTCTTAGAAGATTAGATTAATAGCCACATTAATTATCCCTTCTCGTGATGTATTAATTTGTGTTTATTGTGATTTGTATTAATTATAACTCATTAATAAAACTAATTAGATCTTACTCATAAAAAAAAGAAAAAGATTTTCTTAATACAATTAGGGCAATCTTAATTATAACCATCAAATATATCCTTTTGGTGATCCAAACCCAATCTGAAACAAATATTTCAAAGTCCATGAGAGGAAAAAAACAAAGAAAAGAAATGAAACAAAAAAAAATAGTGGTGTAATATCACCAAAAATCAAATTAGTAAGGGTTCAAGTTAGTAACCATTTATTATTCAGCATTGCAAGTCAGAGTTTCAAAATTATGAATATTATAATAAAACTATAAATATCATATACAAATACTTGTTTATAATATACACTTTGGATCATGTTTCGATTCCTATTATTGGGCAACATTTATATATATTATATTCATCACCTATCATGTAAGAATCTTGAATATTCATGCCATTCAAAATAACAATAATAATAACAACAACAATAATAATAATAAATATTTATTTTAATAGATGCGGATAGGTATTCATCGAATTTGAATGAAGGTTTGATCTCTAGATCTTTAATTTCTATTTTGTATCTATTTTAATCAATTTATATATCAAATTCCTCATTAATTTTATAAGAATTAATTTATAGCATGTTTGTAACCAGACTCAATTCATAGGTTTCAATGAAATTTCATGTTTGAAATAATTTTAAGTGTTAAAAATTAAATTCCAAATAGAATTCAATCTCTAAAAAATATACAAAAGTATATCAAAAGCCAACCTTTCTAACTTGTTACACTAAAATGATAAATTAATATCAAAACTATTTTCCTCAAAATATTCTCTCTTTTTTTTTAGAGTTTTGAAGGAATAAGATGAAAGTAATGACAGTAATACAAGAAACTGTCAAAGAACCATCTCAACCCAATAGCTTAAGCTATTAGGTGAGGTCCTAGGATATGATTTATATTATTCTCTAACACACCCCCTCAAGTGAAAGCCCTTTGGGCTTGAAACTTGCACAGGCCCACATTACCTTGTGCTTAATTTTATCAAATAAATGGGGATGGTGAGATTTGAACTCGTGACCGCTTGGTCATCAAGGCTCTGATACCATGTCAAAGAACCATCTCAACCCAATAGCTTAAGCTATTAGGTGAGGTCCTAAGATATGATTTATATTATTCTCTAACAGAAACAAATTGAATTGAATTATATTTATTTTAGATATGTGAATTCAATTTATTTTTTTATTAAATTCAAATTAAACATTATAATTAAATTTAATTACAATAAAAAATCGATTCCAAACAACGTGTTTTCCAAAATATGCTACCATGGCGACTGAATTGCCAGGAAATATCTCAAATGGGCACAAATTAAGCTGGTCTTCATGGAGTTTCATGGCATATCATGAACTCGTAGAATTTAAGGATAGTTGGCAATGCACTTTGTTTCACGTGTACCACGATCGATGTGCCCAGAAAATTGGTGATGTCTCGTGCTGCATTATAGCATTGCAAGACCTCTACCAGATTTCAAATCTCTCTCTTTCTCAAGTTGATGCGTATCGAATCAATACGAGAAACACATGGAATATAAAAATACAGAATCCCGTAAAAATACGAGAAACACATGGAGTATAAAAATACATAATCACTAAAAATTTTAATTTAAAATTTTATTATTCAATACTTTTTTTTCTTGGTAGCCATGCTTCTTCTTTAAAAGGTTTATAACTTTTTAAATTGATTTAAATAAATTAGGAAACCTAAAAATAAAAAAAATAAAAACTCTAAATAAATTTAAAAATATAATAAAAGATTTATAAACCAAATAGTAAAAAAACAAATCATACACCAATTAGAAAGAATATTGCAAATTTTAAGCAGTAATTTATGAGCCTTATTAAAAAGCTTTCCTGACCTTTAGTTGCTACAAAATTTTAATAGGAAAAAAAATTAAATTTATAGAACATTGTATTAATTTCAACTTGATTCAACGAATACAAAGTTATCAGGAAAAAAAAATCTCCAGCATCACAATGATGGATTTGTTGAAAATGCTATCCTGCGCGCTCTGTGTAAATCCTGAAGATCATCGAGATATATAAGTTGCGATAATGCTGGAAAAAAAGGAGGAGTAAAACGATAAATAGCATATGAGAAAACAAACAAAAAATCAAATCATCATTATAGTTGCAGAGGTGGGTAGGTCTCTTCCCACCAATGTGGAAGGCTTCAAATATCGTGGTCAAGCGATGGAGCACCAGCACAGAGCTGCCGTGGAAGAGATTGTCAAAGCTTAATTGTGCCACTTAAATAGGACCACATTGGGCAATTTTGATGATTGATTTCCGCAAATAGAGCTATGCATTGTATCTAGCTCCCATTATGGTTGCATGTGTGAACATATTCTTGGAAGAATAATTTTACTAGTATTTTAAGGGTAGGGATCTCGTATTTGCATATGAATGAATTATTAACAAGAGAGCCCGAATTTATGGTGATATTATTGTGTTTCAAGAAACAGTTTACTTTGTAATAGTGTAATTATTATATTGTTCCTTCTTCATTTCTTTTTTGGTTTTGTTTCGGGGTAGGGTGGTTTTTTTCCCATGACGTAAATGTCTTTGGAGAATTGACTGAGTTATTTTGGTAAATATATTTTAAAATGCAAATAAAATAACTAATATAACCCTAGAATAAAATAATATAATGTCTTCTGCATAAGGATATTTTTGTATTTCATATTTGATAGAATACCAGAATTACTACATTACCTATGACATTCCAATTTTTTAGCCATGGATTCAGGGGCTTGGTAGTAATTTTCTCATGGTTTGTTTGTTAACTGGTCTTGAGGGTATTCTTGGTTTTGTACAAATAAATAATAAAAAAAAAGATATTGGCGCATGTAAAGCACCCGCGAGCACGTCAACCGCTCGGCCAACTTTGAGCGGTGCGTGCAACTAACTATGATTGTTGTAATGGCGCTTCCACCACATCATTTGATTCGTCCTAACTTCCTCTTCCTCCCTAGATGACCCGTGTAAGGTGGTTCGACAAGGTTTGACCGGAAATGGCTTTTCTTTTTTCTTTCCTTCCTTTCCTTCTCTTTCTTCCTGAGATTGCATGCTGGTCATGCAAAAAATCATATTAGCCCTTCAATTTATTTATTTTTTGATTCAGTCTCTCTTCTCTTATTTGTAATTTTTTTGTATTTACATTAATTATTTCTAATTAGATTTTAATTTTGATTTCATCTCTGGTAATTTAATTTTTAAAATTTGTTTTCAAATTTGGTACTCATTCTTTGAATTGTTATTTATTTTGTTTTGAATCATTTTCTTGATTGATTTTTTTTTACAATTCCACCCCTAGACATTTATTTTCATTTAATTTTTGTGTCAAATTTGGTCATGCTTCTTTTAATTGCTATTTTTTAATTATTTTCTTAATGGATTGGTTTTTTACAATCCCATCCCTGAATATTTAATTTCATTTGATTTTTATGTCGAATTTAGTCTTAATTCTTTTAATTGCTCTTTTTTTTTTGCATTGTTTTTTTATTATTAATTTTTTTTTCTCAATTTCATCCATCGATGTTTGTTTGGTTGAGAATCTGACTTCTTTGTTTTTTCACGTTTGCCTTTGATTAGGTCACACCAGTCTCATGACCCGGGTTATAGATTTAGAAGATTAGCTCGAGTCGACTTTTGTTTTTTTAAGCTTTCCTGTTTATAGCGTTATCCCAAACTTGTGTCCTAGGTCATGTGTTGGATTTCTTAGCCCGGGTTTGCTGTCGAGTTCACTCAAGGCTTTTTTTGTTATCTTTTTTTGGCTTTGACAAATTTTTTCAAATTTATATTGTAAAATTTGCTTATAATAAACTTCTTGATAGGACCTGGATCCAGGTTTTCATAGGTTGCGAGCTTTTTAATATTTGATCATGTTTAGGATATTTGTCCGGGTTTGCTTAGTTTTTATATATGTTTTCAATTTCACCCCCTATGATTTTTTTTATCTTTAAAATTTGATCCTTATTCTTTTAATTTTCTTGTTGCTTTTACAAGTTTTTTTTTATTAATATTTTTGTAGCGATCTTATCTTTTGAAATTAAATTGGTTAAAAATTATGCTTTTTGACTGAATCTAGATAAAAAATTTCGGTTTGCTTTCAATAATTTTTTTTTATTTCACCCCTACCATTTTTTAATCTATAAATAACATATCATATTACAAATGATTTTCAATTTCACCCCCTATGATTCTTTAATCTTTCAGGTTTGGTCCCGATTCTTTTAATTGCAATTTTTTTGGGATATTTTTAATTTTTTTCAAAATTCATCTTTAATGGGTTTTTTCCTGTTAGATTTTAGGCCCATTCTTTTTTCTTTTCTTTTTTTTGCTACTCCTTTTATTTTGTAAGTTTTTTTATTAGTAGTTTTTTCAAATATTTCATCATTCAAAATTAAATTAAATGATATTTAAGCTTTTTGATTGAACTTAGGTATATAATCTAACAAGTTGCAAGTTTTTTAGATTAGTTTAGGTTTAGGAGGTTCACCTAAAAATGCTTTGTTTTTCCTACATTTTTAAAATTAATGTTTTTTTTTAAGTGTGACTCTTTCTTTTTTCTGATTTTCCTCCGGTTAGATTAGAATTGAGTTGTTTGATAATCCGGATAGGCTCGGGTATGGTTCTTTCTATCTTTTTTTCATTGTTTTTTCGGTCATTTTTTTTTGTGTGTGTTTTTTTTTGTATTATTTAAATTGCCACTTTAACCAATAATTTGAAACTTAAATTTTTTGTTTACCTATTACTTTTTTTACATCAAAAGAAATATTGTTCCACCCAAGTAGCAGCGCGGACAAATCTTCCATTATAGTTGCATGTGTGAACATGTTCTTGGAAGAATAATTTTACTAGTATTTTAAGGGTAGGGATCTCGTACTTCCATATGAATGAATTATATCATTCTACAAGGACTAAATTGCACATAAGCCCCCTCCATTATTTATCAAAGTGCCACTAATCTCTGAATTAAAAATTACTTCTTTGATAAATTATTTAATTGTTGTTTATAGGTTTTTGTCAATGAAAAAACAGATTGTGCCCATGAAAATTACTTTTGTGCTGTCAAAAAAGGACTTATTTAATTAAAAAAAACTCTTAGCCAGCATTTGCCGCCCGGTACACTCAATTTATTTTGATTGTGTCCTTATTTTTATTTATTTATTTTATTTGAGTCGTCAAGTATATTTTATTCCCGATTGGATGTGACCTTACTTTTATACATAGTTTTAAAACCCGCCCAACTTGGCGGGTCAATCCAGGACCCGGCCAACCTGGAGCTGGAACCGGGCCTGATTGAAGAAAAAACAAGGGAAGAAAATATCCGGTGTGATTCGCCTGACCCGATGGGTTGATCCAGCAAGATCCGGTCAAAAACCCGGTTGCAACCCGTTGACTTTTGTTTTTGTTTTTTTACTAAAATGATATCGTTTTGATTTAAAAAAAAATTGACCCGGACGACCTGGTAACTCGATCAAAACCCGGAACCCGGACCTTAAACCGGACCGGGTCTAAAAACTATGCTTTTACAGGCCTGCTAACCTCCTTTTAACAGTATTATAATCTAAGGAATAGAATTGAATTCTAATAATGAAAGGATTAGAATTTCTGTCTCTTTCTACCAGTGAAAAAAAAAAAAAAACTGTCCGTTTTATAGAATTATTATTATACAAGGAATAGAATTGAATTCTAAACATGGAAGGATTAGAATTTCTTGTTGCTATCGGTAAAAAACAACTCTCCTTATCAGCCCTATAAATAAGTTATCTTCAGATCGAGAAGGCTATTATTCTCTTCCCCAAAAAAGCAAAAAACAGGTAATATTATTTTTCAAACGAGAGTGAAGTTTATATTATTATTAATTATGCTGTCGTCATTATTTTCTGCTAAACTTATTTTTTGTCCCCTCATGATTTCTTTGAATGTTGACACTGATTATGGATGATAAATATAATAATATATAGGTAAAAACGACTATGTTACTGCTTAATTATACTGTAATTTATCCTGTGCTAGGCTAAACTTACTGGTCCATAGTAAATATTCCTTTTTTTCTTACTGTGATTACCATGCAACTAGCTTAAAATTAAATTACAATGAAAACGATAATTTATTTGGGTTTGATACTACAGTGTAGAATATTTTTAAAATAAAAATATATTAAAATAATATTTTTTAATGTTTTTATAATCAATACATTGAAATCATTTAAGAATATATAAAAAAATAATTTAATATTTTTAAGCGAATGCAACTTCGTGGAATTTTCAAAAAGATGAGGTAGAAGATAGGCTTTTTGGCTGTCCCCACAAGGACTTTAATCAAGTCAAACAAAAAACTTCACTCGGTTCTCTCCGTGTTTGGTTTTTCTTTATAAATAGAAGGAAGGATTAGCGCTTGAGTTCGTACAAAGCACGTTGGATGCAATATTTCATCTTCTAGCTCTGAATTTTCTGGAGCTTCTCAGCGTGTCATTCTCTGCAGTTTGAAGACATGGGTGTTGAAACTACCAACAATGATCATGGCTACACCCAGAAAGAGGTGAGCCCACCCCCCTCTCTCTCTTACTTTTTTCCTAGTTATTGTTAGTTTTGCAGAGAAACAAGACATGAAAAGTGATGAGAACTTTTCCAAAATGGTTGGAGTTTTGTCTTTAGTTAGCTTTTAACTTGATTCTTGCATCATTAACCTCTCCAATTAGCACCTTTTGTTATGTATTAGAATTTCTTTTTCTTAATTCCTGTCCCTTTTTTTGCTTTCGGGACAGTTGTGGCACATCTTTCTTCTTGGCAAGTAGAGGAGAAAATGAAACGTTTCAGCTTCTTGCTTTTATTTTTATCCAATTTCGAGAATCTAATTAATGTAATTAAGAATGTTATTAAAAACAAGAACTCGCCATAAACGTTCAGGTGCTCTGCTACGAATTAAGTGGTAAATCTGTGTGCATCATGTATTCAAGAACTGAGGGCATAACAAAGAACAAATCTGCTGATGTGATTCACTGAGAGATTCACAGTGTCTTGCTTCTTCTTTTTCTTAAAAAAACAAAAGGGCATCTACATTTTGTCTCCTTTAATCTCTTAAACTGCACCAGTCCCTTTAATTTACTGCAATTTCATCAAGCTGGCAATCTTCATGCTCATAGCCTGTGTCCAGTCAGTTTATTTTCGTTTTTTTTTTAATTGTCCGAATTGAGTATATGATAGCGATGCTATATAAAAATAGTTATGTTTATTGCTCCAATATACTTCCCTTTCCTTCATAAAGAAGGAGAGGCATAGAAAGAATCCTCAGTATGTTTCTGCTGCACATTTTTTAGTTTTTATTATTATTATTATTATGGTTAATTAATTTCTCAAAAAAGTTGTGGTTTCTTAGATTATTGTTTTCTATTTCTTGATACTTTAGACTTAATTAGACAGCTTTAGTAACACGTAATTGCCTTCAATATGTTGACTTTACAAATTTAGATTCTACACGCACATCAACTGCTTCGTTCTTCTTGTTAATTTTTCCAAGCCTAACATTTATCTTTGGAAATTTGTATCCACTTGACTCACCACTATGCTCCTCCTTTTCTCTGCCATATTCTAATCTTGCATGTCAGCTACCTAGCTAGCTAGGTCAGCAATTCAAAGTAATCGTTTTCAATCTTTTTCTTTATTGGTTCTCAACGTTACAAAGTATATTGCCAGTTGCCACTGAAAAATGAAAATAAAAAAACACCTGTAACCATCATCATCATCATCAATGGATTTGGGGGATTCTAGTCTAAAAAATTGATTAAAATTTAATAGAGGGTGCACCAAATAATTAACACTTTCTAAGATACCAGTACCCTTTTACTTAATGAATTTCTAAGATATGCCTTAGTTGTAGCCTTGTCGGTGTATACATACAGCTCATAAATTTTCTACTACTATAATTTTTCCTTTTTCTTGTTATGGGACGATTGCGGTTTTTACTCTTCATGCACATGGCTACTTGCATATTATTTGACCCTTGCACTCATTACAGCAAATAAATATGGTTTGTTTTGGAAAATAAATAGTTCTTTTTTTAAAAAAAAAAAAAAAAAGACAAGGATAAGAGGAGTATGTGTGTGGGAAACCATGTTAGATCAAGCAGGACTTGAGGAAGAGTAGATGATTATTTCTGAAGTCTTTATCGGTGGCTATGGTTGTTTTATATTTAGTACAGGGACACTTTTTTCCATTGCCAGAAATGATGGGGTCTATGTGTAGCTAGTCAAAGTCAGATTAACGTTATAAATAGTGGTGGTTGGGTGATGTGTGAGCCAACCAATTGGCTGCTAGCTAGGTTCCAAAAGTATGAAGATTAAAACTTTGGAAACTGAACTACTAGAAAATGGACTAGTTGACAAATGATCTAGTGCTTGTTATTCCAGAGGTTTAGGGATATCTAGATCCATAGGATTGGAATATTAAAAAATAAATAATGAAAAGAACTAATGGGTGCGCTGAGGACTTTTCTGCAAGCTTTGTTTTACAGAATGAACTGTGTGGTGTCAACTTGTAGGATAAAGGGAGGGAAATAAATGTATTCAACTTTTTTGCGTTGTCTGATATCATTTTCTTGAATTATAGTCTAATTATGTTGCTGATTCAATAGCAAGAAACAACGATTCTGTTGCATTATTCTGTATGTTTTGCTGTTAAAATTGATGTAGAAATGTGTAATCATCAATGACAGGATGATGAAGTAGCAAGGCAGAAGGCAATTGATGATTGGCTTCCAATTACTTCTTCAAGGAATGCAAAATGGTGGTACTCAGCTTTCCACAATGTCACTGCCATGGTTGGAGCTGGTGTCCTCAGTCTCCCCTATGCCATGTCAGAGCTTGGATGGTATGTTCAGCAGCATATTTTTTTAAAGGGAGAGAAGACGTCTTCCCAGCTGTGGCCCATTTCATTATGATATTAATGACTTTTTTTATCAATGTAACGTTCTATTTGTTATTTTCAGGGGTCCTGGTGTGGCTGTGCTAATCCTATCATGGATCATCACGCTATACACACTATGGCAAATGGTTGAGATGCATGAAATGGTGCCAGGAAAGAGATTTGATAGATATCATGAACTTGGTCAACATGCTTTTGGTGAAAAGCTTGGCCTCTACATTGTTGTGCCGCAGCAACTTATTGTTGAAGTTGGTGTGTGCATTGTGTACATGGTTACTGGGGGCAAATCATTGAAGAAGTTCCATGATATTGTGTGCAGCACATGCAAACCGATCAAACAAACCTACTTCATTATGATTTTTGCCTCTGTTCACTTTGTGCTCTCCCATCTCCCCAACTTCAACTCCATCTCTGGTGTCTCTCTGGCAGCTGCAGTCATGTCCTTGAGGTAACCCTACGCTTTTAGGCCTTCACATAAAATTTACAGAGTCTGGGTGCCAAAATTTGTGATATGGAACCCCACAACACAATTAAAAAATAAAAAATAAAAAAGTAAGTAAGAGAAATTTAAGGGGCTAGAAATTGATATGTTTTTCTAACATTCTAAGTCTTAGGAAACTATGTTGCCATCTATAAATCTATGAACTTCACTTGCACTAAAATTGATTTACATTTTCATTGCAGTTATTCCACGATTGCTTGGTCGGCTGCTGTTGATAAGGGTGTTCAGCCAGATGTGCAATATGGATATAAAGCTTCTACTAAGGTAGGAACAGTCTTTAACTTCTTCAGTGCCCTGGGTGATGTGGCTTTTGCTTACGCTGGGCACAATGTGGTCTTGGAGATTCAAGCAACAATCCCATCTACACCTGAGAAGCCATCCAAAGGACCTATGTGGAGAGGAGTCATAGTTGCCTATATAGTGGTGGCTTTGTGCTATTTCCCTGTTGCTCTAATTGGGTACTGGATCTATGGAAATTCAATCTCCGACAACATCCTCATCACATTGGAGAAGCCTGTATGGCTTATTGCAATGGCTAACATGTTTGTTGTGGTCCATGTTATTGGAAGCTACCAGGTGCAAATCAAACCTTATCTTAGCCTTTCCTCCTTACTTCAGATTGATATTTATTGCAGATTTTTCAACATTATTTTTTTTCCACAATGCAGATTTATGCTATGCCAGTGTTTGACATGATGGAAACTGTGTTAGTAAAGAAATTGAATTTCCGGCCCACTATGATTCTTCGTTTCTTTGTACGCAATATTTATGTTGGTAAGAGAACTCCTCAGTTATTAAGTTTAGCTTTTGAATTCAAGGTTTTCATGTGAAATCAAGTAGATCGAGTTTGAAATTAGATTTATTTATCTGTTCTTGTTTTCATTGCAGCATTCACAATGTTTGTTGGCATTACCTTCCCTTTCTTTGGTGGTCTTCTTGGATTTTTTGGAGGATTTGCTTTTGCCCCGACTACATACTTTGTAAGTGGCTCTATTTTATTTCAGTCTAGTATGATTGAGAAAACTATTATGTGATTGGTCTCTTAAAAGATTTTGCATCAATGCCTAACCTCACTGTTTCATTCTTCAGCTCCCTTGCGTAATGTGGCTTGCCATCTACAAACCAAAGAAGTTTGGCTTATCTTGGTGGGCTAACTGGGTAAGTTGTTGAAGATCTACGCTTATTTATTTGCTTTCTATCTAAATTCACTTAATCTTACTTAATTTATTCAACCGCAGATCTGCATTGTCTTCGGCGTTATCTTGATGATTGTATCACCCATTGGAGGGATGAGGCAAATCATAATTCAAGCCAAGGACTACAAGTTCTACAATTGAACAACCTTTCCAAACCTGCATGAAGGGGATTGCTATAAAACAAATATCCTCAAGTGAAGAAACCAAAATGGTGACAGCAACGATGGCAACAAACAAAACTAGATCTTTAAATAGGGCTTATCCAGTATTATTAAGACCCCAATAGACTGTTTTGGAGTATTGACATGCTTCTTGCTCGTGTAAGTTTGAATGGTGGCCGCAGATTCATAAGAGGGTTTCCTACATGCCTATACTTCCTTCTTTTTTTTTCACCATTTGTGTATGCATATATCACGCCTTTTCCATTTCATGTTTTGTTTTAGCTCAATTTGGCTTGTCAATTCCCTTCTTCGATTACTGAAATGAATACAGATAAAGTGTTTTAATTTGCATTTAAGGTGAATATGTTTGTGCATAGATTACCATCTTTTTTATCTCACGTCAGAAATCTCTGCAGCACTTTGCCATTTCCACATTTTATAACGGAAAGTCTTGCATCTAGTTGCCTGGAATTTGCTCACAGAAATTTGGAATCCTCATGTTAGAGCTATCAAATAAAGAAGACGAGTCAGAATGTCTAACAAGAAATGCACTCTCAGTTTGAATAATCATAGCAAAAAAGATTACTCTGCAACCCAAAAAAGATCACTTTGTAGTGGAATCGAATGGCAAGCTTTACAAAGTAGACTTTGCTAAAATGTTGCTATGGATATCATAATAATAAATAAGATAATCAAGTTCAGTTTCCCTCATATCATACCATATACTCCTGCTAAATCCTAACAATATCAGCTTTTGAAATATGACATCCTAGAAGTTGAGTAAGAACCATACCTAAAACAAAAGCTGCAGAGGGTATAATAATAGCAAGAAATCCTGCACGATTTTCACCAGCTGATGTTAAGGGACAGCAAAAGGTGATGCCTATACTAACTCAAGGAATTGCAGAAATATACTCTTGATGTGATCATTGGCTTCCAAATGGATCAACTGTTGATAAAAAGGAAGAACAGGATAAGGATCAATATTTGTCAGGATTTGGGCAAAAATGTTAAGGTAACTTATCTCGTTAGGCTTGAGATCGGAGCCCAGAGATGGGTACAGGATGCTGTTGATTATAACAAAAATTTGATGTAGGATATTAAACGAAGATTTTGCATAAATTGAAGTTCATCACAAGGGATCATCACCCAATGATAAGCTGGAAAGCGGAGAGCTCTTGTTTGTATTATACTGATATTAGTATTCCTGGGCAGTGTTTGGTTTCTTTTGCAAGCTTCAAAGGCAAAATAACCAAAGATGTAAAGGTTGAGAAGGGAGCATTAACGCAAACTATCCATGTCTATTTATCTTTCAAATTGTAGATATGGCTCAAGGGGATATTTCAGAAACAAACCTTATGCTCTTTGTGTCAGGATAAACTCCTCGCTTCAGTTGTGTGGTAAACTAGATGGCTGGAAGATTTTGTGTTGGACTATAAGGTCACGTTTGATTATTGTTTCAGAATAAAAGAAACTGAAAATAGCTTGGCTCTTTCTCTCTCTCCATTTAGAGAAACAGAAAATTGGCTAAAAATTATCCTAATTTTATCTTCGTCTCCACAATAATATCCTTCGTATATCTTTCTTTTTTGTCCCAAAACAGCAACAAAATATTATCTAATAGTTGAAATTAGCTAGTTGTTCAGGTGGGAGACTGCCTTTATGAAAAAAAACTTTCGATAAACTAATAATGATAGCTAGTCTTTTTTATATTAAACTATTATGGTGGTGGGCCTTGTATCACATTGTCTGTTATCCGATGAACTACCCATGAATCTTCTTCTTCATCAACTCCATTCAATCTAATATTTTTATTTTTTTTATATCAGGTATAAGCTATATTCTAATATTAGAAATTAGAATAGAAAGCTTGGGATCCATCAACCTATCCTCTCTTTTTTTTATTTTTGACTCAGTGGTTAGCCCTTGAATTTACATATGCATAAGTATTCTATTCTTGTAATATTATTTTTCTCATTCTTGATAATATATATATATATATATATATATATATATTTCATATTCTTTCTCCAAACCCTGCTGCTACTAAGAAGGATATTCACTTTTTAAAATATCTCGTATAAATAAGCAGGAACAGAGGATGGGGTTCGATTTATCTCGACGAGAGCGAGAATAACCATATAGTAGCAGGTATTTGATTGTGTTCGTGTTTGAGTTGCTTTTAATTGTGGTTAAAACAAACCTTGCTGGGATGAATGGAAAAAATAGCATGCCGTATCGATAAAGAATATTTCCTTCTAACATCCTTGTTTGAATTCTTGGTGCAGCCATGAAAAGAAAGATTGATATGTGAAGAGATTTCCAGGAAACTGCAGGCTGTTCTTGTCATAGATAGAGATTGCAGAATAAAGTTGACGTTAGCCCAGAAATAGTAAGGAACGGGACAGCGTGGTTTTGTGGATCAGATATCAATGAGGATTTGATTCAAAATGACGTGCTAGCAAACATACAGTTGTTGATTATACACCAGCAAATTTGTCAGTATTACTAATACTATAACCTTAAACGTATGGTAGCTGTATGTTTCCCAAAGATTCCACCATTGCAATGTTTGGCGCCATGTGTGAGTGCAAGCATAATAAATTATATCAGATGGGGAGTAGGCAGAATAGATAAATAGAATAGAAGTTCGACAGTTTCAAGGCCTGCCTGCCACTTCGCCAAAGGCCTCGGTCAGATACTCCTAAGAAGGTGGCGATTCCTTTATAGGAATATCACCTGCCATGTTGCAAAAATGGTGATCCTGTGTTTGCATGGAAAGCATTTAGGGTCCCCAGCTGTTGACAGGATTTGATGGTTAATTTTACTTGAAAAGCAGAGGAATAATAATGACGAATTTTATAGTTGGCCAATGTCATTAACCTCTTTGCGGGAAATACAAGCAAATTGCAGCATCTAAATGCTGTGTATGTTTTTTTTTTCCTATCTTGTTTAGCAGAAGGCTGCAAGAATTAGGTGCATGAATGCCGACCAACATCAATATCAACAAGCCAAAATACAGCCTGCCCACCTGACCAGGAGCGCTTAGAGTGTGCTGAAAATGGTTTTTCCTTTTTTAGTTTTTCTTTTTCAATGCAAAATTGAAAACGTTTTACTGAGCTGAAAATAAAATTCTATATAAAAAAATACGAAATACATTGGACTTTCAAAGCCAAAATCATTCATGTCCAATGCACGCAGGGTGCCAAAAACATTAGAATAGAATATGTAACAAAAAGGAAAAATGCAAAAAAAAAAGAGAAAAAAAAGAAAGAGAGAATGAAGAATCTATACAGAAAAGAATTTAAGGTAAGTACGATATTTGTTTGTTAATTAAGATACCGCTCGTGTATTCTGCTCTTTGCAGTATATATTTCCATTTAAAAAAGATCCATTATATTTAATTCTCTTGGATTATGTTGCTTGTCATCAAGCTGGCGAACGGTATCCCTTTAAAGTCATCGTCATTTTCGATATTTCCTTAATTCGCAATTCCTAATTATATATTGCTATTTCCAAAGATTCATTGTCATCTTCATTTGTCATAAAATTCTCAGCCAGCACAGAAATGGGTACTCAAGTTCCTGATAATCAAAAACCTGATGTCCCCGAGGAATTATCAGAAGTATGTCCCTCTCCTGTCCTACACAACAACATGTTTTCATCTGGAATGATAGCTAGACTCTACTGTGTGAAGTTACAGCAGGCTTTGTTTGTCCATTAGGATCTTACCTCTTCTTGTAACAGAAATATTTCTGCTGAGTTATGCTAGGATGCAGGATTACAAAGTTATTAGAAGCAAAAATAGGAGGTTACTTTACATACAATATGCCTTAGGATAGTGCAAATCATATTAGCTTGTGGAACCAAGATCCTGAGTCTGTGATCAATCAACAAATCATAGTCATGGACCTTTTTTTTTTATTTTCTGGAATATCCATCTAGCATGTGCTTGGAATTGGATTGCTCAATTTTTAACTGTGCAGTTTTGTTATTGAAAGTAACAAGGAGATGTGATATTGTGAATGGCAGGCAGATAGAAGGAAGAAGGAGATTGATGATTGGCTTCCAATCACTTCCTCGAGAAATGCAAAATGGTGGTATTCAGCTTTCCACAATGTTACGGCCATGGTTGGAGCTGGTGTCCTCAGTCTTCCATATGCAATGGCAAATCTTGGATGGTATGTGTCTTCGTCAGCATGATCGTGAAATTGCCTGATTCATATTTGTCCTTAAATCTTTAAATTTTTCTAGAAAATGGAATTAGTCTTAATCTGTGACGGCATGATTGGTAATTCAGGTCTTTTTCATCTTTGATTCCAGGGGCCCTGGTACCGTAATTCTTGTGCTCTCATGGACCATCACTTTGTACACCCTATGGCAAATGGTTGAGATGCATGAGATGGTTCCTGGGAAACGATTTGACCGATACCATGAGCTTGGCCAGCATGCCTTTGGTGAAAAACTTGGTCTTTACATAGTAGTGCCCCAGCAGCTTATTTGTGAAGTAGGGGTTGACATAGTCTACATGGTTACTGGAGGAAAATCACTTCAGAAGATCCACAATTTAGTGTGCAAAGACTGTGCTCCGATCAAATTAACCTACTTTATCATGATTTTCGCCTCGGTTCATTTCGTGCTTTCTCATCTTCCCAACTTTAACTCCATCTCTGGTGTTTCACTGGCTGCTGCAGTCATGTCTTTGAGGTATGCAGGCCGCAAGTCAATTCACCACCCTCTTTGATTTGCAATACATAATTCTAAATCCTCTGCTGGAAAATTGAAGAGGATAGGATGGAAATGAGAGGGACCAATTGCTTAAATGATTTCTAGAAATTAATCAATGAGGCAACCGTTTAGCATAATCCATTATGAATTCGAAAAATAACGATCAGCTTAGCCAGAGACTGCAGCCTCCTGTGTTATAAATAAAAGCATTCCTACAGGGTACACCTAATGCAACAGAGAATTCTTAAAGAGTCATAGGAATTCATTTACTTCTTGTTTTGTACTTTCTAATTGATGGTGACCAAACACAATCGTGTTTGGTGTAATGAATCTTTTGCAGTTACTCTACCATTGCATGGTCAGCTTCTGTCCACAAAGGTGTTCAGCCAGATGTCGACTATGGCTACAAAGCCTCGACAACTTCTGGGACGGTCTTCAATTTCTTTTCTGCCTTGGGCGATGTAGCTTTTGCCTATGCTGGGCACAACGTTGTGTTAGAGATTCAAGCAACAATTCCATCTAAACCAGGCAAGCCATCGAAAGGGCCAATGTGGAAAGGAGTGGTGGTTGCCTATATAGTTGTAGCATTGTGCTACTTCCCAGTTGCTCTGATAGGGTATTACATGTTCGGTAATAAAGTCGAAGATAACATACTCATATCGTTAGAAAAACCAACATGGCTCATCGTAGCAGCTAACATGTTCGTCGTTATCCACGTTATCGGAAGCTATCAGGTTTGATTTGATGCAGTTGATCATGTCTCATGAGCAGTTCAATCACCATGATAGCAAAACTAACATGAATTTGTCCTGCTTTTTTTTTTTTATTATTATTCTTTTGTTTCTTTTGTACAACAGATATATGCAATTCCAGTATTTGACATGCTAGAAACGTTGCTGGTAAAGAAGTTGCATTTCAGGCCTTCCAGAAGGCTTCGATTCATCACACGCAATATATATGTTGGTGAGTAAATTTCACCAGTGTTGTCACTTTGGAAGTGTCTGGCTTAATTCGTATAAACTGAGACTTCGATTTTGATTTCAGCGTTTACAATGTTCGTTGGCATCTGCTTCCCTTTCTTTGGTGGTCTTCTGGGATTCTTCGGAGGATTTGCTTTTGCCCCAACAACTTACTTTGTAAGCACTAGTTTCTTGTCCTGTGCAATAAAAAATGAAATTTAGTTGCAGAAATTTCTTCTTTAGTTTACGGACTTTTCAAGGATGCTTCAGTTCCAATTCCTGAATCTCTGTCCTTTCATTTTCAGCTCCCTTGTATCATGTGGCTGGCCATCTACAAACCTAAGAGGTTCAGCTTATCATGGATCACCAACTGGGTATGCTTAATGCTTAATTTTTCACACCACACTTTGATATGCTTTTCATCTCCTCAAACCTGATCCTGCTTTCTCCATTTCAGATCTGCATTATACTTGGCTTCTTATTGATGATTTTGTCACCTATTGGAGGGTTGCGGACTATCATACTTAATGCCAAGGGCTACAAGTTTTTCTCTTGATCAATCCTTGCACAACTCAGTGTAAATTCTGAGAACTATATTAGACTGGCGCCCTGTAGCTGTATTAAAAATAAGATGTCTTTGACAATAAGTCAGGCTCAGTATGTGCAGAAGTCATTGCTGATCGGTAGGTATTGTCTTTTCCAGTGTCCAGAAATGTTGTTTTCAAGCCTTGCCACAGTTTGTGTTTTATTTGAACTACAGTTGCCTTGCATTTTGCGTGTCAGCAGAACATAATCTTATTATTTGTTTTTGGTAAACAAGTGTCTGGATTTGAGTACTAACCTTGCCTCGGATTCTTTGTTTCCTATGAAACGCCATGGAAGGAATTCTGGAGTCACTTTAATATCATCAACATTTTGCATAGGTCTTGGAGGTCATGATTCCTCGCTGTCATTCTCACAACTCATCTCTCATGGTTTTGGAAGAGCTTACTCGTGCAATGTAGACATCTTAGTTCGATTTCCACTCTACAATTTCTCTGAACCATGCTTTAAGAATGTTGCATGGTATAGGGAATTTTCTCACCAAAAGCTACTGTTGAAGAGTTAAATTATTGATGTCCTGTTTGAACTCCAGGAATGACTGGTATGCTTACCTAGTATAATTCGTCCTCCTTATCTAGCTATTTTTTTTCAGCAAAAAAATATATAGATTTTCTTAGATGTAAAGAATTGAAAGCAATTAAAATAAATATAAAAAGAATGAACAATTTGAAATAAAAATTAAAAAAATATATCTCATTAATTAAAACTCATTTATCTCCTTTTTTAAAAAAAAATTATGAGAATATTGTTTTTTAAATAAAAACTCATTGGAATTATAGAAGCAAGTGTTGACAATATTTGCAAAAATATATTAAAAAAACATATGAATAATAAACTGCTCTCTTGTCACTACTTGGACCGTATGGAATAATTTTTTTTATTAATTATACAATAATAAAAAGAATATCTACAAGAAAGACAACAAATGAAATTATAAAAAAAAAATAGCTAAAAAAATAATATTTATTAAAATAAAAAAATGCTATAATCTTATATTAAAAAAATAAAAATTGAATGATATTTAATAAAATAATTCAAAACATATTTTTAATTATTTACTCTAATGAATCTTAATTAAAATTATATATAAAAAAAAGCTTTTATAAAAGCACACCAAGTGCCAGACCCATAATAAAGAAGGGCCAGCCGAGTACGCATGGGCCTATATGCCCAGATTCGTGTATATTGACCTTTATTTTTTTGCTAATTTTTTTTTAAAAAAAATAAAACAAACAAGGCATCTTTGACTATAAAAATGCCAACCACCTTAGGTTGGGAAGTCACGAGTCACCCTCAAAAAACACCCATCTTGCAATTTGTTTTATCATTTAATCAATCAATTATCTCAATTCAAAAAAGCTTCATGAGCCTCAATTTGCTTTCTCCAGTCAAATAAATCATCAAAAACACTTCAATAATATTCCTCTATTAAATGAAACTTATTAATATCAAAATTAATTTTGTTTTTACTTAAATTTGATCAACAATAACTTTTTATTTTCTTTATCATTTCCCGATAATTTTCTCTCATTTCTCAATTTCAATTACCAAAACATGAACGAAAGGAACAATAACTTTGTTTTCAGTCTGATTTTTTTTTCTTTTAATTGTGTCTTTATTCTACAAATTCAAAATGCATTTTATTAAATTTGCCTCAAAGCAAAACCTTTAAATCTCAATATTACGCAAGGAGAAGAAACTCTCAACCCACAAAAGATTGCCATTGTTACATAATGTTTCTGTCTTGTGCTGAGATCGACGTCCTGAGTCCTCTAGAAATTCTGACCAACCGGCCAATCTACTCACAACAATGCCGAGAAATAGTAAGATTCATCCTGGAAAACAGAAAAGCTTTACCACCGCTTTGACTCTAAAGACTGCTACTATTTCCAGCTATGAATTCTATAGAACAAGAGGCCGTAAAGATCACAGGTTAGATACAAAAAGCCAACTACACTTGCCTGCTTCCCCTTCGACAAGGGCGATCTAATCTTTCCCACATTTGACTAATCCCATCAGAAATCAAGTACCTGCACAATTATTTTCCCTGACTAGATCACTAGTTCCTAGCCCAAATTCTGAAACTACTCTAATTCAGTTCTGCTCTTGTTTTTCACTCGTCTAATTTTATTACAAAACGAAATTCTATGATTCATTGAGGTTTCTGCAGCCAAAACTGTTCTTAGCTGCTCAAAATGTTTCAGCTGATACCAAATTCCATACCAGCTTGGTCATATAGAAGTGGGCATATCCAACATCTATAAACCTTAGCACCTGCCCACCCATTTTGAACATCAACATAAATGCCGTGAGAGGAAGGACAAAACGATGCAACTGCCATTCCAATCTGCCCATACTCAACCCCTTTTTGAGGAAAATTTCCCAATCATGCAACTACCCTTTTAAAGCCTGGGCCAGCCACTCCTACCCACTTCATTAATCTATACAGCTTTCTTGTTGGCCAGCTCCAACACCATAGTACACTTCTTGGCAGAAAGAGCGGTGTTAAATTTTTTATTTTTTAAAAATTATTTTTAATATCAATATATATCTAAATGATTCAAAATATAAAAAAAATAAATAAAAATGTTTTTCAAAAAACAAGGCCACACTTGTCACGTTGTAATAAGAAGGTGGTTGGAACTTGGAAGTGATTTCACCCTTTTTTTATTAAAATTTAATTTTTTTTAACTTCAAATTAAATTTTACTATTATTTTGATATTTTTCTGAGAAATAAACACTTAAAAAAACAATCAATATCACACTTTTAAACACATTCAAACACCGTCTATGTATATCAGAGTTGCATTCACAAGAAAAGTTTTCAGATAATAACTAGTAAACAAATCAACTTAACCACCTAGAGCCCTACAGATAATTGCTACATAAATCATAGATTGCTTGCATTGAAAATGTAAAATGAAGGGAAATTTCTTGAGCCAAAATGAAGAAATGAAAACATAAATTTGAGCTTATTAATTTATGTCGATTTCTTTTCCAATTTAGCACTCCTTTCTCTGTACAATTGAACCCACAAATTGGTAACCCACAAAATACTAACACTAATTGCAATTACAACAACAAACAACCAAGAAACCCAAATCCATTTGGGAATTATACCACCATCAACCCCACTAATAAAAAACGCACCCATTTGATACACAAAATAAGGCCCCAAAATCCCTCTAACGACGGAATAAAAGGCATAAAATGGCAGAGACAAAAAATCATACACTTTGGCAGCAAACTCCACATCGATTCTCCTCGCATTTGCAAGTGTCCACGCGTTCTGACACGCGCTAGTCACCTCTGCAAGAATCAACAGCATCAGTACCGCGTAGGCGCCGCGAGCGACAAGGTAGCGGCAAGTGACGAATACAAAAAGAGTTGCCAAGTGATGCCCGATGAAAAGGATGTCACTTGGTGAGAAAATAAGGTAGTGAATAAGATCCATTAAGAAGTAGGAAATGCTATAGTCAAGGACCGAGGCTTCTGTTTTTGTGTTTAAGGAAGAGAAACCTTGGTTTGGGTTGGTGAATAGTGCGTGCGTCGCTAAAAACACCGCCGGTGTACCGTGAAATATAGAGATTAAGCAACTGGCTGCTTCGGGTCGGATCTTGGGACTCCAGTTACGGAAGACAAGAAAATGGGCTGCGAGGTAAATGGTGAGGAAGAAGGAGAAGAGGATAGGGAGGTCTGGGAGTGATTTGATTAGGGTTTCCATTATTTTTTGAACCTCTTTTTTAATGAATTTAGAGAGTGATTTAACACACACAAAATAGAGAGAGATTTTATAGAGAGGGAGGAGATTGATTTGGTGATGGTAGTGGTGGCGTTAGGGGAAGGGGGGCGTTTGGTGAGAGACTCTCTCTCACTTCTTTTGCCTTTTTCGTCCGTGCTTCTCGAGGAATTGAGAGCTTCAAGGTTTACAAGGGATTGTGAAAAAGGAATTCAAAAAGCGAGGTCGTTTTAAAGCGTTCGCTATTATTTCAGGGTTGACTAGAAATTTAACCCGTATTACGCTAACGATGGAATTAATTTTTTTAATATAAAAATATATGTGTTCCCAATATTATTTTTTAAAAAAATATATTTCAAACTATACAAGAATTAGACTTATAATTGATATTTTAAAAACAACTTAGATAACTAGTAAAAATATAATTATATAAAAATAAATATTTAAAATAAATATTTTTTATAAATATTTAAACAAAAATATATTAAAACGATTTGAATCAATATGAAATAACTTGTCAATTTGCACGTCAGATCATGAGAATATAATAATCTCTTAGAAAATAAATTAAAAAAAAATATAAAATTTAATTTTTAATAAACTCAAAGTTGAAAGATAAAATTAAAATAAATCAATAAAAAAAATAATTATGAGTTAACTTGGGTTAACTTGCCAAACACGTAACCCAGATAATGAAACTAAGATAACTTAATAAAAAAACAAATTGAAATAATTTATAAAATTTAATTTCAATAAGTGTTAGAAGATGAAATTAAAAAAAAAATAACACAACTGGAGTCAATATGAGTTAACCAGTCAAACATGTAATTTAAGTTATGAGATAAAAATAATCTTATAAAAAGTAAATTAAAACAAATTATAAATTTTAATTTTTAATTAATCTAATATTAAAAAATAAATTTTAAAAAAATCAAATCAACTCATTAAACACTCAATCTAAATTATGAGACTAGAAAAATCTTAAAAAAATAATATAAAACCTAATTTCTAATAAATCTAAAACTAAAAAATATAAATAAAATTAAAAAATATATATTCATGTGGAGAGAATAAAATCTCCTCTGGTAATAAATATAGGTTTTTTAAAATCGAATGCGAACGGGGAGTATTAAATAAGAGTTTTCGCATGTATTGAGTATTATGTTGCAAATGCTTTTACTTTTCGTTTAAGAGTTTTAAAATGTATCGAATATATTTTTTAATATAAAAACATCAAAATCATAAAAGAAAAAAACATGAATTTAATATATATTTTTAATCAAACAGTTTTAAAAAACATCTAAAATCAAAATCCACTATACTCCGAAACAGTACAAATCTCTGATAATCTATTTATGATTTGAAGAATCGCAAATAATTTTAATTTCAAGAATCTCTTTGATTATTTTGAGCACAAATCGTTTTTTTTTTTTTTTTTTCCAGAGAGAGTTGAAGATATTTTTATTTTATTTTTTCTCATTTTCCCAATTTTTTAAAAAGAAGACCGAACTCGCAGCAAATATGATACAAGTGATCGTTCAGCAGAAGACACTGGAATAAAACAACATACTAACAGCCCTCCAAGACTTAAAGAAACCAGATTCCAAAAATGCTCAGCATAGGCTTTCTACATAACCAGGCCAAGATTCCAGAGGAACCAGAAATTCCATACTGTTGCTCCAAATGGTCAGTAGACATTCTGGCCACTCTAGCACATGGAAGAAGCAAGCTTACAAGCATCATTTTATATAATTGCAATCCCCCTCCCTGTCCACTGACATTACACTGAACTCTCACATTATCACATTGAAGGCATCAGAATCCCAGCGCATTATCCTCAGCCTCTATTAGACTTTGATCAAAAACCTGAAGGACATAAGTTTTTGGTTCCCATAACCTATAATCCACTCCACCTATATCAATTGCACACCAACCCAAAAGCCATAGAACTGATAGTAAGATCAATTACACCACCATTAGCATCAAAACACAATCTACCAAATGCGATCCCATCACCTTCAACCACAAAATTCCAACAACAATACTACATAGAGAAAACAGACTTCCCACCAAATTCCAAGGTCACCCAAAGAAAGTATCTTATAGCCTGTAATCATTAGATACCATATTGGGTTCACGTAGTTCCAAACTCAGCTCTCTCTTAGATAAAACCGAGTCTCAACACAACCCTCTGCTGCTTGGCAACAAAGGTCTTTATGCTCTTGGGCAGACGCAGTGCACCAGATCAATCTTTCCTTGGCCTACACACAAGCTCATGTGTCAGGGTAAAATCCCATGTCGTGCATGAGTAGAATATTTATACATCCAGGCTGTCCATGGTCCTGTTCGCTATATCCAAGAGCCCATCTTGTAAAGGAAAGGACCCTAATGGCCTGACAGCCATTCAGAATTGCTTAGGCGGTGATTTTTCCCCGATAAGAGGTCAAAACATTGCTTCTTGATTCAACATGACAAACAAAGAATCACAGTTCAGTCAATCTCTCCCTCTTCTACTTCATTTAAAGGATTTAAAACATTTAACGGTTCACCCTCTTCCTCCTCTTCATCATCTTTCATGAACAAACCAAATTGTTCTAAGGGGTTACACGCCCCAAACTTGAACCCACCCAAGCCATCTTGTGAGGGATCTGGGCTCGTCTCATCTACAGAGATTGGTACATGCTCAGCAGGGACAACCCTGAGCATTTCCAGGTCTTCAAGAAACTGAGAGTTCTCATTAATTTCAACAGTCTTTTCCATCTGCACAACAAACATACTCCAATAAAATACAGAACACAGAATGATGAAGAAGCTACAGTTCTGCAGCATGAACTTCATGCTTTTACCTTCAGCAACGCCTGTCGGGCTGCCTCTCTTTCAAGCTCCCTCTTCCGTCTAGCCTCAGCCGCAGCCGCTGCCTCGGCTTGCCTTTGAGCATCTTCGGCAGCTTGTGCTTCAGCAAGCAACCTCGCTTTTTCTGGCCAGACAAGAATACATCATCAGCTTGGAGATGCTAATAAATTAAAATACACATTGATATAGTGCACACCACATGTTCACCCAAACATGCAACCAAGAGAATTCACACAGAACCACAGCCATGATGTAAAAAGTTCAAAGGCAATTCAGAACAGAACCTTTCTTTTTATGCAGTTCAAGTTCCTCCCTCTTCCGCTGCAATTTCTGAGGATCCCCCTTGTCACCCTGATTCCAGCAAGATAAAATCAAATGAGATAAAATCCAAAAAATATTATTACACTGCACATGAACAAAAAGGTCAACTTTGAAGGTAGGAAAAATTTGTGCCAGACCTGTGAAAGTGACTTCTCTTTAGCTTTTAATATGGTATCGGCAAAACGGTTCTTGATCAAAGCATGCCTAATACGCTTCTCAAGAGAGACCTGGCTATCACTTGGAGCACTTTCCCCTAAGAATTTAGATGTTTATGAATTCATTAGTGATAAGATCCCCAAAACATAAAACAAAAAGAAAAGTCCTTCCATCCTCTTAAACTTACCATCTTGCTGGCAATCAGACTCAGCAGAACTCAGCTTTTCCTGGGAAGTCTGTTCGAGCTGATCCAAACCACTGACAGATTCTGTACAGGACCCCAATTAGAAAACTTTAGGGATAAAAACAGGTAAGAAAATTTGCAGCACTAGACCAGGAAAAACAACGTAAAAATTTGAGGGCATGCAAGATGCCTTCAATGAGCTCAGAAAGATATTATAGACATGTAGCTCAACCTTGTTATTTTTCTCTCGACGAAAAATTGAGAATATCAGATGCGCAGTTCAGTACAATTGCAGCTTTTTAACATTTTAAAACACAATTCAGGTATACCTGAGCTCAAATAGAATTTGCATCAGCTTCCAATTTCAGAACAATCCAAATAGAAACTATACCTAATAGTGGAGTTCAATTTCGTTTCCCCTAAAAGAGCTGGCATCAGAACAAGAATGAAGGCTAAGCATGTATGATAAATTATCTCTCGCCTAAGGACTATCAAACAATAATAATGATGTGGCAGCCTAAAGCAAGGATATGCATGATATATTCCAGGGCTCAGCTTTTCTCTTTAAGGGTTGTCAACAAGAACTATTAAACATTGAAGTGTTATTTCTACCCGCATTTTGGATCATGCAAGAAAGCAGGATTTAGTAACAAATACTCACGATTCCTCTCGAGCTGAGCACCAGCATTTGTTTTGTTGCCTAATTGAGCTCCACAAACCAAGGTTTCAGAAACCTAAAGTTAAAAGGGAAATTAAATAACATTTTCCAAACAGCAAATAAAACAAGACAGACTGCTCTATCCAAATCATGAATGTTTAACAAAGATAGAATTAAGAATATTCAAAATTATTCAAACAAGCAATTCACCCTTGATGCATTTGTTGGACTTGAAACTTTTGCAATATCTGATTCACTTTGAGAAGAACTGCCAGAATCTGAATCTGAAAAGAATTGAAGAACAAATTACAAAGCTCTTTCACATGACTAAATAGACAAGTATGACCTGAATTCTTTTGTAAGACAAATTATATTCCCCTTTAATTTAAACAAAAATTCTCTTTGGAAGTCGAAATGATTCATTACATGAGTAGACTTTTGTGAGCAAGAAAACATTAATTTTCTTGCAATACTGTTGCATTAAGTTTCTGATATGACATCGCTGCTTGTCAATGTGTTATGGAAAGCTGTCTCCTAACCGAAATTTTCCATTACCACAGTGGACCGTCAGAATCACATTTTTTCAATCAATACCATAGGTGAATTCCTGTCCTTAAATCACTCATACACATGTAAATGATGATGGATAATGGATGATGGGAAACTCCCAGGGGGGTAAATCCAGGTACCCAGACCTTGAAAGATGATTCTAACAACAAAGCTAGGAACTAATTCAAGTACATGATCTGACAGGAAAAAAAAAATAAACCATAAATCTCACTGAAGCATATCTATGAAATAAAGAAGTTTGAAAATTGCAATTTCCGTAACCCTTCCTCCAAGTTAGTTTCATTGTTTCCATCCCTCTTCACTTAAAAGTTTCAACTTCACAGGTTTACTCCCCAGTATTCAAAAACATCAGTAAGAACATAAATCTATTAGGAAGCATTTAGTGAGCAAGAAATTAGAACTCTAAACGTGTACTCATTAACATGTTCTCTTCCAAATACACATCAATCGTGCATATTCTTTCACCTTTGTGGGGATTCTTGGACAAGATTTTGGATATAAAACAAAAATTTTGAAGCACAAACAAAAAAAAACATAGAAGGGCAAACGTTTTTTTACCACTAGAGCTATCTGAGCTGATTTTGCTGCTCTTATGGCCTGTATCCTTTTCCTTTTCTATCTCCATAGGTTGATAGCTTGAGACAGGAGGCCCATTGCCACCAATGTCAATTTCCTCATCACCCAGGTCATTCCCTAAACACACAGCCCACCAGAATCAAGTGAACAAAAGGTTCCATTGTGCAAGCCTGAAAGCAGATTATCATCAACTGTAACAAAGTGTAATAGAAAATAACCTTTTTTCTGTTGCATGGATGAATTGCTTGGCCCAGATTCATTCAATAGCTGTGACAAAAATAGACAATTGCTGTCATACACAAAAAAGGCAGGAGAGTTCTGGTTAACCAGTAAGCCAAGAGTAAGATACCTCTATTTCACAAGGTTCCCCTCTGGTTTGATTCTTTCGTTTCTCTTGCAAATAGTCATCTAGGAGCTTCCGCAATGTGAACAAGGTGTCATCACTGAGTTCATCAATATCAATCTCAATTTCCTCCTCTCCACCATTCCTCCCACTTGAACAATGTTCCCTCAAGAAATCAATAATATTTACAGGCATTTCTCCCAACAAAGACTCCAATTCTCTACCTAAATTGAGCCTCTCTTCATCTGTCATTCCCCGCTTTCCAGGCTCTGGTATAATGTCATGTTGGAAAGAGGATACTTTTCTCTTTTTTTGCAGGAGATGTTTCAGCAGTTTCAAAGTCTTCGTGAGGACCTGAATTTTCCTGCAAAACTTCACCACCAGCCCTTGGTAATTTCTTCTCAATAGCTTTCCATCTCATTTCAAAAAATTTATTAAGAGTATCTGCCATAATGTAGGCATCAGACCCTTGTGGATTGTACACCATAGCATTTTTGAAAGTAAGCCTCACATCAGCCATAAACTCCAAAGGGCTTGAGTAAGCACCAGAAGATATCTTGCTCTTAATGGTTCCCAAATCCATTGGATTCTTAATAACAGTGTAATAATCCGGGATGTTCAACTTCACAATATCAACTGGGTTGTTGAAGACCCAACCGTATTGATGAGACATCAACCGTTTCAACAGCGTCTCACACTGTTTCATCAATATTATATTTGGAGTGAGTGGTGTTGTCTGTCTTGAAACTTGTTTTGCAGACTTAAACCTTCCTGAATTACCCCTATTCCATACACGTGACTGTCCTGTCAGATTCACTTTCTTCCCAGGCCCAGAAGTCATAACCGAAGACTTCCTAAAAGTTTCTATCCGAGGCCTATTTGTTCCATTGCTACAACTAAGAATGTCACTGGAAGATGACAGTGTAACACCATTTGTTCTCTGTAAATCAACTCTCTTTTGGAGATTCCTTACTTGTTCAAGTTCCCATCTCAACCTTTGTTCTAAATCCTTCCTTTCAGATGGTGACAGGTGCGATGGAGAAAATATCTGCACAGGGACACCAAAAGTGTCCTCTTTGTTGGAATTTAACTTGCTAAATTTCCGCCCAGGAGCACTAGAACCCTCAGATACTGTAATCTCCGTGTCAATCCTTCCTGAACTAGCAGAACCCTCAATTTCACCTGCTGTGTGAAATCTACTTCTATGATACCTTCCACTGAATTTACCTTTCTTTGCCATCATCTTAGCCAATAACTAAAATCCAGTACTTCTTTTGTTCGTGGGTTGGTTTAATTACCCAACTCTGCATAAATAAATCATGGGAACAAAATTATCCCCCGAGAATTTTAAATACTGTCATTATCTACTTGTACTTCTCGACAATTACACAATTTAACTGCAAAACAATTTTCTAAATTGCATTACTTTATTGGGTTGAAATATTCATGTCTTGAAAAACAATGAATCAAGAAAAAGATTTTTGCTTCCCTTTCGATTTCCCCATTACTCCCAGCAACAAAAATATGGGTAAAATTAACCATAAATAACATTTAAACTTACTTAAAATTAAACCGCAAAATTAGAGCTGCTTAGAGTTCAAGTCAATAAGGATTTCAGTAAATTTCAAATTTATCCGTTCAAAATTACAAAAAAAAATATATAGGAATTAAAAAAAAAAAACCTTAAATCCTAATTGCAAGACCAATCATATAAAATTAGAGAAACAAAACCCTAATAACACTAAAAAGACATTTACCAGTTGCTATCTCTTCGCTGCTCAATGAATGCGAAACGATTCACCGACACAAACTCCACTAGAAGCTGACGATATATACTAATTAACGAAAGATTTACAGAAACTAATCATGAAAACAGAACCCTATATTAACGAAACCCCAAATCTAGCCAAATCGAAGCAACTAGAAGAGTGACTTTGACTAACTGAAATCAACGGTTGAAACTAGATCACGAGTCGAAGAGACAACGCTCTGAAAAAAACCTAGAGAGAGAGAACATCTTTTTTTTCAATTTTTTATTTTAGAGAGAAAAGAAGAGTTTGGAAGAGTTTGCTTGTTACTGCCTACTTATAAATAGGGTCATGTGGACATATAGAGGCCGTTGGATTTTCTGTTTTTATAATTGGACGGTTTTAATGTGCTTATATCTCACCCGTGGGATCTAAAACCAGCGGTTGGGATGGAATATTAATTACTATCTAGTTTAGGTTGTCTTTTCTCTGGGCAAAACTAGCAAATTAATAATGAGTGGCGGTGATAGTGTCACGTGCGAAGTACATTAAGGATTCAGGAGTTAAATGTGATTGGATAGTAATGTATGACGTGGACTATGTTAGCAGTAGAAGTGATTTATTGGATGGAAAGAGCTGCGTATAATGGGCATTCTTGCATATTAACTTCTCTTTGGAAGCTACTAGATATTAGTTAACCTTCAACTACATCGATGACCTGCGCTTCATAGCAGCCGGTTACCGGTTAAAATATTTTAAGCACGCAAAACGGATATTTAGATAATGATAACTTTTTTAAATAAATAAATAAAAATATGATATTTGAGTTATTAATTCCATTGGATCTAATAAAATTAAGTAATTTAATAATTTAATTTTAACTATAAGAATACTACTAGATGAATTATAAAAAAAATATTTGACAATAATTAACTAAAATAAATAAGTTACCAATATCATACCGGGAAGAGATGAAAAAACAATTATTGAAAACCCATTGTACTCCATTGTGAACATCATTTATCATAAAAAGAGTTTATTGAGATGATTCAAACTCAACAATAAAAGTCTGAACAATGACATTAAAAGAATTCGCATGGATCACTAAAGCAAAGTTTCAAAAAAGTAAGTTGAACAAAACAAAATGAAATGAGCATCCGTTATATTAAATAAATCAATTATATTTAATTTAATAATAGAATTTATTTTAAGAAAATAAATTTAATAATAAATAATAAATAAAAAGATATGAGGTGACCCAATTAAATAAATAAAAAGAGAATGATAGAACTAAGGTGATAGAAAGCATGAAAATCAAAACTAGCTCGTTCACCATTTTCATAAGTAAATAATATTTTATTTTTTATAGTAAATAATAAAGAACAACAAATAACATTTTATTCTTTACAGTAAATAATATTTTCCCTTTTAGTAAGTAATAATTCTATCTCGTTACATGTTAGTCTTGCTATTAGCATGGAGTCGTCTTTGATTCCTTGCGAGTTCACCATTGTTGCTTCCTAAATGGTGTAAACATTAGCTTTTTTGCTCCTTCTTCTCTGTTGTTATTAACTTGCTCGTTCTCAAGTCAGTTTAGAAAATCAAAACTCACTTTCAAGGTATGCCTTTTGATATTTGTTTCCTTTAATTTCATTTCAATTTTGCTCAATCTCTCACTCTAATTAGGTTTTTATTCATTTTGCTTCAATTTATTACTGGTACTTTTTGGATTTGCTTTGCTTCCTTTTCATTTGCAGGCTAGGTTCAAATCCACTCCTAAAGCTCTTGATATTTAAACCACGGGCAACTAAACTAAAATGATGGAAAGCTAATTATCTAGGCAGTGGCTCAATAGTAAAAGTTTAGGATCAAGAGATTTGCTTTTTCTGTGGTTTCAGGTTCGAATCTTGTGGTTACTTATATGATAACCATTTGAGGTTTACATGATCGTTAACTTCAAGGCCCGTGAAATTAGTCGAGATGCGCGCAAGCTGACTCGGACACCCACGTTAAACTAAAAAAAAAAGATGGAAAGCTATTTTAGGTGTTGAAGGAGGAATATAACGTGATTTGAGATTGATTACCTTTATTTAGTCAGTGATTTGGGTTTAAACCCTTTATTTTTTTGTTGACTGTATAGGCTATTAAGTTCGAAGGGACATGATATACGTCTCCTCTTTTACCAAGGCTTTGTATGTATATATTTTCTCACCTATTTTTCCTTATTTTTTCCCGTCCTTTTTCAAGTTATAAAAGCAACTATGATTGTTTGGGATTTGAAACTTTTCCTTTACTGTCAATATGTTTTTGTCTAACCCATTTTTACATACATTGCGTTATAGAAATTTGAGGGCTTTAATAGCAAGGAGGTTATTGAGTTTTGGCCTTGACCATCCCAACAAGTGTTGTATTTATAGTTTTAAAATCTAGACCGGCCCAGCAGGTCGATCCGGGACCTGGCCGACCCGGGCCTGAAACCGGTCTGGATCTAAGTAAAAACCCACCGGGAAGTTAGCCCGGTCGACCCGTCAGAACCCAGTTGACTCGGGTAAACCCAGCTAAGTCCCGGCTACCTTCTTTTTTTTTTATCAAAACAAGTATCCCCTACCTCGCCTGAAAACAAGAAGACAGGCCTCCTTCAACAGCTAGATATCTCCAATCTGTACTTCAATATCTCAACAAAAATCTTGCAAAAGTTTTCAAATATTCTCCAAAATCCTCCAGTAGAAACTTCTCATATACGATCAAAAGCTTCTCCCCGCTGAACTAATTTGGAAAAATAAGAACTGAAGCCCTAAATTACAGGCCAAACTGATGGGATCTAGTCACAGATGAAAAAATGATAGATTTATTTCAAAGCCAGAAGAAAGCAAAATCCAAAAAAAGAAAGAAGAAAACAGTATCCCCTACCTCACCTGAAAACACACCTCTAGAATTTCAAATTCCTTAACCAAGTTCTCCTCGCTCGTAACTTTAAACTAAAAAGACAAATTAATTTTCTTTTTATTATTTAAACAATCACTGCAGCACCCATTTGAATCTCCATTTGTTTCTCTTTCTTGCTCTCTTCCCTGACTTCTTGTTCTCTTCCCTTCAAAAGTCAGATCCATCCCACAAACCTTGCTCTCTTTCTCACAGATCTCTTCCAAAACTCCTAAATTCTCACTAATTCTGGAGGTTCTTGTTTCAAAGTTCAAGTTTTTTTGAGTTTTTGGTGCTGGATTTTGAGAGATAGTGAAGAATTTGAAGTGGGGGCTCGATGGTTGTTGACAAGAAGATAACTTTGAAGCAGAGAGTGACAAGGCAATAGATTTTACCGTCACTTAAAGTATGATAATTATTTTTTTTGGGTTGACCAGGTCAGCCCATCTGACCCGTGACCCGGTCATTAAACCGAGTCGACCACCGGGTTGGGTTTCAAAACTATAGTTGTATTAGCTCAATAAGAATGGAATCCAGTAGTAATTGCAACCTGAGGGCTAGCAACAGTGAGTCAAGAGGTGCCTTGATAGTTCTAGAAGGCTTGGATCGTAGTAGAAAGACTTCACAGTCTAGTAGATTAATGTCTTACTTGGAGGGACTAGGGCATTCGACTGAATTATAAAGATTTTCTTGATAGGAGTCCTAGTATTGGACAAATGATATCTGCATATCTTTCGAACAAGTCACACTTGGATGATCGCACAATCCATTTCCTTTCCAGTGCAAATAGATGGGAAAAGAGGTATGTTTTATTATCACGGATTGCTTGGATTGCTTATATTTATGAGAATTTAAGCTGGCCTCTAGCTTCTGGTGCTTTGGTTTTTTATTTAGGTGGGGTGGGGTTAATCAGTTAGCATTATATTTTCTTTGTTTCTCTAGGCTAGCCAGGACATTATTTATAACATTCTCAAATTATAATGTTATGAAATCTCAAACATTTTTTTACTAATATCAAGTATTGAATAATGTCTAAGATTATGAATTTTTTTAAAAAAAGTTTCGGCAATATTTCTTCTATTTTTGTTGGTACCAAGTTAGAGACAACACTTCTATTATATGTTATTACAACTTTCATCTTGATCCAATATCCTAGATCACATCCCTTTCATCAAATAATCTCTTAATACTTATACTTATCAATATATTCAAGTCTCATAATATAAATTAATAAGTCAACATAAAAGTATTACTAAAACAATTTGAAAAATAAACAATTTCATCACTAAAGAGTAATAAATGCTAACTAACTACATATATACATTTAAACTAAATGAATACAATAATTAAGATTAAGAGTCATATTGTCTTAAAACATCTAATATATTCTACTACTTTATATTATAAACTTATCTTATCATTTTGAAAATGATTTAGTCATACTAACATATATACATATATATAATACATCCACTACATAATACACATCTTCTACTTGATTTTTACAACACAAAGGTAATACATCTATTACATACTACACATCTTCTACTTGATTTTTATAACACAAAGTTTTCAAAGAAAATAAAGAAATAAATATTACATTCCAAAATGATAATTCATAAACATAAAAATCCTATATCAAATGATCTGCATCACCTCGCGGTGTACCTGTTTCAACAATAATCACATTAATCAATTTATTCAATATCTTAGTCAAATATTAATTATTTTACTCTTAACCTTTGAAATTTAATACCTCTAACTTCAATCAATTAATTTACATAATCTTTTTAAAAACTCAAATATCCAACTAACTCATCTCGATTACCAAATAATTCTAACACTTTCATATAATTACTCACAAATTTGGTTTTCCTTCCTTAGCTGCCAATAAATCTGGTAATTTCATCTGAATTACCCATCATCCAGCTAACCTTTTTTTGTTAGCCAAACAATCTGGTAATTCCATACGAATTACCCCATATCCGGTTAACCTCTTTGTTAACCAATAAACCCGATAATTCTCTTAATTACCTAAGAAATCCTGCTAACCCATTTTGGTTACCAAAATCTATCTAGTAATCCATATGAATTACCTGGCATCCGGCTAACTTCTTTTGTTAGCCAATCAATGCAATTCCATACGAATTACCCCATATCCGGTTAACCTCTTTGTTAACCAATAAACCCGGTAATTCTCTTAATTACCGAAGAAATTCGGCTAACCCATTTTGGTTGCCAAAATTAATCTGATAATTCCATACAAATTACCTAGCATCCGGCTAACCTCTTTTGTTAGCCAAATAATAATCCCGGTAATTTCACATAAATTACCAATAATTCTCATTTGTAATAATAACTCAATTTATTCATTTGATTTATTCTTTTAACATCAATTAAATAAACAACATAGATATGTAGGAAAAACTAATAATTACAAAATAAGGTGACGAATCACCTACCTTCTGCTCGTGATGACCTAACTCCTTCTGTTTGATAACCAGCTCCAGAAATAACTCCTGAATCAATCAAATATCATTATATCATTAGTCTATCAATATTTTTTTATGTGTAATTCATTCTAATAAAAATTTATTATCAAACATAACATTATTATTTCACATACAACCACATATTTAAATCAAGTTACTTCTTTTCTTGCTTTATGTTCATAATTCCTCCATCAAATAATCCTTCTATTTTTTATGCATTCACATCATATTATTTGTTTTATCTAAACATATGTAAAAACTATATTCAAACACAATCTAAACATCTTGTCTTCATGCTTTCTTTTAATTAGTTCAATTCTCTTTTAAATTGAATTTACTTATTTTTCTTAACTTTAATGTTATTTCTTCATTTAGTCTTTCTTACATATTTCAAATATCATGATTAAACATAATTTCCTAAACATTAACATCAAAACTCATTCCTCCACTTTTCCTTCATTTGGCCAAATGTCATGTTCCTTTTCCTCCTTCAATTTTTTCTTCATTTACTTGTTATTTTAATTTGTTTTCATGCTATTCCACTTCAACTTCATCATTTTTTCCTTCCCCTCCTAGTTCCCCCAAATTCCCATAAGAACCTTAAGTTTAAGAATCAAGGATTTAAGGGAAATTAAAGTAAAATTCCATGAAATTACTTCCTAACTTAACCAAGTAAGCTTAAAAACATTTAAATCAAACATTAAATCCAAACTTCTCATGCTTACTAATTGACTTTCTTCCAATTTCTCTTCTCTCCCAAAGTTAGCCAAATTCCCTTTCTCAATTCCTCTTTCCTTCACTTGATTCTTCCTTAGATTAGTGTTTTATAAGTTGAACTTTGTAAGTTTACAAAGTTATTCTCTCAATTTTCTTAATTTTTTCCTTACTTTTCTCTTTTTCTCTCTCATTTTTTTCTTTTCTTTCTTTTCCCATTCTGCTTCTGCATAGTCGGCAGAATATAAAAGGAAAGGAGAGTTGATTTATTTTATTTTTTTAATGGCAATAACTATTTTACCCTTAATGAGTCCTTTTGCTTCTATTTGACGGTTCTTATTTTTTTTCTAGCACTATCGAGCTCTGTTCATCCTAAAATTTTAATCAGATTTTATTCAATATATTTTAAGGTCCCTCGTAAAATTTCAGCTCAATCTGATGGTCAGATTGAAAGCTACATTCAATAACGTAAAATTGGTCAAATTGTGATTTTTCGTCAAATTTTCAAATTTCTCCAAAAATTCTGAAATTTTAACCCAAGTTAAAGACATCATATTAGAAGGCTCCATATAAATTTTCAGAATTTTCTAGTAAGTCAATTGAGAGTTATGAATTTTTTTGTTTTACATAAAATTAGTCAATTTATGATTTTTCGCTCGTAGGGTTTACATTTTTAATGTGTATCTCAAAAAAAATATGCAATTCTATACCCATCTTGGTTTCAATTAGAGGTTATCCATTATCTAAACCTATTTTTGCTGGACAAAAATCAATAAGAAAATGCATATTCAAGTGTGATATATATATATATGAAAATGTTAAGAAACATTCTATGTAAATATAACTATTCCACGTGGAAAAGTTAAGAAACATTTAATGGGGATGTAGATTATAAAAAAAAAATACATGAGGCCAAGTATTCACAAATTAACTTTATATTTTTTATTTAATTTAAAAATATATCAAAAAGAGATCAGGTTTTACCTAGGTTACATTGAGTCACCCGAGTTTAAGGTTGACTTGGCGGGTCATTCGAGTTTTACTAGACTAATTGTAAGCCCAAGTTCAAACTATTTAAAACCTGACCAAGGCCTTGAATCACCCAGGTTCTGGGTCAACCTATCGGGCTGGGTTTTATATCCATGCACAAGAGTACAAAATGGACATGCCATCACTATCAGACATTCTCACTTTTGGTTCCATATATAACAAACTTAACACTACCTGGAATGAGGATTTTTTTTTCAAAGAGGAGACTAGAGATCATTACGGGAAAAAAAAAACTAAAAAGGCTTAGTCTAGTCTTTTCCTGTAGCATATGAGGATAATCAATATATATTCAAGCAGTGTAATGATGATTTTATCCTTTATTGCTCTTAACAATTGCCTTAACATTGATGATAAAATCATCTTTTCAAAGGGATTTAAATGTCATTTGTGGATTGATCAGAGATAATTTTGTTGTTTAACTTTGAAAATGCACCGTAAAAATATTATTTTACCCTTGAAATCTAAAAAGGGTTTTTTTTGTCTTTTTTTTATTTGCATAGTAAAATAATGCTTCTACCCTTAAATGCTTAGAAAAATGACCTTGCAAAGATGGTTATATTTGTCTTTGCATTCTTTTTGTACAGTAAAATTATGTAGTTAACCTTTAACTTTTCAAATTTTAAGAATGATCTTGGAGGACATTTTTGTCTTTGCGCTATGGTTGTTTTGTAATAATGGTATGCCCTTGGGTTTTTTTTTTGTAATTCGTCTTATTAAAATATTAATAAATCAGTAAAATATGTTGATATGTGCCATACACGCGTCAACACGTTAGAGTCCTTTGTGTTATTCTAAAGGCGCATGAGGACAATTATGGTGGGCGAAAAACCCGATCTCCGTCTCATCCGATGCGCAAGGATATGGTGCAGCTATTAGGGTGCCGCGTTTGCCAAAAAGAACGGCGGTTCGGTGAAGATTGGTTTTTTCTCCTGCCCTTCATTTTTCTCTCCTAGGCCTTGGTTTTCTTGCCAGACCTTTAAAAATTTAGTTGTGTCTTCCATTTTATATTTGTTTTGGGTTTGGTCCTCATTCTTTTGATTTCTATTTTATTTGATTTTAATGCTTATTGAAGTTTATTTTTTCAATTTTATCTCTCTTCGCATTTAATTTAATGTGCTTTTTTTGTATCCAATCTGACCCTCATTCTTTTGATTTTTTTTATCCTTTGCATTTATTTTAATTTTTTGATTTTGTCCTTTAGAATTTTAATTAATTTTTTTCAAATTTTGATCCTCATTTTTTTCATTACTCTTTTTCTATCATTTTCTTCATTTATTTTGTTTTCAATTTAATCCCTGATTGGTTTCTTTCAATTATTTTTTGTGCAAGATTTGGTCCTCATTGTTTTTTTTTTTAAAAAAAATTACAATGGAGGATTTTGCTTTGTAATTATTTATGCCTTTTACAAGATTATCTCATTCTTATGATTTAGTCCACCAATTTTAATGATTTACTTGGTTTGAGTTCGATATTTTTTTAAAACTCTTTTTTATAATTTTTTTTAATTTGACATTGACTTATTGGGCTATGAGCTTTGTGATTTGATCTTTTTTTATGGGGTTATCCCCATCTCATATCTCAGGTCGTAAGGTAGTCGAGTTAGCATGAGTTAACTTGAGTTTTTTTTAAATTGATTTTTTATTCGATTTTATCTCTTGCCATTAAATTACTGACCCTTAAGTGTTGCTATTTTTTCCACCTTTCTTTACGCGGGGTTATCTCGAGTGCAGGATGATCAAACATCTTAGCATCTCCTCCACGAATAAGCGACACATCTATCTTGATGGTGATTGGAGTGATGTGTGTAGCCTTTTGTTTTTTTTCTTTTTCCTTCTCTCCTACTTGATTTTCGTGTTGGCCTTAAAAAAAATCAAATCAACTCTTAGGGTTTGTTATACTAAAGATTTCATCCTTATTCTCTTCATTACAATATTTAAATTTTTAAATAATTTATGGAATTAAGGGGTTTTTTCCATTTTCACCGTTGTTCTCTTTATTGCAATTTTTTTTATTAAAAATACTTTATTCAATTAAGATTTTTTTTAATTTCACCCCAATAGATATTTTCACTATCAAATTTGGTTCATGTCTTTTTATTGCTACTTTTTTAGATAGTTTTTGCAATTTTTTTTTGGCAATTTCTTCATTCTTTTGTTTTTTTTGTCAAATCTAACGTTTGTTATTATTGTATTTTTTTTACCTTGCAAGATTTTTTTAGATTGATTTTTTTCATTTCATTTTTCAACATTTAATTAGATGGGCTATTAAACTTCTTAGTTGAGTCAGAGTCTAGAATTTAATGATTTACAAGTTTAAAAAATTGACTCCAATTTATGAAGTTGACATGGATGCGAGTTTCGTGGTTTTTTTTAAAAAAATTTTAATGATTTTTTTTCCCATCCTATTATTTTTTTTATTCGCTTTCTATAAGATTTTTGTAATCAATTTAAAATAGCATATGTCACTTTGCTTTTATTTATTTTTTGCTTTTATTTTTTTTTGTCTTTGTTAAATTTAGATTTTCTAAAGGAATTTTGTTTTTGAATTGAATTGAATTAATTGATTTCATCATCCAACATTTAATTTTTTAGGCGTTAAGCTCGGGTCAAGAATTTAATTGATTGCGGATTTGAGAGTTTAACCCGGGTTTACAAGGTTTGTATTGTTTTGATATTTTTTCTCCGATGAAAAATATGGTTGGCCTTATTTTAGTTTTTTATTAAATTAAATTTGTTGATTGCATCACTGACATTTAATTTGAGGTAATACTTGAAGGAATTTTTTTTTGAAATTAGTATTCTTTGTTTATTTATCTTTTTTTTTTCCTTTCTATTGTGTTATATTGGTATCATGTCTCGAATCATGGATTCAATAGGTTCACCAGGTTTGGCTCGATTTTTTTTTCACTGCTTTTTAATATTTTTGGATCTCAAGTCAATGATCATAATCTTGAATTTTGTTTTTTTTTTTTAAAAAAACATACATTGTCTTGATATTTTTTTTCGAGATAAAAAAATTATAAATTCGCAGATAGTATGGACCACCTATTAAATAATGATTGTCTGATTGGTTCTACTTGCGGGTTTTGACAACCTCACTTGATTTTACTGATGTTTTGTTTTTCAATATTTTTTTTATTAATTTTATTATTTTATATTTTTATTTTAAGGATTGACAACTATTATTTTTTTAGTTTTTTTTTTATGATATCAAGTCAAAAAAAATTTTTTAACTGCCAAAAAAAAATTCAGCACAATCCACGGCAAATCACAGCCATGTATCTAGTACATACCACCTGATCTCTCGCTGCTAAATTCAAAATACAAACACCCCCCCTAAAAAAAAAATGAAGCAGAGTAAAACGCTTTTTTTTTAGACTAAAAAATCAAAATCACCCCGCAGTCTCCTTGCTCCCGCCACAACAGCAACACCAGCCTCCTTCTCTCCCTTAACCGTCAGTCGCCACCTTCACCAGCCCTTGACCATACAATCTCCATCTTCCTCTCGCCATCTCCTCTCAATCGTGAGCTACTGTGACCCGAACACCATCAGCCACAACAACCCAAAACCAGCCACCATCAGCAAAACCTACCTCCGCTGACCAGAGCCGCCTCTTTCCTTTCCTTGGTCTCTGCCTCAAGACCGACACTTTTTTCTCTCTCCATAAAACAGAGACCACGGATCTCCTCCATAACAACCTCCACAGCAGCCTCTTACGCGCAATTGATACCACCAGCCGACACCAACACCTACACCGCGACAGCCATCCAACGCCGCTCACACCTGCAGCTGCAACAAAAAAAGAGAGACTGAGATAGTAGAGAATCGGGAAGAAGATAAAATACCCCGTGATTGTTTTGTGGATTTTTAGTTTTTATTTTTGCAGGTGATATTGATTCTCACTTCAGGCACGTCTCGTTCTCTTTCTCAGCGCCGTTTCTTGCTTCTGATGTTAAAAAAATTCCCAATTTGAATCCGGAACTCCATAGCTCATCGAAGCTTTTGGAAAAACAAAACTCACTTTTACGGTATGTCTTTCGATCTCCTTTTCCTTTAATTTCATGTCAATTTTGTTCGATCTCTCACTCTAATTAGGTTTTTATTCATTTTAAAACAATTTATTACTTGTAATTTCTGGATTTGCTTTGCTTCCTTTTCATTTGCAGGCTAGGCTCAACTCCACAAGCACGGGCAACTAAACTAAACTAAAATCAGGTGCTTTTAGATCTAAAATGATGGAAAGCTATTTTAGGCGTTGAAGGAGGAATACAACGTGATTTGAGATTGATTGCCTTTATTTAGTTAGTGATTTGGGTTTAAACCCAACGTTTTTTTTATTTGCTTTGTTGACTGTATAGGCTATTAAGTTTGGAGGGACATGATACATGCCTGCTCTTTTACCAAGGCTTTGTATGTATATATTTTCTCACCTATTTTTTGCTTCTTTTTTCCTATCCTTTTTTAAGTTATAAGAGCAACTGCGATTGTTTGGGATTTGAAACTTCTCCTTTACTGTCAATATCCTATTATCTAACCTATTTTTACATACATTGCATTTAGAAATTTGAGGGCTTTAACAGCAAGGAGGTTATTGAGTTTTGGCCTTGACCATCCCAACAAGTGTTTTGTTAGCTCAATAAGAATGGAATCCAGTAGTAATTGCAACCTGAGGGCTAGCAGCAGTGAGTCAAGAGGTGCCTTGATAGTTTTAGAAGGATTGGATCGTAGCGGAAAGACTTCACAATCTAGTAGATTACTGTCTTACTTGGAGGGACTAGGGCATTCGACTGAATTATGGAGATTTCCTGATAGGAGTACTAGTGTTGGACAAATGATATCTGCATATCTTTCGAACAAGTCACACTTGGATGATCGCACGATCCATCTCCTTTTCAGTGCAAATAGATGGGAAAAGAGGTATGTTTTATTATCACGGTTTGCATGGATTGCCTATATTTATGAGAATTTAAGCTGACTTCTAGCTTTGGTGCTTTTTTTTTTTTTGGGGGGGGGGGGTGTGTTAATCAGGTAGCATTATACTCTCTTGGTTTCTCCAGGCTATCTGGGACATTCTTAATTTGCATCTCAAAAAAATAAGCAATTTTGTACCCACCTTGGTTTCTATTAGGGGTTATCCATTGTCTAAATCTCCTTTAGCTTGACAAAAACAATAAGAAAATGCATGCGCAAGTGTGTTTAATAATCCCCCCCCCCTCCTATTTTTTAAAGAGTTAAATTCCAAGAAATATAACTACTGAATGGCCCTGTTCTCCTCAGTCAGAATTGGCGAGTAATCGAAAGAGGAAAAAACTGAAGATTTATTCCCCCAAGACCCTCTTTCTTTCCAACTTTCAGGTCTATTTTTTGCATGTACCAATTGAAGTATTTTGAAATAGACCGAAGCACTTTTCTTAGCAGGAGGTAAAAAATCCTCTTTTGGTGACGGTTAAATATTTGAGATTTGTTATATTAAGCTTCCTTGAATTCGTGGTTGATGCTCAAAATTTTATCAAATAAGTTTAGCATAATGGCTTGTTTGATGACACGACCATGTTCTTGAGGTTTGGATGATGATACGCTTTGCTGTTTAGAGTAACTGTTGAGGTTTCACTTCACAAGAATTTTGATTCCCAGAAGTTTCAAGCTAGCGTTAGGAAAAAATCAATATGAAGTGAGTTCTGGATTGTCATTGATTCAAGTTGATTTCATTGCAGAATTCCAATGAATTATTTTCTAGATCGGATGGATTTTCTCAAATGTCAATTTCCTTTTGATGCATATTTCATGCTAGCAAGCCCTTATTCATGAAAGCGCACTTGTATCTTCTTAAAATCTGTTGTATGGGAAAAAGAGTGGTACATGTCACATAAGCATGGGCTCACATAGTTTTAAAACATGTATTTGGAATGGTTTTGCAGATCATTGATGGAAACTCAACTGAAAAATGGAACCACTCTTGTTGTTGACCGTTATTCTTATTCTGGAGTGGCCTTTTCATCTGCAAAAGGACTTGATATTGAATGGTGCAAGGTGAATTCAAATTAAATTTTTTTTGAAAGGTGCTTTGTCTTTTGTGGTTGTCAAGGTGAATTCAATGAGATGATCTTAATTTGCAGGCACCAGAGGTTGGCTTGCTGGCTCCGGATATTGTTTTGTACCTTGACATACCACCAGAGGTGAGCTGTAGACCACAACCATTTTCTTTAGACGTGGAATACTGCTAAGGTTTAAACATGATCACTCTAGATGTCAGAAACTGAGACACCCCTAATAAAGCAGACCTTTTCTTCTAGCAGGACTTTCCTGCTGAAAATTAACTGGCTTTGATGGTTCTAATTGCAGTTGAGTGCCTATAGCTATATCAAAAAATACCATGAGCATTTGTGTGGCCATTTGATATAAGACTGGTTTGGTATATTATGTCATACACACACCACATACATAGATCTTCTAGGGGGTCATGGAAAGTTATGGTAAATGAACACTCAGAAGACACGAGGCATAATCAATATTGTAGATACACCATTTTTAAATGGTGTTTAACTGATAGGAATGAAGTTTGCCTATTTTACTGCTGGAATATGGATAGTGATATATTGGTTTCCTTTCCTCCATCTAGAATCATTGACTTAGAACATGAAATGAAAACTTTGTTTCTTTCATTATTAAGGTGCAGGATTTGGGCTTATGTACTTGGTGAACTATCTTTTTTTCTCCGAATAATTCCTAAAATTATGATGTTAATTCTAAATCATCAGAAAGCTGCTGAAAGAGGAGGCTACGGAGGTGAAAGATATGAGCAACTTGAGTTTCAAAAAAAAGTTGCAAAATGCTATCAGGCCCTGTGTGATTCCTCCTGGAAGGTAATTCTTTCTTTTTACTGTAATAATCAGACCTGCATAGTAGCTTCTTGATTTTGATGCTATCGGTTATCACCTTCAATCCTGAAGCCTTTATTTAACACAAGCTTTCATTATCCTTCTCACCTAACATGGGCACTTTTGAAGTTACGCGGTAGTTCCCAAGCAGTGCATATAAGTTATAAGTACTGCTGGCTTAAGTGTCTTACCGCCCTCATACTGTTCTACAATATAAATTCGCTCTCATTTTCATTTCCCTAGCTTCCTTTCCCACAAAGTAGAAGCTTGTTCTGAACACTAAATGTCGGTCTGATATGATTGCAGGTCATTGATGCTTGCCAACCCATTGAAGATATTGAGAAACAACTGCAAGATGCTGTCCTGGATCATGTCATGGCATGTGAAAGAGGGAGACCCCTCTCCTATCTTTGGCCTCGTTAATTTTTATATTGGAGGATGGTTTTAAATGCTTATCTGACAAAGGCAACTCAAATGTTCGATGATGTGTGGTTGGTTGTGTTTTATAATTCGTGTTCAAATATTGTTTTCAGCCTTCCTTTTCCTTATACATGGATGATGGCATAACATTATGGTTTATTTTTCATCCTGAGCTAACGTCTGGTAATATAGTTGTCTCTTTTGCTTTGATGTTGTGTGGATCATTGAAGGCCTTCCTGAATAATTAAGCTTTCTAGTTCTGAATAATTAAGCTTTCATTGAAGGCCTTCCTGTTTGTCTTGCAGTTACGATAATCAGGTGGGCCATTGGAATGCCATCCAAGTGTCTTCTAAATAATCTATATTTAAATTAAATTTAAATGAAAACTAAAACATCTCATGGTTTTACTGTAACCTCCATTTGGATTGTAATAGTGCATCATGTGCTTTTTTTTTTAATTTGATTTTTCTATCACTTAACTTTTTCCTTCTTCAGTTTGATCTTTTTACATTAGAATTAGATTGAGTTTTGTGATTTGTTTCAATTGGCTTGGTATGGAGTTTCTGCCAATGTCGGGAAATAAGTTGATGCTTTGGCAAATACTTTAAAATTTGTGACAATTATAGCCTTTCAAAATCAATTACAGCCTTTTTGAATATCAATGTTAAAATTGTGTGGATAGTTATCTTGAGGAGTCTGATTCCACCTCACTTTAAAAGAACTTTACTTCGTGAAATCTGCAATTAAACAAGTACAGGGCTATGTTCATTCATGAAAATTTCGTAAAACATAAATTGGGGCTTACACATATCTAATACCTAATGGTAAAGGTAAAAGATTGTAATTGAAACAAGAAATCATGAAGGCATTCATGAAAACTTAGTTTCATTTGTTATTAAAAGTTGGAATTTGGTCTTATGTACTTGTGAGCTTTTTTTCTTCTTGAAAAACTCCTCAAACTAGGATGTTATTTCTAAATCACTAGAAAACTGCAGAACGAGAAGGCTAAGGAGGTGAAAGATACAAGCAACTTGAGTTTCAGGAAAAAGGTTGCAAAATGCTATCAGGCCTTGTGCCGTTGTGCGATTCCTCCTGAAAGGTAATTTAATTTTTCACTTTTACAGTAATATGGCCCCTTGATTTTGAAGCTATCGATTATGTCACTCTCAATCCTACCATGAGATGATGGCCTGGAGGCTTTATTTAGAACAAGCTTTCGTTATCCGTTGCACCTCTGTATTGTGTTTTCTTAAAAACAAAAGGTCTCAAGGGTAAATGGAGTGGAAGTTCGCAAGCCATGCATGTAACTACACTTGTCCTGAGTGTCTCACCATTTTCGTACTGCCCTACAATGTAAGAGTATGTTTGGTATTGTGGTAGCTGTTGTGATTGTGGTTTGAAAAAAGTAGTTTCAGAAAAAGTGCTTTTAATTGAGGTTGATCTGAAAAAATATATGTTTGGTTAAAACTGTAGTTAAAATTGAGGTTGAAAAAAAATTGTTTAATGTGTTTGGTTACAAATTGTGGTTGAATTTTATTTTATTGTATAATTACCTAAAAGGACTTAATTCATAATATTAATGAAGTAACATTACAACCAATAAATTTTTGCAAATAGACCTAAACATATTAGAGCAATAATTTATAATTGTGTCATTAAACTTGCAAAGAATCCCATCACGTACGTAATCTATTCGCGAAGGCCTTTGGTGTCCTTGACTTTGTGAATGTGAAGCCACATCGTAGAAAATCATCGGGTACAAAATCGGGGATGGCGATCGAACTCCATAAATGCCACATCTTGCATTGAAGTTCTTCTAATGTAATTATGAATTGTCATGGATGCGACAACAATTCTAACTCCGTGCCTTGTAATTATAGGCCGGCATATTCTGTAGGATTCACCATCTTTTTTTCCAAACTCTAAATGTTCGTTCTATCACACAACGTAATGAAGAGTGCATACGGTTGAAAATTTCTTCACGAGTTTGTGGTTGTCCTCGCCTCCTAAATTCTTGCAAATGATATCTCTGACCTCTATATGGACCTAAAAATCCATATTCATTAGGATATCCCGAATCAACCAAGTAGTATTTCCCCGAAAAAACATATAATTGTTTTAAACTGAAAATTACAAAAAAAAAACAAAATAACATTAATTATCATATATACACATACACATACACATATTATTACCTTCCGGTGGCTTAGGAAATTTTATACATGGATTGTCAATTGCCTCGAGAAAAATTCGTGTATCATGTGCACTACCTTCCCAACCCGCCCAAACAAATGTGAATTACATGTCAAAGCTACATGCAGCCATAACATTCTAGGTCGGCACACCTTTTCGGCCGATAAATGGGATTTGCTTTTCAAAAGAAACACATGCACGAACATGTGTACCGTCAATAGCTCCTAAACAATTCTAATATACGATAAACCAAAGAAATAACATCAATTTGAGTCGACAAAAAAATTAAATTTCACAAATTCATGAAATATGAATCACCATTAACAAATACAATGTACGACATTACCTTGAAATGTGGCATATACCTCGGATTGTTCACAATTTCCCTCGGTGTTTACGAACCCGAATCTGCAGTTGAATTAAATCAGAGCGAGCGAACAAACCGATCTAAGAACCTCATTAAAGTACCTACTAATTGTTTCTCCTGAATGTTGGAATCTCTCCCGAACTTCCCCGTTGGAAGCACCCAAAGCTATTGTATAAAGAAATATTCCAACTTTTTCAAAAACACACATTCTTCTAGATGCCTTTAACCCATATTAGTTTTCAAGTATAAAGCACAGACTCTGAAATGTTGTCGCATCCATCCTAAACATGTTTACACAGCGCGTCCAATGTCCATGTAATATTTCTATCAACCATTGCATTCCAAGTGTTGTACGAATCCATACAAGGCTCTTTATATATATAAGTATTATAATATAAAGCTACGGCACCGCGTGCATAAAATCAATTTCGCTCATCGAACTCCCTTTCCCAAAACAACTCATCTTCTTCATCTGAATCATCATTGTCGTCGTCGTCATCGTCGTCATTATCAGAACTGTAATTACCACTACAATCTCCATCGTTTACGTAAGAATTACCATAATTAACATAATCGACAACGTTATTCAGTACGTCATCATAATCCCCTTCAAAAAGTGTTGAAAACCAAGTGCGAATCCATATCTATCATGCCATACAAATTTTTTTGTGAATAATTGAAGATTGTACGACTTGTTACAAAAAAACAAATGGATAATGCATTCTTGCAAATAAGTGTTATTGTTCACTTTCTCCACGTTTAATGAAATTTTGCTCGGCTTGTAAATTTTATAAGGCTATATTTATTTACAATTCAGTCCTTTACCTCCTTTGAAAGTGAAATTGAATTTCTTTTTCCAAAATGCCTATTATCTCTAATCAAAATTTATAATTCCCCTTGTTATACACAACATAAAAAATCGAATTTCAACATATCAAAATTGAAATTCCGAAACAATGAACAATTCACACACAAATTGTTTTTCCTTTTCATTTCCTCGCTTCCACTATTTCATTTCTTGTGCTAACTATAATAATATGTCAACTGTACCATACATCACTAAAAATTGCATTTCCAAAACTGAGCCATACGATTAACTATAATATTTTCATTTCCCTATTGCCTGATTCAATAAATAATAACCATGTTTGCCACCTTCCCCCAAGATTCAAACCGATTCTACTTATGGAATGCTACTTCAAAGATATTGAACAAGACAGCTTATGACATTATGTAGAATAATATACAATGACAAGAGGTCTCTAACAAAACTAATGATTTTCTACCCTTAACTATCCCAATGCACACCATAAACAAACATTTAAAAACCTAAGAAACTACACCGACTTTACATGAATGCCATAACATTAACCAATCGATCGCAATCTAATGAATTAAATGGAACTTACCTATTACGTACCAGTGAAAATAGCAAGAATCGCAACACCAAAGAATTAGAAACAACCACTCTTCATTGCGGTACTAACACATTCGGTTTCTACCCAAAGAAATTGACAAGATGCAAGTGAATAACTTCTCATACTTACCGGTATTTATATACAAATACATAGGAATGAAAGTAATATTCCAAAAACTGTTACCTAACTTTCAAAAGCTACCATTCAAGAGCAAGATACCAAACATTCAAATGTTGCATACACCAACTGAAAATTTCAAAATTAGCAACCTAGACCTATCATTCAAGAGCAACTAACCAAACATTCAAAGTATAATACAAACAAGCAGTAGTCTCGGTTGCATAACTTATTATCACCAACCATTCAACTTCAAAGTAACCGAAATGCAAAGGAGTACTTTAACAAGCTAAACATAACATTCAAAGCTAAGCATCCACATATTTAAGGTAACATTGAAAGATAAGCATCCACATAATTAAGGTCTACAATTCAGAAATTAACATCCATGAAATTCCAACCCAACATCACTATTCAGTCATATATATATAACAAAACATACATGGTAGTGGGTTCCAAAAACTTAGTTACGGAAATACACCAAAACATGGGCAACTCCTTCTAATTCCAGTAACATTTATAGCATAGGAAGTCTCAGAAACCGATGGAAAATATTTCTGATAACTAAATATATTACTTGTCTACAGGATTCAACATAAATACAAAGACATGAATAGGGTAAAAAGCTAAAAACTGACCTTGTCCATCTAAGCTTGTCTCGTGTTGGTCAAACATTATTTTCAGCCATGATATTTTTCTGTCAATACAACCCATTGCAGCCCACATCTCCTCTAGGCATGGAGACAGTCTCAATAATTTTATCCAGACGTGCAACTAGCACTGCTCCCATTCCAGTTCCCCTTTTCTTTTTTTGCAATTGAGGAGTAGTCTGATGTGCACTCTTTCTCTTTGAACTGCTGGGGTTGCTGCTACTGTTTGCGACATTACTTCCACCAACCATGTTGCTAACATCCCGACTAAAATCAGGGATTGCATCATCTTCAGAGTTGCCACTCCCTTCTTCCATGTTAGTATCCTCATTGGTTGTATTTCTCATTCCAGCTGCCACATTATCTTCATCTGATAAAAGTCCTTTTGAGGGAGTCCAAGCATATTCTCCCGTGGCCACTATGTTAGTAAACATGATATCGTTCTTGGCACACAACGAGGGCTCTATGCCGACATGCCTAAACTTCTTTGCTCCTCTCATTTCCCGTGCAATGACAAATTTGGATGTAATTAGGAATGCTAATAGATGAATAAATAATACAACATGACAAAAAAAATTATGAGGCTATTGCAAATTAGCAACTTAACTTGAATTTTTGATTGCCACCATTCATCGATTCTTGAGATGGTCCCAAGTTCGGAAGACCAACCAACTCCGGTTTCAGTTATTAATTTTTTCCATACCCTCCAGTCCTTTTTAATCCCATCCCATTTGTTTTTAAGCCGAGATTTTGATAATGAAAGGCCTGTCTCGATCTTTGAACGATCAGTACGACAAATTTCCAACTAGCTTTATCAAAATGTGTGTTTGGTCTCATGCCTCTCTCAATAGCTATAATGCAAATGTCGCAAAACGTGTGCAACATTGCCTTGCTCCAAGAAGCTTTATCATGTGTGTCAGACCCATCCATTGCTGGTTGACAATGCAATGAAAAATTAAACAAACAATTAACCAATGAACAAGAGATTGAATGCCGATAAGGCCATAATACAATAGTAACGAACAATAAATTACATGTGTAGAAAAAGGTAAACCAAAGAATAACAAAAGGTTGAATGTTGACAAGGAATGAAAACATAAATAAAGAAATTATCTATAGCAGCTTGGTTGACAATGCAAGAAAGAATTCAAAGCACAATTCACTATAGCTGACAACAGCTTTAATGCTGATAAGGGATGAAAAAAAGAAACTAAAGAACTAATTCAAAAAAATATTGAATAATGTGAAGTGTGAACTAAGAAACTTGACAGGGGAAAGAACATAAAAACCTACCCACGGTGGAAAAAACCTATAATTGTTTTTCATCAATTAGCAGGGGATGTTTTAATTAGCAACCGAAATTATTTGTTTAATTTACTAGTATTTAGAAATCAGCAGCACACAATAACAGTTTAACATAGCAAGCAGGGGATGTTCTGTGTGTGTGTGTGTGTGTGTGTGTGTGTGTGTGTGTATTAGCATAAAAAATAGGGGATGTTCTACTTTAGCAATTGAAATTAATTGTGTCATTAATTTATGTTTATTTGGTAACAATCAGCAAAGACACAACAACAACAAATAACCAACACAGAAATAACTGCAGATACATGGAGGGAATAAAGATAATGAAAAATTAACAGTAATCGTTGACGAGAGTAAAATACAAGTTAATTAAAAAAGGCATAAACAGGTCAATTTCATTGCAATGAACAAAAATACAATTAAAATTGCTAAGGGGACCAATGAAGTAAGCACAACCATTGGAAATTGCAAATTGAGGTGTTTGAATGAAGCTTGATATCCGTGGTGGGGTTGTTGCTTGCGGAACACAGAGTTGCTCGTCGTCTTCTTTTTTTTTTAATAAGGAGAAACGAAGGAAAAATTAGCATATAAACAAGTGATTAAACAAGAGGATAAACAGATCTTCGTTGGAATAAACAACAAGTAACTTAAAATTTCTATAAGAACAGACCAGTGAACTAACCCTATGGAAATTTGAGCTCTGGTGCTTGAATCACGCTCGATCTATATACATGTTTCGGGGTTGTTGCAAAGGGTTGTTGTTGTTCTCCATTTCCTTTTGTTAAAGAGAAATGAATGACAATTGAACGTGCAGAAATAGAAAGAGCCATCAGTTAATGTTTTGGGTTTTGCAGCAGTAATGGTTAGTGGAGTTGTTGTGCGCAATTAGGGCTGATGGGAAGGGAAATCAATGCAAATGAAAGAACAAGATTGAGAATGAGAAGAGCAATAAGAACCGAACAAGAATGTTTTGGGTTCTGCAGGTGGATTTGTTGTGCGCAATTAGGGCTGATGGGAAGGGAAATCAATGCAAATGGAAGAAGAAGAGAAATGAGAACCGAACAAGCACAAAGGTGTGTTTTTGATAATTCCACATTACTCATCTCTAGAATGTTCAACCACGGGTTGAATCTTGAAAAAAAGCAGTATTTTACTGCTTCCAAAAAATTGTGGTCCTGTCGCATTTAAATGGTGGGACCCATGTTTTTTTTATCACACAATCTGTAACCAAACGCCTCTTCAGTGCGTTTCTGAAAAAACACAACCTCTAACGCGTTGCCAAACGGCCTCTAAGTTTTTTATCCATTATTTTCATTTCCGCGGCTTTCTTTCTTCACACAAGTAGCTATAAGCAATATAGAAGCTTGTTCTGGGCACTAAATGTCGTCATGATATGATTGCAGGTCACTGATGCTTGCCAACCTATTGAAGATACTGAGAAACAAATGCAAGATACTGGACTTGATCAGGTGAAAGGAGACCCCTCTCCTATCTGTCCTTGTTAATTTTTATTGTGGAGGCTAAATTTAAGTGCCTATTTGACAAGGCAACTCAAATATATGATGTGTGTCTGTGTTTTACAATTGTGTTCGAATATTATTTTCGCCATTTTTTTAATCAGGAAGAGTGTTTCTGAGTTTTATATTTAACTTCATTACTATATTGGAACTTTGTGCTAGAAACTTTTTTTCTCACTTTCTTTAGAAGAAATGAGAGAGCTCAAAATGAAAAACAAAAATTGAAGATAAAAAAAACCTATCTCCAACAACTAAACCAAACATGCTTAGTTTTTTCCACGCCATCTAATGAATAATTTGAATTGATATAATATGTATGTAAGTGTTCGAACAATAACGTCTATTATAATTGAGTACTTAAGCTTTATTTTCTTTTAAATTAATGTGAAATTTTTTATAAAACAAAATAAAGTGATTTTTTTTACAGCTTAAGTTGTAATAGTGAACGGGAGAAGCTCTATCAAGTGTCAATTGCAGGAATGACACTTTAATATAAGCTTGAGGGATACCCATCCAATTGACATGAGTAAATGAGTTTTTTTTTTTTTTTTTTTTTTTAAGATTGTTACATAATAATGTATAGGATATAAATATTATCAAAACGGACTCAAAACCTGACCTGAAACCTAACCCTACACACACATGTATATATTCTTGAATAAAACATAATATTAATATAATACACATAAAATGTTTAATATTTATAATTTTATCATTTAATATTTATACACTCTCTCCCTCCACACACACACACACACACATATATAATTTTATTTTTTATTGAATAATAAATAATAGTAAAAAAATGAATATTCATATGATACTCTAAACCTAATAAATAGAATATAAATATTTAAATCTTATATCAAATAGATAATGAATAATATATAAATTTTAAACAATCAACACATCGCCATCCCTAAGTCAATCTTAAGCAAAAAAAAAAAAAAAAGAGAGATTTTTTTTTCCTCTAATCCTTCTATTGAAATTGACAAACCAAAATATATTTCATGCGTGTTTGGTATTGTGGTGTACTGTGCTTTTTACTTGAAAAATATGAAAATATTTTTTTTCATATTTTTAAAATTTTTAATATTATCATATCAAAATAATTGAAAAATTAAAAAAATATCAATTTAAAGCAAACATATTTTTGAAAAACACTCAAAACACACCTTTTCATTTTACTTCCCTCTCACACCTTTTACCTCAATACCAACATAGACAAACAAAATTTCTTCAATGTTCCACTTCTCTCGGTGATCAATCAATCCTTAACCTTAAAAAAGTTTCTAAGAAAACAAATTGTTAGGATATTCCTCACAAGTTACTAGAAAAGAAAGGGAGAAGTAGAAGAAGGAGGGGGGGGGGTAACAGATTACTCAACTAAAAAGATTACTTTTTATTGCCTACTCATTATTTATTTTTGCATAACTAAGTTCTTGACTAACTAATAAACTAACTTCTAATTATCCTTCCAACTAACTCTATTTCTTAACTAATTTTCAATCATATGGAACTATTAGCAATCACATGTTGAAATTAGGCTTCATAATTATTTATGCTACTGTTGCACTAGTTGTTTAAGTCGATGCTAATGCCATTCTTAAATCATTGATATTATAACACTACCCTTTATATTAAGAGATTCCCCCCCTCAAGAATCCACATTAAAATCTAGAAATTACTTGTTTAATTCTTCCAAGTCTTCCTAGCTAGCATTATTATGAAACAAGTTAGAGCATTTGATTAATCCCATGACATCAACATTGTTACCATTGCTTTCATTTGTGCAAGTAGAGGGGATTTGTCATCCATGCATATCCCTGACTTCACAAGGAACTTGTGATTGAAGAACTCCTTGAATATTAATTACTCAATAGAATTTTAGCATAAAATGATTCTTTTTATATCCATGTAATTTGGACACAACTCCTCTAATGCTCTTTGTGGAAACCTTAGCTCTTTAGATATCAAAATATCATGAAAAGGTTGATATTAACTATTGCTAATAAATGAAGTTCTTTTTGGCACAAAGAAATTAGCCTTGATATAGAAGTGCTTAATATCCAAATAGTCCTCCTAAACATTGGTCAAGCTTTTATAGTAAAAAACATAGCTCTCCTTAATGATCTCTTTAATCTTGCACAACCAGATAGGTTTCTACATGTTAAGAAATTGCCACCCATGAGGAATATCCTTATTCCTTTTCTTCTTGGAGTTAGTTTCCTTATCCTTGTCAACTTCCTCAGCATCACCCTCCTCTTCCTTTTTTGATTCATCATCCTCATCATCTTATTACAAGATTAGTTGCTGGTAGTGTGAAAGAAACTAATGAAGAATAAAAAGTTAGGTCTTTTTAAATAATATAACCATTAGAATGAAGCTGTTGATGATACATATCGTGTTATCTATGCAATACACAATGTTTTAATTAGTTAATATGATGGACACATGTAGGCTTATAAGAGAGTTAGTTATTTGTCTTTTAGAAGCAATGTCTTTTTATATTCATTGTGACAAAATTCCCAAAATATATGCAAAAATAAATAAATGAATGATGTAATGACTTGATTCTCTCTCTCCCTCTCTCTTGTTTTTCCTACCATTAACAACACCATAATGATCTTTGGAGGCCATTAATATAAGCTCCATGAAACTATCACTTACACCTAGTGGTGTCAGAGCCATTGATCTTCATACTTTATTCACGGTGCCAAACATTAGGTCCCAAGATCTCAAGAAGCCGAATGAGTATTTTAAAGGTGCAAACACGGAACAATCATAGAGACATGAGCAAGTTTTAGGTTTATTAGAGACATGTAGATAGAAACTACAAGCCACCAAATCACTCAAGATGCTAATATTGAGGAGCTCAAAGAATCATCAATGGGTTGTCTTACCAGCAAAACTCTTTGCTACAGAAGCTACAAACCAATATTGGAGAGACCAACATAAAAAATGACTATCAACCATTTAGCTAGGAGGAATTGGTGGCTAAATCAGGTTGGTTTTGAGAGGGCAACTACACCCATAAGGTATATAAACCCAAAAAACACTTTCTTACTTTTGATAGAGATGATGTTTATAAGTGATTGTACAAGTGCAATCAATACTTCAACATAGAAAAAATTGTGAAAATTGATAAGCTTAAGTTAGCCTCTTATTATCTAAATGGAATAACCTTATATTGGCATCAAAATCTTATAAGAAGCAAGGAAAGTCAGGTAATAACCTAGAGTGAGTATATGGAGGCCATATGCTATAGGTTTGGGTGGCAGAAAAATCCGGTAGAAGAACATAAGAATCTCAAGTAGATAAGAGATCTAGAGGCTTATATCAGAGACTTTTATATATATATATATATATATATATATATATATATAGTAGAGATTAATGATAAACAAACTTTAATGTTTTTTATGGGAGGGTTTAAAGGTTGAAATAAAAAAATTAGTAAAATTGTTTGAATCAAATCTATCATGTTTACAAGAAAATACCTTATTCTAATAGAAGATTCCACCAAAACCATTTCAAACTCTTTTCACAAAACAATTAAACAATCCAACACAAAACTATCTACCACCAAACATCATACAAAGCACCATCTTCATTTACCTTAAATAACCAAAAACCTAATCAAATTATGTTATTACCTACTTTTAACCAAAACTTCCACTACAAACCAACCATAAATCCTACCATACCTGTAAGGAATAAAGAGTTAGATGAGACAAGGGCTAAGGGCTTATGTTTTTGGTGTGATGAGAAATTTGTACCAAAATATAAGTGTAAAAACAAGAGGTTATACTCACCATGTATAGTGAAGGATGAAGATGAGGAGATGAAGGATGATAATGGGTTTAAGAAGGAGACATTCAGTCCTGAGCAAATTACCCAACACATTTCCATCAATACCTTAGAAGTAGCCATTAGTTTCCTCACTCCAAGGGTTACTGGACAAGTAGATAAACATCCACTTTTTATCTTGGTGAATTTCGGCAGCACTCATAATTTTATCAACATTTATTTGGCCAACAAATTGCAGTGTGACCTCATAGCCATAAAACCATTAACAATGGAAGCAACAAATAGAAGAACAATGCTTTGCACAACTGTATGCAAAGACTTCAAATGGAAGATACAAAGGGTTAATTTTGTGGCTGATAAATTCACTGTTGAGTTGAATAATTATGATACGATGCTAGACATATAATGGTTAGCCATGTTAGGCAACAATGTATCAAATTATAAGGAATTGTGGATGTTTTTTTAAGTGGTTTAGGAAAGAAGTGGTACTCAGGTACAAAGGGTTAGCCTTGGGCTCATGGATTCCATGCGAGGAATATGAACCAGGTCAGTGAAATGGAGCCTCCACACGTTGCAATTGATGGTTGCTTTCATGAATAATGATTTGACAGTTAAAACTAAGGGATATCATGAAAAGTCTGTCGATCAAGTAAACACTAGTAGAATTGTTAATGCAACAAAAAGTACAGTGATAAGTGGTCGTTTGTCTTTTAGGGTAAAGCTCAAAAAGCTAATCTCAACTGTTACCATTTTTGAATTTGTGCTGGCATTTTAACAGAAAAAATTATTTTGGAAAGAATCAATAAAAGGGAAAAAAAATTACTGAAGATGGAAAAACCACATATCTTACAGGGATCCATATTTAATTTGAAAATCTTTGACAGGTCGCAGAACCTACATATATAGTGGTTTCATGGTGTGAAAGGGGAGGTTTGAATGTTTTGCATCATTTTCCGATTTTTTTTCCTCGTACAAATCCGAACCCGTTCGTTAATCATTTTGCCTCGTGTCTTCAATCCTCTTGTTTTCTTGTTTCACAGGTAGTTGTGTTTTGGATACTGTTCAGGGTAACCGATGAGTACTAGTTTCACAGCCTCTAGTAGGCCTTTAAGATGAAGTCATGTTTGTTCTATTCAACTGTCTGGAAGCTGTGTATCCATGTTGATAATTGATTCATAAGCATAGATTAACGGACGCTTCTTTCTACCTTGACTCTTGACATTTTTGCACTTGTTTTTACCTTATCTTCAGGGCAGTTATAGCGTTTTGCACTTGTAACGGGAGATTTAACAACTGAAAAAAAGAAAGAAAGAAAAAATCCCTGGCATATTCGTGTATGTCTATAGATGACTTGTTCATTCATGGCATATTGGCCAACTTGTAAATGCAGGGCTGGATAACCAAAGTTAACTGGACCTTGTTTCTGTGATTTGTGTTTGTAAATTCCTTCTTTTCGAAATGTGTTCATATATTCTCCAAGCTGAGAACTCTTATTCTTACTACGCTGTCTTGGATCCATTTCATTTATCAGATTTCTTTGTGGTTTAGTTTGTGCTGCTATAGGTTCTGTATACGAGAACAATATGAAAGTTTGCACAATGTTGCCGGAAGACAGAAGGGTGTCTAAGATCTAGCCAACCGGTCAAACAGCCAACCAGGACTCCATTACTTATCAGCAGAGCGGCAAAAAGGTTCGATATGAAAACAATAAAGTGTAATGATATTGATAATCGTAAAATGCCTAAATGGGTTGTACAAAAAGTGCTATTGAAAATGCACAAAAAGAGGATAAATTGATGCCTTTTCAATTGTAGGAAGAAGGCAATGTCAAAATCGTAAGAGCTGTAATATTGTTGAAAGAGTAGCCAGGTTGACAAATTGATTCACAGGTGCAATTTGGTTCGCCACAGCTCTCCAATGACTTTCCTTGGCTGTGGATTATCTGGTCCTCTGTCCCGCTGCCCTGATGTAAAGTACAACCAGCCATCCCAAAAACCAGTAAGGGTAGTCTTTATTCGGAAAGGAAGCTTTCCGATCACTGACCATGTCTGCAATTCAAAATGGACAGAAATTTTCAAATGTTTGCCCATTGTAATAACCATCTGTAGAAAACTGATATAAGAAATTTGTTTAACAGTCACCGACTTCTCTTGTATTTGTTCAAAGGAAAATTATTTAGCACTAACACCCAAAATCTGGATTTTAGTGAGCTGTAAGTGAGCACATAAAGAAAGATTAGCTTAAATTAGCGGAGTGGCCTTGTTGCAAGCGGGGTTGGCATTGCTCATTTATGTGAAATGCCATTGATGACAGATGACACCATTGCTTACAGAAACAAGGCCAACAGCACGCGTATCTGGTGAATAGCTGCTTACTTTTTTAGATTATAGAGGACATGAGGTAGCAAAACATAACGTATGAAGATGAGTTTTGAAATTTTCCAACGCACAAAAGGAGACTGCTTTTGGGAGTTTTGATATTTTCCAAAGCACTAAGGAAAGAAGTGACTGCATCATCGGCTCCTAAATGAGTCGACACAGCAAGAACGACCAGCTACTGTCGACTAAAGTGGTCTATGACAGGTATTCTATTGACCAAACAGACAGCTGAAAATACATGATATGAACATGAAGCATAATCCTTCTTAAGAGTGGGAAAGGTGAAGATCAGTACCAGCGAGTCCAAATGGAATTGGAACACCTCTCCGACCAGCATCATCCTTTTCGTATTTGGGTGCTTTTCTGTAGTACCTCCAGTGATGATAATTGAGTTGTTGACAATTACCCAAGCACACTCAATATGGGAGTCGGGTTTTGGCATTTCAGGTAAAGTTTTCCACTTGATTTCATCATCTAGCATATAAACGTCGCCATAAACTACCTGAAACATTGCAGAGTCTGAAAGCTATATCATATACCGCCAACAATGACAAAGAGAGAGCACAGCTAGCTAAAATCCAATATGTTCTAATCAAAACAAAATGATCAACCTGTATACCTCTTTCCTTCGAGAACACTTGAAAATAGGCGACCCAGGTTTAGCCATGAAATCACCCTCTTGACCCCCAATGACAAAAAGCCGATCATTGACCACGATACAGGCCCTGTCACCAAAGTGATATTCACGGTTAGAATACGGAAGATAATCACCGCATTATTAGAGTTGGGTGTGAAACATTTTCGCAGGAGATGAATGATCCAGGCGAATTAACCCTCAGAACAGAATCTTGTTTCCAATTTCAAACATAAATGAAGGCAGCAAGCAGACCTATGTGGCCCTCCACGGGGAATGGGTATTTCAGTGCGCCACTCCGCCAATGCTTTTCCATTCTTTACTGCAATACTCCAGTGATCTACTCCAGGTGTGTGGCGATTTTCCTTGCTGCCACCCATCACATGCAGTCTGCCTCTCCATAATTGAGTTGCAGGAGCATACCTGAAAACTCATGTTAATAATATTCATTTAAGGCATTGAGTACATAGCTTTGAAATATTCAGCTTTGGATAGACTGCTAGTAGACACATCTCCTATTTCACAGTTGCAATTCTTTCATGTTCTCTAATGTCAATGCCAAACTACATTAGGTCCTGCTAGTACAGAAATAAATTTGATCCTTTGAGATCACAACTGTTACCTAAGCATCAAAAGCTAAATTGATGTTGCTATGCATAAAGGAGTTAATCCAGACAAAGGCCTATTGTGGTACCAAACCTACCGCAGCTCATTATACATATTAAAAATCAGTTAACGGAAACCAATTATCTTAAAGAAACTCCAATACAGAACCAATAACTAAAAAATGGCAAGAAAATGATGATAAATTGGCGTTTGGGAACAGGGTTACGATGGAATCATTCAACCTGCATAGATGAACATGCACATCACATGAATATTTGAAAGAATCTGATGATTACAGGCTATCAGATTTTTCTCAGGAATGTGATGACAACACTTGTTTTCTCTAAATAAAAAGACCAACAACTCTCAAAACATGACAAATTAGCTGCCAAGGTAGTAAACACACAAATACAGGCACATGAAAGAGGTTCATTGGTTAAAACACTAGAAACAGGAATTAGCTTGATAATGAAACGGACTTGAAATAAGCAGTTGAAAATTCTGATCCCCAGATTGGATAAGAAAGCAAGTTCAACATTCATGAATTTCCTGCTCAAGTCAAGTACCTTGGTGCCGGTAATGGAGGCAATCGGTGCCATTTCCTTGTCTCAGTGTCCAGTGAAAAACAATTAGTTATGGCTGTCCTGCATTGAGCACCATATTGTCCCGAGACAATGTACACGTATCTCCCATCTGTTGCCACTCCCAAATGTGAATTTGCCATGTCTTTTGGGGTATCAAATTTGTCACACCATGTATTATCACTGAAATTGTATACATCAACATGAGAGTGTACCTATGAGATACAAACATCCAATCAGACAAGAAATAAATCACAAAAAATAAAAATCATTGATTTTAATCACAAAAATCCATTCCACGGTTTAATACGAAATATTTTTGAAGCATTGTTGAAAATTAATCTTCAATTGGACTCAAAGGTAAGAGAACATAATAAATCAGGCAAAGAATGAAAGATTCTCACATGGTCAAGGTTTCTATATCCAACAAATACATAAAGAAGGTTCTTGATCTGTACTGAATAACCATCAAGACGAGGCACAGGTGCTGATGGCATCTGCTCCCATTCTAACTCCGGTGCTGGTAAATCAGCAAAAGTGGCAGATAAGACTCTCCCTTCTACATTGCCATTTTTATCTTCAGAACCTTCTTTCTAAAAGAGAAAGAAAACAATGAGCATTCAATATCAATAACAAACATCATCAAATCAAACAAGATCAATATCCCAGTTGATAACCATACACATTGGATAGAATTCAAAAGGAACAAGAAAGAAGAAGACGAAAAAGATCAATGTATTACCTGGTGGTCTTGGTTGGTGTGATTGTCACTGGCTACATTATTATCTGCAGATTTCTCAACAGCCCTGTTGAGGGATGCAATGGATTGATAAGTAAAAGAAATGGAAGAAGAAGAGGTCCCAAGAAAACGGGCAAAGAGAGCGATCCCTACAAGTGTTGCCAATGACAGTGCCAACACCAACTTCATTAAACCATATTGCTTGTTATTCTGTCCAAACCCTAACTTAGACATTTTTGTCTGAATTCAAGAAACCAAAGAAAAGCTATTTTTATAGCAGCACATTGAAATACAGAACTTCTTTAGTAATCCGTCGTCCATTCGACTGATTTGTTTCGAGAAGAGTTTCGGCGCCAATGGTTTTTTGTCAAAACGTGTGGTATCGTTTTCTTTCCCTTTACGTGAGTGGTATTTTTTTAATTTATTTATTTAAAAAACAAATAGGGAAAAAAAAGAAGTAAATAATATAGAAAAATTGATGAAAAAGAAGACATTATTTTAGAATAAACTAATATTAAACTTAGCATTATTTTATAATAAATAATAATTTTATAATTTACTTTTTTTCATGTTAATTCAATCTCTTTATTTTTAGCGATTTAATAACTTACAGTTTTTAGTATTAAAGACCATAACTTATTCCTTTAATTGTCCATGACTTTTAATTCCTCAAAAATTATTTTTTTGGCCCTAAGGTGTTGAGAAAGAAAATAGGAAAATGCAAGAAAATCATGAAGGAGAGAAAAAAAATATTATGTTGTTTATAATCTGGTAATGAAAAAGATTAATTTTGGTATTAATAAGTTGATCTTAGAAAATGAAGTTTTATGAAAGTGGTTTAGAATTTTTATTTTACTAAAAAACATAGATTTAAGTTCAATAAGTTTCTTTTTTGTAATATTTCAAAAATATTTTGGATTGATTTTATGGTGCCCAGGGCTTCAAAAATAGATTTATTTATTAGTATTTTTTAATAAAAATAAGTTAAAATAGGGTTTTGGATCTAAGAACCCAAAACTTGATTTTTTTACTATCGATTGTGTCCAGAAATTGAATCAGATGATGACGCGTTGTTCATCTTGTTTAAAAACAAATTGAGCGAACGACACATTATTCGTTCATTTAAGAAAAAAAAATCATGCACACAAGCTGGGCATTGTAGTCTCACGAATGCCAAGGCTGCTCCTTTTGGGGCCAGGTATGTGGCCTAATCATCCTAGGCCCAACACTTACCTCATTTCATGTTACCCTTCAAAATTTTCCTTTTTTATTTTATTTTGAATAAGATTAACTATGAAAAAAGTAATTAAAATGATATTTAAAATGTTATTTAATTTTTTCATAGTTTTTTAATAAAATCATAATTTATTTACAATGGTATTAACAATTAGATTTTGAATTATTATATATAAAACTAATAAGCAAAATTTATAAAACAATATGCTCATAAATATTAATTGATAATAAAACATCTATTTTATTATTCTTTATCATAAACTTCTAACATGATAAGTTTTTGTTTAAAAAGAAATGATTCTTATAAAATATATATATTCTCCTTTAAACAAAAAAAATGAACAAGAAAAGATAGTTTCAATTGAAAAGATACAATTTCTAATACGATCAAAGAAAGATCAGATTTGAATTTTAATGTAAAATCTTCTACTGTCCAGTTTTATGCTATTAAACGTAAATCTAAATCAAACTGTTGGGTTAAATTGAAATTTCACCAGAAGATTACATAGATATTTTTCTATATTGTGGTACACTTTCAAGTCAATCAAAGTTCAGAAAGATCTTGCAATATAAGTTAGAACATGTTATATAAATTTTGTTATTTATTTCTTGTTAACTTATAGACTTCCTATTTTTCAAGGATTCTTTTTCAATAAGGATGTGACAACTTATTTTGAAAATTTTCTAGTTCTACAACGATTTTTAATGGGTTGTGATATAATTTTCAAGTGCGGTGAGTATTCATTAATGTTTCAAAATTATTTTCTTATAAGAATTCCTTATTCATCCAGCTACACAAGGAAATAAGGATTGGTAGTATTTAATGACAGATTGATTATATTATTTCAAGAAGTTTCCTAATCCTACAAGGAAGGCAACAAGAGTTTTCATATTCTGAGATGATTCTTTAAAGTTACAATTAATTATCATAGACAAACAAGAAAACTAAAAGGGAGGCAACTTCAACAATTAATTTCCTAACTTATCTTGGACATCTAAAGGTGGCAACAAAGACCCTAGTGTTTTAAGGATGAAATTTCGTTCATGACATTATTTAAACTAAGAAATTTATCTATCTTAGATTATTTTGTTTAATTAAATGCAACAATTTTAGTTTATGGGGCATGTTTGTTATTTTTATTATTTTTTTCATGTTTGGGCTTAATTAATACTTGGTTTTCAGTTAAGATCCAAGGCTTGTATAGTCAGTATTCTGGGCTTATCAATATACGTTTTGGGTAAATTTTATAAGTGAACCAATTTAGTCCATATAGGTAGATTTATTAGGGTTATTTTCTGAGTATTTAAACTCTTTGTAAGTCTAAAATTTAGTTTGTGCATGAAAGTAATTCTTACGTTCTTTGTTTCTTGAAAGAACTAAACCAACTTATCGAAGATTAACTAACTTTATGATATCATTCGATTTAATTTCAATAGTACTGGTGCTTTGAGACATGTTTTCATTATGTCACACTACTATCAGACTTCTTTCGGCTTTCCAAGATTATATTTCATTCTTGATTGTGGGTTGCGTGACCGTATAATCACAAGGTTCACATCATTTTCCATTCCTTAATTCATATGATTGAGATTTTTATAAATATTTATTTTAATGGTCTTTAGTTTTTAATTTAAAAACATGCTGATAATAATAATAAAAAAAAAAGATATGCTTTTGTAAAAATAAAAACAATGCCTTGAAAAAATTAAAAATATATATAATAATATATATATACACACACGCGTATAATTTTATAAGAAATATCTATTTGCATTATAATAGGAATAAATATAAATTAATTTTAAAAACTACCCTGAAAAAAAAACTAGTAATTTACTAAAAAAACAAAAATGTTGAAAACAAAAAAAAACTGTAATATTATAGGAAGAGGAGTTATTTAGTTGATAAATTAAAAGCTTTTGAATCACACCGACGATGTAGTAATAAATTAGTTTATCTATTTTGCATGAAGAAAGATCTAACCTAATGCATTAGATCCTATGAGAACTCTGAATTTAAATGTGTTTGGGCTAGAGCAGTATTAAGATAGGTGACATTCTGGGAATCATTGTGCACCCCAATCCACATGCAAGTATGCGATCGCTAGTGGACCTCAAGTTGATGGGCTCTCCAGTCGCTCACCCATGGGTGGCGTCCATAAGTGTGTCTGCAACATAAAAAATAAATACTATATTAAATTAATAAGAGTAACTTCGAGGCAAAAGGGACTTGCTTATTTAGTCACTGATTAATAACAACTTATTTTTCTTCTTATTAGAGAGCATGAATGTAACAAAGATATATATGACATGTACCCATTTAATATTTGACTACTTAATTAGTAATATTGATGCATGCGGAAGTTCGAGAGACAAAAAAAAATTATGAAATCAACATAATTTATAAGTGAAAAATATTGTAAACACAAACTTTAAATTTACAGTCTTATTATATGAAAATAAAGTCTAATCAAGTTTGTTCTTTAAAGAGGTTTACAAAGCATTTAAATAGATCAGAAAAATGACATATACTTGGTAATTAAATCATAATCCTAAAACATAAAAAATACATATATAAAATAACACAAGAAATCTAAAAAACAATCAAGAAAAATTAGCATTCTCAGGTTCTCAAATAAGTTTTAACAACAATAGAAGTTGCTCACTCTAAGAGCCATCCGGATTAGTTCTTGATGAAACTTCGACCTGAATTTGAAAGTGCACGAGCTAAGTTAACCAATCGCCAACATGTCCTATCTTGCATGAAGAATAACATCCCACCTCACAACTTGGCCTTACTCAAGATAATGATGGTTTTGAGATTATTAATATGGCCTATGCTACTCAAGGTAGATGATGATGATGATATAGTTGTAAGAAAATTAGGTATATTGTAAAATATTGTAGTAGGAAATTTTGTAATTATTGCAAGAATGAAGGTCATATTATTAAAGATTGTCCTATTTACCCTCAGAATCAATCTGCTTCTACTTTTCATGTCGGTGTTCAGTCTATTTTTATGCCTACAACATCTAGACAACCTATTCTTTCAGGTTTCTTTTCCAATAGTACTCCTAATCAAGTTCATTATATGATTTTTTTTTGCCTTTTTTACTATTGGTCTCCAAGGTAAGAAACATCTTCTTACTTCTCTTTAGTTAATTGATTTTGCAGCTTCCAATCACATGATTGGTAGTCCGACTGCTTTACATGATGTTAATAAATATAACGGTAAGCAACATATTCAAATCACCGATGGTAGTACTCTTCCTGTTACAACGACTGGCAACTTGAGATCTTTCTTTACTAATATCTTTATGTCTTCTGATTTATCTGTTAATCTCATTTCAGTTGGATAATTAGTAGAAGAAAACTATTTTTTTCATTTTGATCATTCTAGTTGTTGTGTGCAGGATCAAGTATCAGGACAAGAGATAGCGAGGGGGCTTAAAGTGGGATAGTTTTTTCCTCTTCAATCTTTTTCCGTTTCTCGTTCAATTTTTATTGGTTATTCTACCATTCTTAATAAAATAACCAATTTTAGCATAATAAATTGGGTCATATCAACTCTATAATTCTAACACATCTTATAAAACATGTTTATTTGAATAATACCAGTGAGTTTTCTTCGTTGTCATTTAATTGTGCTCTTTGTAAACTTGGTGAAAGCAAGTCTTTACCCTTTCCTTTGCAAGGTAGTCATGCTTCTACATGTTTTCAAATTATTCATTCTGATATTTTGGGTATGAGTCATGTTCTTTCTCATACTCAATACATGTATTTTGTGATATTTATTTTCTCATACTTAATACAAGTATTTTGTGATATTTATTGACGATTACAATCATTTCACACGGGTTTATTTTCTTCGTTCTAAATCTGATGTGTTATTAACCTTCTAAACTTTTATTGTTTATATAGAAATCTAATTTTTTTTATGTGTATTAAGATCTTATGCTTAGATTATAGGGGTGATTACATGTCTCATGTTTTTCAATATTTTCTCCAATAAAAGGGTATTGTTTCTTAGCATTTATATCCTTACATTCCTCAATAGGATGGTGTTGCCGAGTGTAAGAATCATAATCTCTTAGATGTTCATACATTGATACTTGAATCTTCAGTTCCTTCTAGATTTTAGATAGAAAGCTTATTTACAGCTGTATATTTTATTAATCATTCCCCTATTCTTATTTTGCATCTTAATTCTCTATATTCTTTTTTATTTGGAGTTTCTCCTCATTATAATTTTCTTGAATCTTCAATTCCTTCTAGATTTTAGGTAGAAGGCTTATTTGCAACTATATATTTGATTAATCATTCCCCTTCTCCTATTTTGCATCTTAATTCTCTATATTCTTTTTTATTTGGTGTTTCTTCTTATTATAATTCTCTGCATGTTTTTTTTGTGTGTTTGTTTTGTTCATTTACCTCTTATTAAACATCATAAACTTGTTGCTTAATCTGTTCAATTTGCTTTTCTTAGTTATAGTGACTTATATAAAAGGTTTGTGTGCTATGATGCAAATGCTAAGTTTTGTATTTCTTGGAATGTGATTTTTTTAAAATGACTATTTCATTCAGTCTTATCCTAATTATATGTCTTCCTCTATTTCACTTTCTTCTTTTGATGATGTGTTTAGTACTCATTCTCATTTTAAGCCAGGTGTTGTGTATCAGAGATGCCACCCATTACCTCTTTCTTCTTCTAAATCATTGTATGATCGTATTGTGCACGCGTCTTACTAGTCTACTAGGGTTTTCCAACCTTTAGATTGGTATGGTTTTTCTTCTTCTGCTTTTTAAACTACTCTTGATAATACTTAGATGCCTAAGTCTTATTCCTAGGTTTCTACTCAAGAGTGTTGGTGTGAAGCCATGCAGGATGAACTTCAGACTCTTCAAGACATCACCTTTTATCCTATTGGAGTTAAGCTCATTAGGTGTAAATAGATATACATCATCAAGATATGTGATGATGGTCTATCGAGCGACATAAAACTTGTTTAGTGGGACTTGAGAATTGGCAGGAGTATAGGCTTGAGAAAATGATTATTGTCTGCAGTGTTATGGCCATTATTGTTTCTAGACGATGGTCATTTTGTTAGATGGATGTGAAGGATGGATTTTTACATGGTGACCTAAAGGAAGAAATATTTATCTCATTCTGCTGATTTGTCTCTATATGGTTTGAAGCAGGCACCACGAGCATGATTTGATAAGTTTCATATATATATTCAAGCACCCTTGGGATTGTCATACTTCTTGTGTATGTCGATGATATCATGATTACTGGATCTAGCCTCTTCAATTAATTGACCAACTCCAACAACGCCTCAAATATTCCTTTCTTATGACAGATCTTGGTCCCCTATAATATATTCTTGGACTTCATGTTCAATATTTTCTAAATGACATATTTTTACATGAACATAAGTACACTCGAGAACTTTTTCATAGCTAGCCTTCAAGACGGTAATTCAGTTCTTACTTCTTTGGAGGTAAATTTGAAGTTGTTAAGATGTATGATGATCCATTATCGGATCCTTCAATGTATAGTTAAGTGGTGGGCAGTTTGAATATTTGATCATTACTCAACTTGATATATCATTTATTGTTCAACAAGTGAGTTGGTTTCTGCAGGCTTCGTGTCAAATATATTTGGCTGTTGTCTGTCATTTTCTTCGATATCTCAAAGGGATATCTAGTCGCGGCTTGTTTTTCCCTTCCGGGAAGTCTTTATATTTGGTAGGCTTTAGTGATCCTAATTGCGCTGGTTGTGTGGATGCTTGTCATTCTATTGTGGGTTGATATATGTTTCTTGGTGATGTTCTCATTTCTTGGAAGAGTAAGAAGCAAACTTGTGTTCAAAATCATCCATTGAGTCTAAATATAGGGATATGTCATGTGCTTGTTCTAAAATTATATGTCTTCTTGGGTTGTTAGGCGAACTTAATGTTCCGTAGCTTACTCATATTCCCCTTCATACTGATAATACCAGTGCTATTTAGATTGATGTGAATCTTGTTTTTCATACATGTGAATCCACCAAACATATTAAAGTGGTGTGTCATTCCATTTGTGAAGCCTTAGTTCGTCAGGATATTATTATTCCATATATTTCTACCAAACACCAAACCATTATTGTTTTCACCAAGGCTCTCTCTGGTTCTCGCTATGAATTCTTGATTGACAAATTGATACTTCTAGATCACAAAACATCAATGAGTGTATATAGACATAAAATTGATACGCTTTACTCTTATCTTGTATAGTAATGCTATTAATGGTTGATTTTCAGTCGAGTAAGGAGCTACAGTTTTAATATATAAAAAAGGCAACTCTCACGATAGAGAGATTCAGACCAAAAACCTTATTGGCATATAGAACATTTCTGGGTTCAAGGATCTCGTTTGCTGCCAAGATTAATAAAAGCTGGCTGTGTTCTTCTCGTGGATAAAAAAGGTTTACGGTCATCATGAATACCAAATTCATGCACTTTTTTTTTAGTTCAAGTCCTGGTTTTTTATTTAAGTTGGTCCTTTATGCTCCCTTATGTTTAATGTATTAAATCTGTAATTTTCCTTGACCATTTTCTCTTTGGTCTATGTAACTCTTTAATCCAAGTTAATAAAATTGAGATCACATTCAAATAAATAAATAAATAAATAAATAAAACATTCATGGACATTGCCCCATCAAGAAACATGCAACAGAACATAGGCATCTTGCCCCTCGGGTGGCTCGGGTGGGTCGTCCGTCTTTCTTTTCATTGGGAATATTGTTCCATCATAATAACTTCTTTCCATATAAAAACTATTGTAACACAGGATGGAATTCGTTTCAGACAGCACTCTCCACCTCAAATTAGCTGCAGACGAGACAGATTGTGTTGCCTCAGCTTTGCGTTAGCTGGATCATGAAGAGCGTGTTCGAGAATTCAAAATAGCTTCTAATCATATAAATACACAAACTTCAATCCAAATAATAAACATATAAATACGCAAACAAGTAGCACGCATTGTTGTCTTAACTTTACCATTTAGCACTCATAGTAGAGTTCAGGAGAGAGGCGTGGGGTGATCTGAATTTCCAAAGGAGTCGCCTTAGGCAAGGTTATAGCTACGCCCTCAGTCATGTCCACTGATTCACCCGTTGGTGTTTTCATGTCGAAACCCTGAAGCAATCTGGCAAACGTCAAATGGAGCACTTGCAATGCAAATGTGATACCAGGACAAGATCGTCTCCCCGAGCCAAATGGAATCAACTCAAAATGGTGACCTAAAACATCTACATTTGCGTGATCAGTGAGAAATCTTTCTGGCATATATTCATCAGGATTAGACCACAAATTTGGGTCCCGATGCAGCTTCCATAAATTTGCAAACAAACGAGTGCCCTTTGGTATGTGATATCCGGCAACGCAAAAATCTTTTGTTGCCTCATGTGGGACTGACAAGGGACCTGGTGGGTACAAGCGCAATGTCTCTTTGATAATGGCCTGGATGTACACTAAGTTCCCAATATCAGAGTCCTCTGCCCATCTTTCCCTGCCAACTTTGAGGTCTAGCTCTTCTTGGGCAAGCTGCAATGACCGTCTATTGTTCAACAAATTGGATAAGATCCATGTCAGGGTGATAGATGTGGTATCGGCACCTGCTATGATAAGAGTCTACACCATAGAATTAAAGCATCGTGAGAATCAGGCCTTTTCTGACAAATAGAAGAGTTGCAATTCGCAGCTAGATTTAACCTGCTCATGTAGAAATAACACTATCCTGGTCCTGGACACACGCAATGGAATTTACCAATATCAGAACCAAGTAAAATTTACTTCATCACAATCGAAGGATAATTTTAGCGGGACAAGAATTGTTTCTCTAAACCCAAACTCAGTTCAATGGTTTCGCACGAAGCAACTACATGTACTTATGGGCCTGTAATTCGAAGAAATCATGCTATATGAGTCTGCTAGCAAAAAAAAAAGAAGCAACTTGTAGCTATAAGCTAAATGACAGCATATATTAGAGACCATACCATTGCTGTTGCCTTGATAATTGTTTCGCGAGAATAGCCAAACATGGAATCATCCAGTAGGGATAGCATCACATCTATGAAGTCGTCGTCCTCCATTTTGTTAGTGTTCTCAGTACTCTCGAGCCTCTTCAATTTATGTTCTTGAATCCAACTTTCCATAAGGGAATCCAGTTCCCTCGAAAGACGCTTCATAGTTTTCACGGATCCAAGAAAGTTATTCATCCATCCAAGAAATGGAATTACATCCGAAGGGACAAAGACACCGGAAATATACATGAACTCCTTCATGAGTTTTCCAATACGTTTTCCTTCATCTTCTTTTTCAGCTTCCGTACTACTGAAGTATCTCTTTCCTGCAATCATTCTTGTGATCATATTTATTGTCATTCGCTCAAAACATTCACTAATGACTATCTTGGTCGAGCCTTGCTTATTGCTCTTACTGAGTAAGTACAAGTCATTGATCAAGGTATTCACCTCTGAGACCTGAACATGCCTCAAAGACTTGAGCCTATGGCTGGAAAGGAGTTGAATCGTAACTATCTTACGCATTTCACGCCAAAAAGGACCCGAATTATTGAAACCAAATGCTGCATAATTGTAGCTTAGGTGCTCCCCGTGACTTGATCTTGGCCTGGATGATAAAATCCTATCATGTGTTGTGAAGCACTCCTTAATTGCCTCAAGATTGCTAACCACAACTGTAGGGTGCTTTCCCAGCCGAATTTTGAAGATGGGACCATATTTATCTGCCATGGCAGCCAGTGTTCGAGCAAGCGTCTTTTGTGCCCCTAATAGATGGAGATGGCCTATAAGTGGCAACGCACCAAATGGTTCCGGTGGCTGCAAACCCTTTTCAGTTTTGCGCCTACTCTCTCTCACTCTGCGTAAAGTGTACCACAGAACTAATGCTAAAACCGTTGAAACCGCTAATAGATGAAAAGAGAAATCCATGAAAACCAGCAGAGTGTTGGAGTTTAAGGGTTATAATTTGTCTGGTTAAATCACCATTACATCTCACCTTCAAATTAGAAATAACAGAAGGAAAAAGACTAGTAAGACTAATTGATAGCCAGCCACTTTGACGAAAAAACAAAGTAAACCTTGCAAGTTCAGTTTGATTGGACGTTATCAAGACTTTTGAGTCCTCCTCCTGTGGAATTCATTGGTCCATTAGTCGATTTAGGTTGCAGTCATTGTCATGACTTTACCTTCTTCTTGGTTGATGTTTTTGCACTCACCTTCTACTTTTCCATGGGGCTATTATTTTTCTCTGGTTAAAAATTTTGATGCACACCATTTCACCATCGTCTCATGTTTTCTGGCTTACTTCTTGGGTCATGTCTGCGTTTTCTAGTTCTTAGTTTGAACCACAGCATAAATTGCAGTTATGTAACTTTTAAGCTTGAAGGAGCTGGAAGAGCACCATCCATTCATTCAAGAACTTTGTTTTTGGTTGTAGAGAATTCAGTGGAGGATAAATGTTGCTGATGCCTTTGACATTAAAATAAAATATCTCAATCACTTTTAAGAATAAACAAAATAAAACCCACCTAGATGATAGCTATTATTAGTTAATTGATCTGGAATTCGTTATGAATCAGATTTTTTAAAAATATAAAAAAATATCAAGATTACATGAATTTTTTTTGATAATATCATTAAACCTGATAAATTGAATGATTAATAATTATGTGGTTTGGATTAAAAAAAAACTATAACCTAGAATGCATGACAAATCTACTTGTTGTCACAAACACTCCTCACTCAGACCATGTTGGAAACCCTAGGGCAATAGCCTCACTCTCCAAGGAATTGATATGAGGTCTTACTAGTGTTATATGCATCACTCTCCAAGAGATGAACTTGGTCTCTCTAGTGTTATATGCAACACTTTTTAAGGGATGAACTTGATCTCCCTATGGCAATAGACTCACTCTTCAATTGATGAACTTGGTCTCCCCATGGCAATAGACTCGCTCTCCAAAGGATTGGTATGAGGTCTTCTCAGTGTTATATGTACTACTCTCAAGGGGATGAACTTGGTCTCCCAAGTAGTCTATGCACCACTCTTCAATTGATAGAATTGGTCTTCCCATGGCAATAACCCCACTCTCTAAGAAATAAACTTGGTCTTTCCATAGCAATAGTCTCACTCTCCAAGGAATTGGTATGATATCTTCCTTCTACCATTTGCATAACTCTCTATTGGATGAACTTGGTCTTCCCAATGCAATAACCCCACTCCAAGGGATGAACTTGACCCTCCAAGGCAACAATCTCACTTTCCAAAAGATAGATCATAGATTTCTTTAATACAACAACAACACCCTCCAGTTACCACTCTTCAGTAAGGAGCTCTCATGCACCGTAAAAAAAATGATCATGATGACCACTCTTCAATGAAGGCTCTTAAACCCCATGATAATGCTGGGAAAGCCATAAGCTCCCACTTTTCAAAAAACTTATAATCACTTAAAAATTTCTAAATATAGGTTCACTTTCATTGGGTTTCATACGACCGCCTAGGAATTTTTATAAATGATGGGCATGGTACCCTCTATCTCTTAAAAATTTTCTTGGTATAGATTATTGGAATTTTTTGTCTAAAAGAATTTCTTTTAGTCCAGATACACATTTTCCTGCATTTTTTCCGACTTACTCTCCCTTTCTATACAAGCAAAACTCACCACTCTACCCGAACTGGAAATTAATTAAAGTATTTGTATATTATTATATCGCAAAAATTGGGAGATTACTGATAAACCAAGATCTTATCAATATATTTTTATATATCTATTTCAAAAATGTCAGATCAAGAAAAACATACATGTATAATTTTTTTCTCCACTTTTTCCAGCTTACACCCTTTTTTTATACAAGCAAAACTCGTTGCTCTACCCAAATTGGAAATTAATTAAAGTTTTCACGTATTATTATTTTCCAAATATTAAGGGCTACTGATGAATCAAGATTTTATCAGTATATTTTTATATTTTTTTTCCAAAAAATGTCAGATCAAGAAAAACATACGGGTATAATTTTCTCGAATTCTCGGGTACAATGGGTTGGCACGCACCAGAACCAAACACGCCAAGTGAAGACGCACTAGGTCTAGCCTAAATCAGCCCAAATACAGCTGGGTCTGACCAAAAATAGACCCAAAGACTATTGGGTCTGGTGTTGACCGGACTTGTTGGGTCTGACACTGGCCAGACCTAACCACATCTAGGTCAGGCAAAGGCGTCAGGCCTAGGCGTGCTAGACTAACAACACTAACAACAGCTACTAGGTCCAGTAGCTTGTCCTGGCACACGACCCCCAAGGTTGTCAAGCCCTAGGAGCCCAACGTATGGCCATATTCGCTACACTCATGGATTCAAACATGATACCTGAATCTAAAACCATTGAATTCAATAGATTTTTACATTAAATCTTGGAGGAATTATTTCTCAACAAATAGATGTATTACACTCTTGTGACCTCTCATGTCTCCATCTTTTTGCTGTATAAAATAAATGAAATATAGCACATAATATAACTCAAAATATCATAAATATAAAATTACACTCCAACCCCTTTGCTCCTTAAAAGAACAAGACTCATGAGCTATAAATACACCATAAATCCTTCACAATAAAGATTTACAATCTTCATTCTCTACTGTATGTATATTTGAAAGCATCTATCTCTAAAATATTATTGTATTTTCTCTCAATATAAAGATACTTAAGTATATGAAAGTCTTCACATCCACTAAGAAATTAATGATTAATTAAATACAAGCTATCAACCACCTTAGCTAGGAAAAATTGATGAGGTTATTAAGATCAATTGATTAACTGATTATCCAACTTGAAAGTTGTATTCCTAAGCTACTTGAATTTATGGGGACTTCATCAGATTACATGTAATAAAAGAATTAGGATTAAAATACCTTTTTATATAAGAAAGACTAAATAATTTTTTAAAAAAACTAAAATAATTAATTTATACACTAACGTCCTTATTCCATTGTGTATCAAAAATCAATTATTTAGATAGATTTAATTTCTTGATAAATGTTTGGCACGTGTATTATTCAATTTTATATATATATATATATATATATATATATATATATATATAATTTATTTTTTAACTAATTTTTAAGGATTGGTTCACTAGTTAGAAAATGAAAATGAAAACTAAAATATCTTTATCATAAGAAATATTAAAAAATATTATTTTTTAAAATTTTGTACAATTTTCATGTAAGCATAATTAAAAGTAAAAACAATGTTTTTCATATCATATTATTATTAGATGGTTTAATGATTTTTTTTTGTTGAAAACCTGTAAACAAAAAAATAGCTTTATTTTTCCATGTAACTTAATGTTGAATGATTAAATCCAAGAAAAAATCAATTAGAAAAAGCGACTAAGAAAAAAACCAACTCAAGTAAACTTAGGTCAATTTGTCAAACCCCGACCTGAGTCATGAGATTAGGATAAATTCATAGAAAACAAATCGAAAAAATTATAAAGATACACTTTTAATAGATCTAGTATTGAAGATTGAAATTGAGAAAAAAAATTAAATTCATAAGACTAGTATATAATCCAATAAAAAAAATAATTACAAAACATAATTTTTAAAACAATATATTATTGAAGGTATATTGAAGGATGAGATTGAAAAACAAAACTAAATATAAAAAAAAAAATTGGGTTGTTGAAGGGTTAAATTAAAAAAAAACACTATTACAATAAATAGTGTTTTGTTAATAATAGCATTAACATTATAATATTTATGATTTTTAATATGTGACATGAATAGAATCTTCATAAAAGTTTTTCGGTTAAATAAATCTATTTTTATTTGATACTAATACTATTTGAATTATAGCTGATTGATAAATACTTTCATTGTTCCAACAAAATATGATGTTGAATTATAGCTGATTGATAAATACTTTCAATATTGTTGCATCAAAATATAAAGTTTTTCTTGTTGTTAAAATATTATTAGATGAATTAGACAATTGTGCATATATATTTAGTTTATAATCATGTAATCTATAAAATTATGGTAAATTTATAATCAGCAAATATATAAACTTGTTTAAAAGATTGAAATACAATCCTAGCAATGATCAATAATTTATCCTTAAAATTTTATTATACATAAAACTATACATAAGAGAATAAAACTAACTCCTAGCATACATTCTGAAAATACACTTAAATAAAACCAATAAAAGATAGTCACTTGTTGAAGAACTTTGTGTTATTATTGTCGATGATCAATAATTTACTTTTAAAATTTTATTACTCATCACTTGATTCAAAAAACTAACTTCAATAAGCTTTCCAGAATTTCAATATATACTCATTGTTTAGGATCCAACAAACTAAAAAACAAGGACTGAACTTATGCTTTAGATTAGAAGATAAACAAGGAGGAAAGTTATAACTAAAAGACAGAGGAGCTAAATTAAAAATTTAGATAAAGAAGGTAAAATAATTTATGAAAATAATAATTTACTTAAAAGACAATCCCCAAAAATATCCATGAAACCCTAAGAAGATTATAAAAAGAAAAACAAATGGTACATCTTCACAATATAATAATAGTAATAAGAACCAATCATAAAATAACCAAAACTTTAATGGATATTTTATTTGTGGGAAGGGCATGCATATTGCTTGAAGTTGCAATTCTATGATACATAAGCCTAAAGCTTAGGCCAACATAATCGGGAAGCCATTTATGATGATGATAATAGATATAAACATGGTACAAAAAATAAATGGGCGGTGGACCAATTTTGGTGTTAATTGGCATGTTTGCTATTATCAAAATTGGTTCAAAGCTTATATTTTTATACTCCTACAAGGAGACCAGAGCAATCATGCTTAGTGATTTATATGCCACTAATGTACTTGGTAATGAAGAGGTAATGAAGAGGTTTGATATAAACCAAGAGAGATTCGAATTTAACCTTAAGATGTTTGCTAAGCAGTTTTGCGAGATCAAGGATAAATCTCTTAAACCAATCTTTACTGGGAGATTCTAGACACGTGGAACTATATTGTGACAAATTTTCATGTCAAATAGAGTTCGGGAACATATTATTTCATATGGTCGAAGTTATTAGACGGATCTTGTCAAATCTGTCAAACTAGGCATTCGTGTACTGTTTGGTACATATCTGGAGCTACAGGTGAGATTTTGTTGCGATTCAAGTTGTGCTAGGAACTAAACATGTCAAGATTTCCAACCATATACGGTAGATCCAATAATTCATTCAGTCGAGAGATACGACGAATTTGAAGTCAAGACTAAAATCTACCAAGAATATACGGAAATTAAAAATTAAGGCTACATGGGAAAATTTTAGCACAAAAACTATCCTATTTTATTTATTTATTTATTTATAATTATTTTTTTAATTTGAGTTTGTTCTGGCCTATTAGACATTATTTAGGGGTTTATTTTATTTTTGTACTTATGTTAATTGATTACTAGTTTAGACTAATTAGCTTGCAACTCAAAATGAGTCCATTAGAGTTAGTTAGAAGAGACTATATTATGTTTTTTGAGTTGCAAATTTAGGCAGCAAGTTGAAGAATAAACGTGAGTTTTTTTTTGTGGTAAAACAATCTTTCTTTGCAGGGACAGATCGTAAACTAACTTATCCAAGATTAACTGATGTCATGGCGTCATTCACATACTTAGGGTTCTTAAATACAAGATTATCTTTGGATCCAAGTTTTATTTCAATATCTTTAGTTCTTAGATACATGGTTACCTCTGCACTGGGGTTCTATCAAACCTGATTTTTAGTTTTTCGGATTATTATCTACTTCATTAGAGGTTGTTTAACCACATAATCAAAAGGTCTGCATCAAGATCATGTTAAAATTAACCTCTATAAAAGTTTTAAATCTAAAGGATGTGTTATACACATATGATGTCAATTTTATATCTTAATAAACTTAAGCATGGTATGAGAATCACCTAGTATAATTTCTTAAGGCTTCATATGAGTATAAGGAGAGGTCTAGCTGAAATTCACCTTTAAAACAATTTTTAACTCTAAATAATGTTTTATACACACCTTTCATGAGGAAACTTTTGATGTCTAGTTTTCTTCTCAATAGGGTTGGTTTCAAGTAAACTATGGAGTCTAATCAATAAGTGATCACAAAAAAAGGTATTTTTATTGGTAATGGTTATGCTTGTGATGATATGTTCAAATTATATATTAAAAATAGTAATGCAACTACTAATTCAATTTGCATGCTCTCTTCTATTAATTTATGGCATGCAAGTTGATGCTCTCTTCTGTTAATCCTCATGTTAAAATGGACCTTAAAAAACATGAGATTCATAGCTAAGCTAAGATCACAAAAAGGTCTCATGGAAGTGTTAAATAAAATACTGGATTATTTGAGTTAATTCACATTGATATTTCTGAGCTCGAAGGAAATCTAACTCATTGGAGAAATAGAAACTTTATCACTTTTATTGATGATTTTTCTAAATATAATTACTTTTATTTGATAAAAAAATAAAACAAAAATGATGTATTTGAGAGATTTAAAGAGTTTCTTAATAAAGTTAAAAATCAATTCAGTAGAAAAAATAAAAGAGTTAGAGGTGATAAAGGTTTGCGAGTATGAGTTTTTTGAACTCAACACATATATTCAAACATTAAAAATAATCCATGAAACTAGTCCCACCTTACTCTCGTGCCTCTAATGGTGTGGTTGGGGGGGGGGGGGGGGGGGGGGGAATAAAAAAATTAATTGCGTTGACAAATGCAATATTGATAGAGTCAAGTGCTCATTCAAATCTTTAGGGTGAAGGAATTTGGATCACATACTATGTTTTGAATAGAGTGGCACATAAAAAAAAAAGAGTAAAATTACACCATCTGAATTGTGGAAGGAGCATAAGCCACATTTAAGATAATTGAGAGTTTGAGAATGTTAGGCCTATGTAAGGTTAATAGATCATAAAATACCTACGCTATGTATTAAAGTTGATTGTTCTTTTCTTAGTCATGCATTAGATAGCACAGCCTATAGACTTTAGGATATTAAAACTAATGTGATCATTGAATCAGATGATGTTTTTTCATGAAGAAAAGTTGTCTTTAAAACCTAGAAATAGCAAGGATTAAGAAACCAAATAGAATACTCTTTTAGATCCCAGCCCCTCTATACCTATTTTGTTATAGCAAACAACTCCTCATTTAAGAAGAAGTAAAAGAGCTAGAATTGAAAAGACAGTGGTCATGATTTTTATATTCTTAGCATTGAAGAAAATTCCGTAACCTTACAAAGAAGCCTTATCTACACCTGATGCTATTTTATGGAAAGAGGTTGCCAATGATGAGATGGAATCACTAATTTTTAATAAAACTTAGAGGTTAGTGAATTTACCACCTGGTTATAATTATAAAATTATCGGGTGTAAATGAATTCTTACAAATAAACTTAAGTAAAATAAAATGATATACCAATACAAAGTTATGCTTATTACTAAAAGGTTTAAGAAAAAGAAAAATAGACCTAGGCTTTTATGATACCCTATCTTTTATCATTAGAATAACATCTATTAGATTACTAATAGCAATAGCCATTATAATGATTTTAAAATTCATCAAATATATGTTAAAACTATTTTTTTTATATATATATAAATAGGGACCTCGATGAAGAAATTTACATGGATAAAGCCTTCCCGAAGGCTTCATCGAGCCTTGCTAAGAAAGCTAGGGGTGCAAACTTACTAAATCTCTATGTGGCTTAAAGCAACCTTCTAAATACTGGCATAAAAAAATAATTCCTATATGATTGATAATAGCTACAAAAAAAAATGAAAGCAATAAAATGCATTTATCATAAATCTATGAAAAAAACACATGTTATTATTTGCCTCTATGGTGATAATTTATTAATTTTTAGCTCAAATTTATGTTTGATTAAAGAGACCAAAAATATATTGTGTGGATATTTGACATGAAAGATCTTGGCGAGACAAATTTCATTTTTATATGAAAATTACCAATTTGCATGATGATATTTTTCTTGACTAGTAGCATTATAATGAGAAAATGTAGAGAAAATATAATTTTAATAATTGCAAGCATGTATATTCTAAAACCCAAGCAAACTATAATTTCTAATTCAATGGTGGAATTTGATCTAATTGTTTTAGCCTCAAGAAGTGAACTGGTTGAAAGATCTTTTACGGAATCCCATTTTGGAAAAAACCAGTTCCACCGGTTTTGATCCATTGTGATATAATCATTGTTATTGGTAGAGTTTAAAACCATTCTTATAACGATAAATTCAGACCTATAGAGGAAGGAAAAAAAAAACACAGTACTATGAGTTCTTATTTGACCAGTGGCATCATTATTTTAGATTATACTAAATCCAATAATATTCTTGCAGATTCATTAACTAAAGACTTAGCAAGTGAAAAATCCAGGAGCACATCGAGGGAGTGGGATTGAAACTAATAATTACAAGATTTATGTATGTTGATTCCCAACCTAGGGACCAAAGTTAATATAACTAGGTTCAATAAGAAAAACAAATTATATGATGGCATTAAGGGATACATTAAATTACTTTAAACAGTTAATTCCTTTAATTTTTGTATTCCCTCTTGTGGTGAGAGTGCATTCATCCTATAACATATGGAGGTTGAATTTTTATATAAAAAGTCTTAATGAATTTCTATAACTCTTACCAATGGAATGTCAAAGTTATAGGAGCATCCTTACCATAATTCACCCATATGATTGTGAGAGTGGAGCTTCTCTCTTTGAGAATTGAGCTTATTCTCAAATACACTTATGAAAACCAAAATAAGCACAAGGCTTGAAAAAGTTATTGCTATTAAAGCTCATGTTAACACTTAAATTGTTGTGTGGATAATAATACTTTATTTCTCTTAAGTAATCATAGTTCAACTCAGGATAATCAGAAGGCTTGAATATTTAAAAAGATAATATATTAGTGTCTTGGCCTAATTATTTCATTGTAATAAAAAATATGAATAATACTCCTATAAATTTTTCATGCTATCACTAACACCAAGTATAACCTTCATATAAAAAAAAAAAAAAAAAAAGACAATGCTATGAATTGCTTTCCAAATAGAAGAAGCCATGAGACTAGTAGAATGAGTGAAAAGAGAAGCACCATGTAGATATTTCTACTGATAATAAAAGTTGAATCCCATACCAATCATGATATTCCTAGCACTTTAATCGCTGTTGTCACCCTAATTGAAGTGCATAATTCCCAACTCCAAGTGTTTCATAATTTCACAATAATGGATCGGTAAAAAGTGTGCCCTAATGCCGTAACATAGAAACTTCGAGGGAAGGTAACAACATGCTACAATGTTATCGATAAACATTGGAACAATAACAGCAGAACATGTCATTCAGAAAAGAGCAATTCATCAGGTACAAATCCCTAACAAACACAGAATTTAAGCCCGGAAGCTTAATATTTTGCACCAAACTTCTGATCTTGATAGTTCAAGCATTTTTTTTTCCATACTAAAGATATAGAAAACAATTTCATGCTCAAACACAAAAATAACATTTGAGACAATATACTGACAAGATAGAGAAACAGCTCAGTTCTTTGGTGTGTTCTCCAATTCCTTTTTCAACTGCAGTGAGAAGTCATCATTGACATCATCATCATCCCAATCATCCTCCCACTGCTGTGTCACCTCTTTCCCTTCCTCCTTCTCTTTCCACTCTGTCATTTTTAGTTATCATCAGAAAAGAAACAATAATCCATAACACGGACAAATAATACTACTCCTATTTTGAGATCTCATATTTTTTTAACAAATACAAGTACTAACACTACATAGAACAAACAAAGCCAAGAGAATTTCATTATTTCAATTCATTGTGATCCAAAAACACACAAATTATAGACACACTCATAGTTGTTTTCCAACATTAAGATATGCTAAGAGTAACATCAAGCGACAACCAACTTCCTAATTCCTCAAACAGCTAATTACCATAATCAAACAAATAATCACATCATTACACAAATTACCAAAATTCCTACCATGCATCCAATAGGATACCTTAGCAACTTATTTCATCGCCTTGGAAAACTATCTGCATAAACAAAGCTGCTTCAAATAATCTACCGTAGGTCCAGAAAGATCATAATCATAGCCTTATTCATCATCCTTAGATGTAAAAAACCCATGGACTTCTCTACCAAAGTTACTTCAAATTTGAATGATTCGTTAATTTCAATATAAATCCTCGAAGCTTGACAATTTGGAACGATAAAAGAGAAATCCAATAGAGCTTAGTTTTTCTAATTACTTTGATTATCAAAAAAAAAATACGGAAAGGGTTAGTACCTTCATTGATTTCAAATTCTTCAAATTCATCATCATCCTCGAACAAGTCAATCTTCACATCCTCAGTTGCAGGTTTCGGTTCAGTTGCCATTTTTTCCGATGCTAAAAGGAAACAGATTTCTTGCAGTTTCAGAGAGATATAGTCGAAACCCTAACTTTGAAACAGGGGAAATTTCTTAGGAGCGAGGGTTGTGGAGGATTCTGGGTTTATTTATATTTTGCAAGGAAGAAAAACGACATCGTATCGATGGCGGCAATAAAAGCACCGGTTAATAAATAAGATTTTTTTTCTTGGGGTTACAAAAGGGCCTAAAGGCCCACCAACAAAACCACCCTAAACACCATTCAGGGAAAAAAAGATTTTTCAATTTTAAATCATGTATATAACACAAACAATGGGTACAAGACAATTATTAATATTCAAAAGGCAATAAATTAGATAAAGAAGTGGGATTAAAAGCTTCCAAATGTTTCTTTTTTTTTCTAATTATTTTTTACTTTTATTTCTTAAGGTCCAATGTTATTTTCTTGTCTTACTTTTTTTTTTCTTATATTAAAAAAACAATTTGTAGTTAAATTACCATTAATGTCCTAATATTTAAAGAAATCTTAAGTTTTGAAATTGTCCTAAAAAAAGAAATGAACTTTTTTAAAATTAATTTTTTTAACTTAATTAAATTTAATGTTTGAGAGAATTTTTTTTAATTATAAAATTTAATGATGAAACTCATACAATACAATAAGGTCCAGAACCTATCTATCTGTAAATATGCATGGACAAAACATATAAAATAATAATGTTGACCATGTAATTATTTGATGGAATGTATAATGATTAATTCAACTATATTCTTGTTCCACATGGAAATCAAACTTCTCTTGTTTAAAAAACTTGGACATTTATAAAGTGGAGTCATCATGCCTAAGAAGCTTTTGATGGTCAACTTCTCTCCTTGTCTTTACAGCAAATTTACAAGAAAGTATGGTTAATCCAATATGCAAACTAATGATGTTTCAAAATTCAATATGCTTTAATGCTTGAACAATGAGTAATCACACGTTCAAGTCAATATTCCTTTATTTAGAGTTCTCAAAGTATATGGTTAGTGGTAAAATGTCTAATACTTGTAAAACAGACCCTTTTAGTAGGGTTTAGGGACCCTTAGATCATAAAGTCAGTGACTTTTAGTAATAGATTACAATAAATGAGATGATGAGCTTTAAATTCTAAGGAAAATAGTGTTTGTTCTTATTTTTGTATGATAAATGCTTTGAGAATTTAGGTATGAATACTTAAAGAATAGAAATTGTATATCCCTTACATGATTAGTTCAAGGGGTATTTATAGCTCCCGAACCTTGTCATGTTACTAAAATAGAGGGATTAGAGAGTTATTTTTTAGTGATAGCATTAATGAGGAATAAATATCTCTTACACAACATTAAATGATGGAAAAAAAATTTCTAACACCATATTAATGAGGGGTAAATATCCCTTATATAATATTAATGATGATGGATTTTGCCCAGACTCCTCCTAGTAATGTAATTAGCTATGGGCACTGAGAGCTGTTAATAATGGTGGAGTTGAGGTGTTGTGTGTTGCTGAAGGTGCTAAGAATTGATGGAGTGATAAGGCTTGGTTTTGCTCTTGAGTTACTAACACAGCCTAAGTAAGGATTTACACTTGACCTAACTGATGAGTTGTTGAAGGTTCGGTTGAGTAGAATTGTATGCGGTAACAGGAAGATCCGTCCCACGTTTTGGGCCATGTGTATCTTGGTTGTCTGTCATGGAATGACTTGGAAATGTTTAAAACAATTTCCCACAGGAAGTGTCAATGATGATGTCCTAAAAAATTCAAGTAGCTTAGGAATAAGGCTCATATGTTAGATAATTGGTTAATCTCTTAGTTCTAACAATCTGATCCATTATTCCTAGTCAAGGTGGTTGATAGTTGGTGTGTGATGTCTGGTAAGCCAATATGGCTGGTAACAGGTAACCAATGCTTGGTAAACAAGGTAGCTGAAAGCTGGTGCCTGCAAAAAATCCCTTGTGGTAGATGTAGGGACTCTCAGATACTTAAGTAAATATATTTATAGAGAGAGAAAATACAATGATATTTTAGAGAGATGGAGTCTAAAAATATGTATGCTAAAAATATAAAGAATGAAAATATTGTGAACCCTGAACTTTGAGGGTTCATGAAGTATTTATAACCCATGAGTCTTTTTTTTTTTATAGAGAGGGGGTTGAAGTGTAATTTTGCCCCGATAATTTTAATGAGGAATAAATATTCCTTACACAAATATTAATGAGATGAAAATATAGTAAGTCATAAGAAATTTTTATACACCTAGGAGTGCGATCCAAAATGTATTAGTTTAGTAAAACATATCCTAAGGAAGTATTAGTCTCAGGCGAGTTGTCTAAGCTCGTTAAAGGTGAAAAAATAGGCCCAAACATGTTGTGTGGGTCTATGGTTGTTAAGCTCAGGCACAAAGTCCGAGCCCAATGGGGTGTTGAGCTGCACGTCCAATAAGGTATGGGCGTGCACCCATGCACATGCCCAAAGATTCCAAGCATGGGGTTAACACGCTTGTAGCTTTTGGGCCTAGGCATGTTGTTTAGATGTTTATCATTAGTATAACTAATTATTTTTAAATATAAATGCAAGTATAGAAATCTAAATGAAAAAAGATGTCATATTCTTCTCTATGACTGAATAAGTCAAGTATTTTTAACGCATCTTTTTTTTCCACCTTTATAAAGACTAAAATCCTTTGATATCTACTTATATTGTGGTGTATGAAGATGGACATGTACATTTGTCATTTTCTTTTTATTGTTGTAAAGTTAAAAAAAAATATGTCCCTTAATAATCCTATACAACATAGATATAAAATCTGGCCCGACTTGACAGGTTGACTATGAACTCGAGCGACCTGAAGCCTTGATGGAGTTTCAAATGGTCAAAACTCAGACTTGCAATTAGCCTGGTCAAACCTGGGTAAGACCCGATTTTTTTTTTCATATTTTTTTAATAAACCCAAAAGATATAGAATTAATTTGTGAATACCTGACCTCACATATTTTTCTTATAATCTACATACTTATAAAATATTTCTTAACTTTTTCACATGAAAAAACTATATTTATAGTCTAAATTCATATAAAATATTTCTTAACTTTTTCATATGGGATAACTATAGATGTAGTTTTTATTTACATATTATGTAAATAAAACATAATATGTAAATAAAAACTACATCTATAGTTATCCCACGTAAAAGTAGTTTATATATATATATATATTCAAGTTGATTCGATCAACTCATGTGATTCGTGTCATTCCTCGACCGGGTGAAGCCCGGGACAGGTATAATAAATATGCTTGAAAGCTTTAGCTAATCAGCAAGGGAGAAATGAACTCTAGTCTAATGCTTCAACAGAAAAAGACAAGGGAAAGAAAATCGACGTGACCTTTTTGACATGATGTGGACATCGCAGAATCTGAATGGTGATTGGAGGACATTGGACACAAATTACTGGACCAGAGGAGCCAAACCCATCAAAACGAGAACGACTTTTCCCTTTCACAATATCTTTCCTAAGATCCGATTAGTTATCAGACCATCCACGCGTCCTCATAGTACAGATGTCGAATTTAAGTAAAAGAAACCTTAGCCCACCCTCTGACCTACTGCGTGGACAACCCTTACCATCACAATGCTGCTTGCTGTTTTACAAAGTTTTGAAAAAATAACATAGTCAATGAAAAATTATAATTTTTAATTTCTGTGATTTAAAAAAAATTCATAAGTGATAAGTGAAAACTGTAAGTGAGAGCTACGATTTTCAACTGCTATGATTTTTTAAAAAACTAAGTGAGAATTGAAAATGTTTTTATTATACTATTTTTCAAAATCTTTTCTCGTATGGTTAAATTTTTTTTAAAAAAAAATTCGCTAATTTTCAGAAAAAATCTTCTTTCAAGCAAAGCTACCACGCGCTAAATCGAGAGAGTGGAGGAGAACAAAAATAAAGTTCAGATATTTAAATCTAAATTACTTGTCCAACTTCCAAGTTAATAAGATCGAAACACGTGTGCGACTTCTGGAACCTACTCCTAAGAAAATCCAATTCCAACTCCAACACCAGCTTCTGAATGCTATCCCAAAACAAAGCCCACGTGTCACCTTCTTTGAAGGGAACATCGACACGTCGTCATACCTTATTGGATGATTTAACATGGTTCATAAAGAAACTCCGTTGTTGGTACTTTCTGGGTGGGTCCCGTGGAAAGAAAATCAACCAATCAGGTATCTTCATTGTGTTGTGGGAGCCCTAGACACGTGGTGCATGTAGACCTAGCCACCCTGATGCCCTTGTATGATTATCGTCAGAGAGATAACCTACTCAACTACGGTCAGACAGAGAGAGAGAAAGAGAGCGATAGTGATTGTCTGAGAGAGTGGAAGTGAGTGGAAGTGGTGGTGGAAGAGGAGATATATATGGTGGAGATGGGTGGCCCGTGGAAGCTTGGTCCTCCTACCTTAAAGATAAGATAATAATCAATCAGATAATGCTCAGATTCCAGCCAATTTGCTTCAAAACTGGTCACAGGATCACTAACGTTCCAGTAACTGGAAGTCAGAGACCAAGAATGGATTGGTTAATAAAGTATGAAAGAAGAGAAAGTACGTTAGGGTTAAGAAGAATAGTTTGGAGCAGTATCAGAAGACAGGAAGGCAAAAGATGATACCAATATAATCAAATCAAGTAACAGAAACAGAACATCATGGTCTCAAGCTAACGTTGCTATTGATTTCTGATTAGAACTACTGATCTAATACCAGAAAAGCGATATTTGTCAGATGGTTACTGTTGTTTCTTCCGTCCCAGCTCTCCATCATAATAAACAGTTGCTTGATGATATGGGTGGTTTAGAAATGTCAGGTCCCATTACCGGAAAGAGAATAGTGGGGACGCAGTTGACAGTGGAGAGTATGGCAGACAAGTGCATGGATATGGTGTCGTTGGTTAGTACGGACGCGGAGAATATGAGAACGACACGTGTTCTGGGTTTATATCGGATGGTTTAAACAGGGTACAGTGGGTTAATGATGCGTACAGGAAGATGGTGATGGTGAGCCAGCAAGATGACGGGAAGTGACCGGAGGTTACTGCATATTTGGTGATTAATCTAAAAAATGGTTGAGTCATTAAGGATCAGCTTAAGTGGTGACTGGATGGGAATTTAGGTGAATAACCATCGCGTGCATTCTAATTCCTACCCCAATAAAACTAAAATTTTGAGAATCACATTTTCCAAGCAAAAACAAAAAATAAATTAATATAAAGAAAGATCTTGTTCAATAATTGTCAACTATTTCTCCATATATGATGGAGACGCATTTTAATTTGTCGACAAGAGAAAATTAGAGCTCGCAGTATATCATTCGGATATTATTATTAATTATTAATTATTAATATTAGATAGAATAAAATATATACCCTTAATTATTTTTATTATTTGCAAAAGCATTTTAAGATAATGTTGAAATGATTAATAAATATGCATATTGTTGAATTTGCAACCCATATATACTCTTATCTTTTTAATTTTACTTGTGCAATAGATATCGTCCGACCAGATGTTCGAATTTAAGCGTGGATTTACAAGAAAGGATGCAGGGTGCCATACCGAAAGCAACCAACCCGATCATTGCATTTGGTCGTTACCCTTTAAAGAAAGAAGATGGCACAGCAACAAATCTATCAAATCTTTCTTGCGTCCTCTTCTTACAGTAGTAGTACTCTTCACATTCTCCACACCGGCTGGCTGGCGCGTGACACTCTTCCACAAATAGGAATGTATACATATCCTCCCCATCATCATAATGCTAAACTAAACTCTCTTTTTTAACATTCTTGTTGAAAGTTGATATAGTTTGACTTGATTAATTTGATGAAGTAACATGTTTAAAAATTAGTTTGATTTTTTTAATAAAATTAAGATTGATTTTCTAAACAAAATTATTAAAAAAATTTAATTGTTTGGATTAATTCGTTTAACGTATGACTTAGATTTCACATCAAATTAATCTTAAATTGGATTGAAAAAAAGCTAAAAAAAATAAAGAAGTTATTACAGCCCAAGAGACATTTTAGTAAAATAATATTACTGTCTTGGATTAAAAAACTTTGAACTAGGGATAAGTTTCCTTTTATTTAAATCAAATCAATAATTCGAGGATAATTTTTCTTTACTCAACCATTGTTGTTTTTTACATAAAAAAAATATTTGGAGCGCGTGTAATAACTATGTTTTTTTAGTTAACGAAACCAAACCAAACCTAATCGAAGCCTTATAGACACCGGCTAGTCGTACCTAGTGAGGTTGAACATATGGTGGAGGGAGAGCGCGTGAAGGAATTAAATTCTGAACGAGTTTTTTATGTGAAATGCTAATAGAAGCAAACCACGTGTGCCCATTCTCGAACCTAACAGAACCACCTTTTTGTGGCATTTCCACTTCAGTTAACAGTGACTCTACATTCACAGCCTAGGCTACGTGTGACGTGTCCCCATCCTTTCGGCAATGCTCTACACATTCCCTTCTCTAATTGGTTCCTTACTATGGGACCATCCTCAACGCTCTCAATTACGCTACTTTTTTTTTCTCCCTCACTGGACCCCACTTGTCCAAGAACTTCTGCCCAATAACATCTCCTAAATATTTCTTCCTTGCCCTAACACGTGTTGCTTTTACACCTTCTCACCGTCTAACCTATGATTATCGTCTGAGCTAAGCTACCTCCAGATAGAGAGAGAGAGAGAGAGACAGTCTTTTTTTTTATAGAGAGAGGGGGAGAGTGAAAAGGAAATGGATGGTTGTAATGGCTGGCATGTGATAAGAGGAGCTGCTGCTGACGCTTGTGGTCGTGCTGGTGCTCAGGATAAAACGATAATCAACCGGATAATGCATAGATTCCGACCGATTGCACCGAAGCCGGCTGCCGGTACTGATCTAGACTCTAGCTCTTCAGTGATTGGCAACAAAGAATTGGTAGCTTTCAAGACAACTAGAAGAAAGAGAAAGTACGTTAGGGTTTGTAAGAGTAATAAATTGAAGAAAAGCAAAAGGGTGCCGGGAGTACCATCGTCAGATCAAGAAAAGGAAAGAGAAGGGGAAGGAGAAGGGGAAGGAGGTGATTTCAGCAGTGTTGTTACTTTACAGTTATTACCAGAGAGAAGTGAATCGAAGGATGATGAGTCGCAATTAGAAAGAATGGGAAAGACATGGTGCAATAATGATAATTCTCAAGATCTTGCCGTAGATAATATCAAAGAATATGTCGATGATCAAGAAAAGCAAGAACAGCCCATGTGTTTTAAGTTCAAGTTAAAGCAGCCCATGATTGAGGGTTATGGTAAGCCAGATCAGATGTTCGTGATGCTTCCTCAAAAGAGGGAAACTACAGTAGCGGAATCCTGGGTGACGGTAGAGTGCGTGACAGACATATACAGTACATGCATGGATGGTAGAGCTATATTATTAGGGTGTACAGACGTGGAGAGAATGAGGAATCTGGAGGGGGACACGTGTCCTGGATTCATATCGGACGGTTTGAATCACGTACAATGGATAAACTGGGCTTACAAGAAGATGGTGGAGATGGTAACGAAGGAAGATAGTAAAGAGAGAGTACAGCTGTATGATACAGTACCAGAAGTAATGGTTTGGTTGGTGATAAAGGAAAAGTTGTTGCCTTTTGTGGACTGTGCCTCTGCGTTTAGCTGCTGGGTTAGGTTACAGAACTCGTGGCAGAAAGAGAAGGGTTCACAGACGGTTGTTCCTTGTGATGTTTGGAGAATGGATTGTGGAGGGTTTGCATGGAGACTGGATGTTGACTCTGCACTCAGTTTGGGCCGTTGATGAAGAGTACAGATCAAACGTCGACTAATAAACAGGTAATTACTGTGTGGATTATTGTTTTTTTTTTTTAGACAAAATTCATAAAACAAGCTGTCATTTAATTAGCGCTAAGAAGTGCTTCCCAGTCAGAGCAATATGGCAAACGAGAGCGGGAACCATAGGCCCCTGCCCATCTTTTCCTTGTTAAATGTAGCTATTTTATTGGCCAGGGATGATATATATATATATATATAGGAATTTGTGAAAACAAAATAAAGCCGAAAAGAAATCAAGAACAACGACAATATTAGGGACAGGTGGACGAGTACTTAGGCTGCAACAACAAAAGTTATTTAGCTTGAAAACAACATCAAGATCCAACCAAGAATAAATAAAAAACTACAGTTTCACCGTTATAAAAATGTGAGAATCATTAAGTATTTACTGGGTGTTTTCTGCTCCTTTCCAGGTATTTTAAAGGGACTCAGCTAGCTGGCCCACTTTTCCCAACTCTCATATTCGTATCATCTACTTTCTAATTAAGATGAGATCATGCATGCTTATATTATATATTATGCTTACATTACATTAATGATTAACTATGCAATTATCTCAGACAGGTTTAATTTCATGCGTGAAATATCACTCATGTACACACGTACGCATAACCTAAATTATTTATTCACATTTTCCCTTAAATAGGAAAAAACATAATTTCACGAATCGTTTTAAGGTGAGAATGTTAGAAGATTAATTATAAGTTAAGTATGCATAAATAAATCCTTTAAAGTTAATAACAGTGATATAGTTAATTAATACGGGTTCTATATATATGGTTGGTGTGTGTACATATATAACAGAGAAAATTAATAAATATTCTCTCTAAAAACTGAAAACCAAAGTGTTAATTAATGCCCGCATAATTACCTAAACAAGTTTAATTTAGCTACTTAATTATTATAAACTCAAACCGAACGCCAAATTAATTATTGTAAAGTAGAAACAATAAATTATTTAAGTTTAGAAGAATAAAGAAAACTCAATCCCTTTAAAATCTTTTAACTCTCCACCTTAAATCTTATAACAATTTCTTTCTTTTCACCTTTAATTATACGTACCAAACCCACACCCTTGGAAGTGAATCAAAGAAATATTATATGGAATTTCGAAATGCTTGCAAGCATCAACACATCTTTAATTTAATACAATTATATATTCAAGCCAGATATTTGAATTCTTCCAAATTAAAGGATAAGAACAAGAATGAAATATTGCTTGAAGCTGCTGGCTGACTCACTATTCTATATTCTGCATATATATTTATCTTGATTGAACAACAATAGATAAAGCTTCCTTTTTAATTCGTTACCCGCCGTCCTTATTGATCCTCTATTTATTCTACATGTACATTAACTATTTTTTGATTCATGTTACATGCAGGGCCGGGTCTTATTATAAAAAAGATAAATACTTTTTTGACGGTGACAGGAAAAGAGTTACTATATATGCAAAAGTCATGGAAGTGTGTATATATATATGATCTGCACTGTAGTTGCTGGAAGAACAACAGCCAGGTTACTCCAAGTTCAAGTTCGGTATGCAGAAATCTGCAGACAATGCTGGAACTACAACGTCATGTAAAGATCTGCAGTTCAGGAAATACGTGGATTAAAGGACGGTATGCAGAAATCTGCAGACAATGCACGTTGATATAGTCAAACTGTGAATTTGTAGGAACTGATTGTTAATGCAAAATTCATGACAACATGTCTTGGAACAATATGTGTAATATTACACGTGTTAAAGAGTGACATAAAATCATAAAATTATTCTTGGAACTTTATTTGAAAATTGAAGTTGGTGGATTGAAATGGTTCTTTAATATAATATTAGAGTCTTAATGACCAAATGGTCACGAGTTCAAATTTTACTATCTTATTTTAATCAATAAAATTAAGCATTAAGTCTTTATAAGTTTCAAATCTTAAGGGTTTTCATTTGAAGGAATGTATTAGAGAGTAATATAAAATTATTTTTGGAATTTATCTAAAAACTTAAGTTATTAAATTAAGATAGTTCTTTGACATATGCAAAGTTGAGAATAATTGGGAGGCTTGACCTATTGGTTAACCAACCTTTTCTATATATATATGTGTAAGGCAATATACAATAGTAATGGTGGGGTTACAATACAAGAGTATGACTACAATATTTCCTATATAGTACATTAATATGCCCCCTCAAGCTGAGGGTGGAGGATTAACCTGAAACTTGAACTGAAAAGCAGTAAATGGAGCAGTAAGAAGTGGCTTAGTAAAAACATCGACAAGTTGATCGTGAGAGGGGATAAAACAAATCTGAATCTCTTTCTTCGCAACCATGTCTCGTACAAAATGATAGTCAACCTCAACGTGTTTAGTGCGAGCATGAAAGATAGGATTTGCAGATAAATAAGTAGCGTTTAGATTATCACACCAAAGGATTATATTTTAATATATATTAAAATACTTGAAGTGGAAAAAAATTAACAATTTAAGGACTAGATTATAAAGAAATAAAAATTTTAAAAGGCATATTTTAAAATCAAAACTGGACACATCTAGCTAGATATGGACATATTTGGTTGACGCTTCCTAATAAAAACTGGACATATCTTTTTAAGGTTTAAAATCTTGAAACACCTACACCCCGTTTAATTTTGTGAGGCTGTTAAGTGCCTCTACTCAAGATTTAATTTCTACTTGTAGTTTCTCCTTATTAGAAAGAAGAAATAAAGATTAAGTACCTTAATTGATCGGAAAATTAATGGTTAGACAATTAATTAGTCAATGATTGATCACACAATTATTATCGGATTAAAAGATTGGAATGCCCAATAAGATAAGATAATATTCCATTAACTAGCAATTCTACCATTTAAAAAAGAATATAGGTAAACTAATCATTACAACATTTGATGAATAATTAGTGTAGGTAATAGATAGAGACTACTTTCTTGACTAAGTAGAACTTGATATTTGTTTTTTATGGAACAACCAGTATTAGATGCGCCACGAGATGGCTCTTTATAACTCGCCTCTATAAAACTATATCTGAACAAAACCCTAATGTTTGTATGAAATCTCTTAAGTTCTTACCATTTCCAATGATAATGTTACACTCAATCACAAATAATGCAACCCTGTATGTATCCTTTCCATGAGCTAGATGGATATATTGTATTAGGGGTGATCATTTTTGGTTTGGTTCGGTTTTTTTTTTAAACTAACCAAACCGATTTTTTTTTAAAAAAATCGAAACGGAACCGAAATAAGTTCAAACCCCGGTTTCGGTTTGGTTCGGTTTTTTAGGATAAAAACCGGTTCAAACCGGTTTGGCTCAGTTTTTTAGGACAAAAACCGATTCAAACCGATTTGGCTCAGTTTTTTCGGTTTGTCTCGGTTTTTTTCGATTTGGGTTCGGTTCGATTTTTTCGGTTTCAGGCTTATAAAACCGAACCGGTCGGTTTTTCAAAATTTTAATTGGTTTTTATTCACGGTTCGGTTTTTTCGGTTATTTATTTTCTAGTTTTCTCGGTTTATTCGGTTTTTTAGTTTTTTTGTTCACCCCTATATTATATGGCAATAGCTAGTTGTGCTGGGAACTAGCTAGCTAGCATTGACTACTCCTAAAAGGCATTCTTTTATCAGTCATTAAATCTCTCTAATATTGATACAAGGCCTATCCAAACAGAGATGGAGAACGCAAAAAAACACGACTTACCATAATAATATTATGGTGGTCAATAAAATCATGTATGATTTATCTGATCAATTGAATAATCTAGAACAAGCCATGGTAGAAAATTAGAAAAAAGCAATAGAAACATTGACAAAAAAATTTCCATTGTTTTTCACCGATGAAAATTATGATGGAATAAAAAAATAAAAAATTCCTTTGACAATTATGTCGGCATTGTTGACATGTCAAATTATAGATGAAAATTTCATTAGTAGTTTTAAAATGAACTAAAACCGAACAATTCCTCTCCTCTCCCCATTTATTATTCTTTTTCATTTAACAAAACATAGTAGTAGCCCTCCCCCGTTCATAAATCTAGCATCGAGAGTACCTATCCTTTACCCATCTCAAGTTTGATTTCTTCTTCTTCTTCAATTGATAAACTTAGAGTTTGATATTATTGAATCCAATGTGATTATTTAGGGTTTTTACCCAATTTAGGGGTGATTTTGTTAGGCCAAATTATATTTATATTGTTACTGTACTTTTAAATTCTTATTATGCAACCCAAAATTTTCTTTTAGGGTTACAACCATAAATCCAGTGTTGTCTTTTTGTAATGAAGCAAACAAGGGCGGAGCCAAAAAATGAAATTAAAGGGGAGGCAAGATTTCAATTGTTTTATTGTTTTAGCTAAAACCATATAGATTATTAAGGGAGGGGTTGGAAAAACAATTTCCTTACGGGGGTCGGGGCCCCGCCGCCCCCTGTCTTCGCCCCTGGAAGCAAACTTGATTAAAATGGTTTTAATGAAAAAAATATTGTGATTATGACTTTATTATCAAGTGTGGTTTTGTTATTACAACAAAATTGATAATTAAAGACAAATAAAGAAAATGAATGTAAAGATATTTCCTTTGTTAGATCAATTCTATTAATTTTGACATGGGTATAATGATTGACAGGACCCTTTATGAAGATGGAAGCAATCTTTTGGTCAAGATCTTGGTGGATTCATATGCCCTTTTCGAAGTGAGAGCAAGGATTGTAGAATGAGTTTATGACTTGCAACAATGTTGCCTAGTCTATGGTTAGCATTAGCAATTAAATTTCAAAGAAATGATGTATGTTATTTGTAAAGATATCATAATATCTAAAAATGGGATAATGTTTAAACTTGATTATATTGTTAGGCTTCAATGCCAAGTACGTGGTTTTTTTTTCTATATATAAATTTCATTTTTATAAGTTGTTAAGGTTAAAGATGTGAATTTTCTATTTTCAAATAGATTTCACTGATCTTTGATTATTATTATAACTGGTCTATACAACACATGCTTCATCAATTAATTGTGTCGGTGATCGTGTTATGAATCTAGGTGATGATTATAAAGATACACCTAATATAGAAGTTATTGACCAAGGCTCAACCAATAAGAAAAACAGAGCATACATCCATACTTAGCCTATTTCAGGCAAAATTATAGCAGAATAAAAGGGTGACCTATCTATGTAATTAATATTTTGTGTTATTGTAAACCCTGATTAAAATTTTCTGAGATTTATAAATATTAAAAATCTTGATTCAGAAATAAAATGGGTAAAATTAAACCTAGAGATTGTGATGTTAATAATAACATGGATAAAAAGTATTAAGACAATGAAAGATTGGATCAACCATGATCACCTGCGGCCCGTGTCATGGAATATATTGGGTTTAATAAATTTTTATTCAATTATATGATAAAAATAGATCCTCATAAAATTGAGTATCAGCCTAAAAAAAAGATATTTATTTGAGACAATGATAACCCTATAAAAAAATAAACAAAAATAAATCATACAGTCTATTTCTCAACCAATCCAATATTAAAAGATAAAATCAAGAAAATAAGTAAATAAAAACAATTACAGGACCAAAACAAAAAAAAACATATCTGATTGGTAGGTAAACTCGTCAAACATGTGAGTCAGGTAACCTCGTCAAACCTATGAGTCAGGCACCTCAGGCTAGCACGCCAAACTTGTGAACCGCGTTATGGATTCCACTGGGATTATAATTTATTTTTTTTCCAAAACTATTTTTAATTTAACAATACGATAACAAAAGTAGACAATCACAAAAATAAACACCAATCCAATACAAAGATTTTTTTAAAAAATCATGATAACCTTATAGAAAGCGAAATGAAACCAATTATAAAATTAAATTCTCAATTAACCCAATAACTAAGGATAAAATTAAAAAAATTAAAAGAAGTTAAACTTGTCAGACCCGCAAACCAGGTTAACTAGCCACACTTGTTATTAGGTTCATGAATTTTATAAAGTTTAATAACATGGTTTTTCTTTGAAACTGGCAACCTAGGTTACCCTTACAAGCACACAAACTACACTAACTTTATATAAAAGCAAAAATTAAAAAAAAAATTACAAAGTTAAATTCTTAATCTTTAAGGAATCGACAAAAAACAAATTTTTTAAAAATAATAAAGTAAAACACTATAAATTATTATTATAATACACAGTGCAATGAATGCAGATAAATAATAATTTTCTACACCTTTTAATTTTTTTTTTGTTAATATTAATAACAAAAATACAAAGAAAAAACAAGAGACAAAAAAGATAACAAAGTGGGTCCAAAGTGTACTATAATTATAAAAAGCAAACTGGTCATTAAAATGACAATATCGTCCTCATTAAAAGAGATTAGGAAAAGTATTGAACATGGTATAATATTTCCTATTAATTAGCTACTGCTTGAGAGAAGGTTTGATAAATTATAAATTAGTTTTTTAGTTTTGTAAAACGAATTAAATAGTCTCTCTAGATTTAAGACAAAATAATTAGTTACTTGACCAGTTTTGACCACGTTTAATTATAAAAATATTTAATTCGTTTTTCAAATAAGAGGGACTAATATATAATTTACAATATTATATTAGGGTATATAACCTTTAATTTTAGTCACATTCGCTTGAATCTGGTTATATTAACCAATTAATTGTTTCACATAAAAAATTATAATTTTATGAAGTTTTTTTTAAAATATATTTTATGAATTAAAATATATATTTTTATCTAATTTGTAGATTAAAAATAAACTCCAATTAAAATATTAAAAAGTTATTATTTACTCAGTAGTGGGTGATTCTGACCAGTCAGATTTACGTCTGCCATAACTAAATGAAGATATGCTCCAAACAAATTAGAAGAAAGACTTAACAAATACATTTATGGATCAATAAAACATGTCTAAACCTAAGAAGAGATTTGGTCACGCTAGACCATAATAACAGCTTAAAAGGACCATAACTTTTGATCCGATTGTTAGATTGCGCTCGAATTTTTACAAGAGTCTTCGAATACCATTTTCCTCATAGTAGTCACAGCGTCGCTATGCGGACCGTCAAATATTTAGATATAAAAAATCTCGTCAAGACCTTTAATTTTGGCAGTTTTGAGATTTGGTTTTGTTATTTTTAAACCGGTCGACTACTTTAACTGACTATTACAAATTGGTTGAGCAAAAAATAATAAAGTTTGACCAACTCACGCTTTAAAAGCGCAACATTTACTTAAATGTCGCGCTTAGAAATAATGATATTTAGTAAATATTGTGTTTCTGAAGCACAATATTGTTAAACTGTGTTATTTTAATAAAAAAATTTGCTACTATATCAATTAGTCAATTTTAAAAAAAACTTTTGAATGTTAATTTCACAATTTATCCATTTTGTAGCTGCATTTCTTATCTATAATGGAGGTAAAATGAATGATTAATAAAGATTACGAGGTTTTGAGAAGTTAGCAAAGTAGGTTTATAATATGAAAATTAGGATCACACTAATCTTGATAAATTCATTAAAAAATTACTGTTAGCATATTCAAAATACTAAGAGCATATGGAGATGCTCAACATGAAACTAAAAATAAAAAATATATATTATTTTAATTTTTTAATGTTTAGTTTACATGATTCAAGAAGTGTGTTAAATAAAATATTATTTTATCGTTTTTATTATAAAATTGTTTTTTCTATATATCTTGTAAAAATTTAAAATACTATTAATGGTAATAGTTTTTTTTCCTTTGATTTTATTTTAGATTTATGTTTATCTTTTATGTGACTATCATGGTTTAATAACCCTTATTATGATTGTGTAAAGTTTATCTTGGTTAATTAAGATTATTTTTTTTCAATTGATTTTTTTTAAAAAATTATTATTTAATATTAAATTAATTATGAATAATTCAAGTTATTTTCATAACTCTCAAATTAACCGAGTCCTATAAAATTATTAAAATAATTTTGTGTTAAATATATTAAAATACAATCAATTCTTCTAGATAAACTATATTTATACTATTTAAAACACTATGTTATCGATTTAACTCTTCTGCTACTAAAGATGCTCTGAGAATATGTTTTTGTCGGGTACCGGTAACTAGTTTAATTAAGTACAGTTAGACAAACTCTACGAACAAGGACAAGCGCCTTCTTGGGCATCTCAAAAAGCAGCTTAATATTATAATATCTCGCTGACGTAGTCCGATGCGACTTGTTCCTCAGGCAATTTTAATTAAATCTTTCATTAAGAAAAAGTGACTTGTTCGTACAGTTTTATTTTTTCAAAAATTACTTTATCAATTAATTTTTTCACTGTGCTACAAACCCAAAACACTCTGTTTAATGTCATGGTGGACCGATATTGGCTTGAAAATTAAAGCTGGCTTCTAGCAAAAGATTTTTTTTTTTTTTTTTGTTAATTCTCATACACAGATCTGTCGGAAATGGAGATTTCTGTGGCTGCTACCTCCTATTACACCTGATAGCCATGTTTAGAGTTGCGGTTAAATTAACTTCTTATTAAATTTTAAATTTTAAATTTTAAGTTTTTTTTCTTTAATTTTTTTTAAATTTTTAGATTATTTTGATATCCAAAATAAATTTTAAAAAATAAAATAAATATTATTTTAATTTTTTAAAAAAATATTTTGGAAAACAAAATTCTTCACCGAACTATAAAACAAGCACGACGTGGCTGACATCTATGCTTCCTTGATTGGTGATAGTGTTAATTCTCTTTCGTAGGATTTTGGTAGAAAAAAGGGTTTTTGTTATGGTGTTTGGTGATCAGCTATGTATAGATTTAGAGTGCGTTGTAATTGTGGTATTAGTTTTTTTTCAAATGATTTTTGTTTGGCTATAAAAATATATATTTTTTAAAAAATTTATTTTTAATATTAGTACATCAAGATGATTCAAAAACACTAAAACAAATTAATTTGAAATAAAAAAATAAAATTTTTAAAAGCACGATTCAACCGCAAAAATAAAACACGTCGTTAATGTTTTTGGAGGAATTATCGTGATTATGAAGTGTGATCCTAATATTTAGAGCTCGTTTATTTTTGCGTTTCAAAAGCGATTTTAAAATAAAATAAATTTTTTTAATTTTTTTCTATGCTTCAATTAATTTTTTTGTGTGTTTTCGGATAGTTTTGATGTGCTAATGTCAAAAATAAATTTTAAAAAATAAAAAATATTATTTTGATGTATTTTCAATTAAAAAAATATTTTAAAAAGAAATTGTTAGCACAATACTAAAATAGTCTTTTACTACATCCTTGTCCTTCACATGGCTACTAATAGTAAAACAATCCATCTTTCACACAGTCACCGAGGATATATCACATCGGATTGCAAAAAGCAACTTTAATTTTGTTTTTTTTTTGTCAAATTAGCACAATAAACTTAAAAATTTAGAAAAATAACATCTTTTGGAAAAAGATTTGATGAAATGAGATAATTTGACTTTGTCGCGCTTCGAAGTGTGACATTAATTAAATGACATGCTTTTGAAGCACAATAACTTAAGATGTTGTGCTTCACAAGCACGACATTAATTAAAATTTAAATAAATTAAACACCAACAGCACACAGATGTTCCCCCTCTCTAAAAAAAAACCCACGATCTCCCCCAAATCTCTCTTAAAAAACTTGTTAATCACTTAGATTTTTCCTTAAAACAACTAAAGACCAAACTCTTCCTAGTCTTTAAGTATCATTTAATGTTTTCTGTTGAAAATCCATTGTTCTTTTTGCTACCACCACCACCGTCGCCGCTGCCCCAACCATTCTTGAAGTGATGCTTTGTACGGGTCGGGGAATGCAAAAAATCAACTACAGATAACATATTTCAGTCGATATCAATACAAGTGATGCCTTGTACGCCATTACTTGTAGGGGTAAAAATGATAATTATGATTGGTTAGGTCGGCATAATGATTATGTATCACAGTAGGATGCCCAAAGAAATGAGATATTTACGAGATGCATCATGTGATTACTGAAAAGGAGTATATGATTTGATACATGAGTATAGCACGACGTATCATTACTCCGGATCCCGAGAATGTTCTTCCACTTAGATATATGCAGTACGAGCAACACGTCCAGCGGATTCAACATTACATAGGTAATATTTGTTATCTGTAATGTCTTTTATGATTAATATTTGTTATCTGTTGAGTTTTATGTGTTTATCGTTTAATTTAACATTAATGTTTATTGATATTAGGTTGACTTCTTGCTACGAGAGGGTCAAGAGGTTGCATTTTATCTTTGTAGTACTGATGAAGAAAGTGAAGTTCACACCGTAACGTTCTAGTGGTTAAATGTTTACTGCACTTGACTTGAACCATTTAGAGAGAGACCAACTTTTGAGAATGCCATGGCAAAAAATGAGACCACTCAGACAGGAGCAGAAAATGGATCCAGTTGTTCTACCGATGAGTCCGGATCATCTAGTAGATGACGTAGATGTTGATAGATAGATGAATTAAGTTTATATATTTTGGGATTGCTTGAATATTGTATTATTGAATTATTTTATATTTATTTTGTGTACACACACACACATGCATTCCTAAAGCTACTTATGATTATGGAATATGAAAATATGTTGAGTTTATTTAGAATTTATTGATTGTTGTTATTATGGTTTTTTACATGGTTTTTTAAGTGATATAAAATTTTTTGGGCATGGTTCATATCTAGAGAAAACTTTGTCCAAATCTTGATAAACTTGTAAATATTTTAAATCTCTAAAATCATAAAGTAAATAAACTTTTGAATTAAAAAAAATTATGATTTTATAAACTTTTTCAGGTTTAAAACACGAAAATAACCCAAAACCTTATAGTAACAAAAACAGTCTGACTATTTTGGCTACTGTCCAACTGTTTTATTAAATGTCTTGTCGTTTTTCAAAACGATCTTCTTAAGAATATTACAGTTGTGAACCGTAACATTGAATCACGACATCGAATCAAATTTTGCGGTTAAAAAACGTGACATTTCATTAATATCGTGGTTATGAACAACGACATTAGTAGTTGTGATTTTGAAACGTGACATGTATCAAATGTCGCGATTTTAAACTGCAACATTATGGAAATGTCGTGTCTCTGAACTGTAATATTATCAAATTATGTTATTTCACCAAATATTTTCATCCTATACTATTTTGGCATTAAATTATATTTTGGATGCTAATTACCCAATTTATCCTTCAATTTTTACTTTTTATCATCAACTATTAAAATGTTTTGTTAAAAAAACAAATATAATTAAAAAAAAACACGATTAGTTAAAAAATATTAAAATATTAAAATAAATTTAATTTTAAAATAGTTTTAAAATAAGAAATATAGAAGAGGTATATTCTCGCTATTTTTACCATCTTTATCTACAAAACCAACCCTAAAAAAATACCAATTATTCAAATATCGAAATCAAACTCTATCTTTGATATTTTTTATTTTAACCATTCACAATAGGTGATAAATACAATTTGCATTATTCCATCTTCGTCTATTTAAGCAAACTTCGTTACAACCGGCAAAACCAACAAAGAATACCAAAAGACCATTTAAATGAAAACATTGAAAGACACTTTTGTGTTATTAATTTTCATTTGTCCTACTATGGGGACCATCGATGTTCCCAAGAATTATAAGTTGCCTCTATATATATATATATATATATATATATATATATATATAAGGTACGTGGCTAGCTTTTTTTTTCAAATTATATAAAAAGATAAACACAGTGAATTGTTATAATATTTTCTATATTTGTTTACACATTTTTTTATTCTATTTTTTTAAAATTATTTTTATATTATTTTTATTTTTTAATAATAAGATGATTGAAAATTTAGTTTTGTAATTTTTTTCTTTTTATTTTATCTTTATACGAGGTTAAAGTAGTATGAGAGTTTGTTGAGGTAACCCAGGTTGCTCCATTTTATAGATGTGGTGTTTTTTTTAATTGAACTTGATTTTTTTATAATCTATTTTTTTTCATAATGTTAAAAAAATAGTTTTAAAGAAAAACCTTATTATTAAACTTTATGAAGTAACAAAAAATAAAGGATGTGGGGGAAACCACTATTCACCCATTGCACCGTGGATTATAATAGTAATCTTCAATGTTTTGTTTTTTTTTTTTAGAATTTTTTTTATGATTTTCTCTCAAATCTATTTTTATCGATTTTATCTTTTAAAATTAAGTTTGTTGATAATTTATTTTTGTATTTTGCTTTTTTTTATTTTGCCTTTTTATCAGGTTAACATGGTTTAAAGGTTTGTCAAGATAACTAATGTTACCCTGGTTTACGAGTTTGGTGGGTTTTATTTTTTTATTATTGAACTTGATTTTTTTTATAGTTTATTTTTTCTCATATAGTTAAAAATTAGTTTTAGAGAAAAGTCATCTTATTAAACTTTATAAAGTAACAAAAATTAAAAGGTGTGAGGAAATTATTATTCACCCACACATTGCACTATGAATGATAATAGTAATCCACAATGTTTTGTTTTCTTTCTTTTTTCTTTATTTTTTTTATTTTTGTTATGTTTTTTTTTTAATTCACAATGTTTTGTTTTCTTTCTTTTTTCTTTATTTTTTTTTAATTTTTGTTATGATTTTTTTTTCAAATTCACAATGTTTTGTTTTCTTTCTTTTTTCTTTATGTTTTTTAATTTTTGTTATGATTTTTTTTCAAATTTGTTTTTGTTGATTTCATTGTTTAATATTGAAATGGCTGAAAATTTAGCTTCATAATTTGTTTCTTTTTATTTTATCTGTCTATAAAGTTAACATGGTTTGCATGTTTGCTAGAGTAACCCGGGTTGCTCTAGGAGTTTGGTGGGGTACCTTTTTTTAATTGAACTTGACTTTTTTATTGTCTATTTTTTTTCTCATATATTTAAAAAATAGTTTCAGAAAAAAGTTATGTTATTAAACTTTATAAAATCCATGAACTTATTCACAAGTTTGGCTAGTTAACTTGGTTCGTAAGTCTGACAAGTTTAACTTTTTTAAATTATTATTTTTTCATCCTTAGATATTGGGTTAATTGAGAATTCAGTTTCATAATTAGTTTCGTTTTGCCTTTTATGAAGTTATTGTGATCTAAAAAAAATTTCGATATTGAGTTGATGTTGAATTTCACAATCATCTATTTTTGTTTATCATATAATTAAATAAAAAATAGATAAAAAAACAAATTATAATCTCAGTGGAGTCCATAACCTAGTTCACAGGTTTGACGTACTAGCCCGGCTTACCCGATTCACAGGTTTGACGAGTTTACCCTCCGATAGAATATGCTTTTTCTATTTTTGATCTTTTAATTGTTTTAAATTTATTTTTTTTATTTCTTCTTTTAATATTGGATTTTTTGGGAAATGGACTGCATTATTGATTTTTGTTTGCTTTCTAGGGATAATTGTCTCAAATAAGTGTTTATTTTTAGGTTGGTGCTCAATTTTATGAGCATATTATCATATAATTAAATAAAAATTTTTATTATAAAATATTATTGAATCTAATAGAGTCCATGACCTGGGTTGCGGAGGGGCGATGTCGATCATTATCTCAATATGTTTTAAAACAATTATTATCTTGAAGTTTTTTTAAAAGCTAAGTCATGTCTTATCGATCATTAAGGTTGTATTTGAACCTATGAAATCAATTAATTTAAGTCGAGCTAGCTCTCACACGGTTTAATAAATACTTGAGTTAGACAAAGAGTTGAGTCAGGAGGTTTCAAAATTAACCCACTTGGTTAGGTTAATAACACTATTAAAAAATTCTCCGTGCTCTTAATATTTTTTTACATTTTTTTTTAAATTGATTCAGCCCCTGGCGGAGCGCGGACCAATATACTAGTTAGAATTATAAACGTAAAATATTGGTGGAATAACACCGTTTGAAAAACAATTGGTGAAATAACACACTTTCACCTTGTCGGGCTTTAAAAGCGCGACTAGGTGAAAGTTCAATAATCTGGCTCAACTGGTTGACCAGTTGGATCCAATTGTATTAACTGGTTAACCGTTTCACATAAAAACTATAATTTCATGACCTTTTTCTTCCAAATATATTTATGAGTCAAAATATATATTTTTATCCAACTTCTAGAATAAAAAATAGACTTAAATTAAAATCTCAAAACATTATTATTCGCACAATAGTTATCCTTTGTTTTCAATGTTAATAATGTAGTCAGACTTATGATGACGATTGATTTTGAGTAGTCAGGTGTGGATATGCCATAACTACAAGATGATCTGCTCCAAATAGATTACATGGATGGGCTAACAGATAATTTATGAACTAGTGGGATAGGTCTAGGACCAAGAGGAGGTATGGTTGCGCCAGAGCAGAATAACGAATTAAAAGGGTCATTATTTTTTATCCGATCGTTGGATTGCACTCAAATTTTTATAGGAGTTTTCAAAGGCCGTTTGCCCTATTGTATCTACTGTATTGTTATGCTAACCGTTGATTCTTTAGATATTAAAAATTTGGCCGAGACTCCTTTGATTTTGACAGTTTTAAGATCTTTCTTATTAATTTTAGAATCAATCGACCAGTTTCACTGACAATTATGACCCGACCGATTGGTTAAGTTAAAATTGTGATATTTATTAAATATGGTTTCTCAGAAACACGATAAGAATTTTTTTTTAGAAGATATTATTTCATCAATTTTTTACGTTTACTGTACATGTTCAATAACATGACAATCTGCTGCCGGCCACTGAAATTCTTCAACCCGTAGGTGATGGTCAGTGATTGATCTCCAATCAACCCCATTGTTCCAGTACTAAAACACCAACATAAAACTTGATCAAACATGGATCAAACCATCTCCCCCATCGATCCAAAGAGTGGCTTCAACCCCATAACAAAGATTTTCCATAGCATGAGACCCTCTCTTCATCTCCCTCCAGAGGACACTCCTTTCACTATAGCTGAATATGCTCTCTCACGCCAAGCCGACTCTCCATGGCCTGATGGCATTGCTCTAATCAACTCAGCCACAGGCCAACAACTTTCCTACTCAGATTTCACTAAACAAGTCAAGTCCCTAGCCTTCTATCTCCAAAACGTTACCAAACTCTCCAAAAATGACACTGTGTAATTTATTCTCTGTCCAAACTCCATTCAAGTCTCCATTCTTTACTTCTCTCTTCTTTCCCTTGGTGTAATAGTCTCCCCTGCAAATCCCATAAACACTGAATCAGAGATTTTACACCAATTCAGTCTCTCTAAACCAGTAATTGCCTTTGCCGTATCAGCTACATGTCACAAGCTCCCAAAGTTGAAATACAGAACCATTCTCATGGACTCGCCTGAGTTTGACCTAATACTCACCATGTTTCCTGCAACAACAACAGCACAGCTAGAAAACAAAAAGGTTAAATTCTGTCAATCGGATTTGGCTGCGATCCTGTACTCTTCAGGCACCACAGGGAGAGTCAAAGGAGTGATGTTGACTCACAAGAACCTAATGGCAGTAGTAATAGGATATGCTAAGCTAGAAAGGCAATCACCTCCTGTTATGCTCTATACAATGCCACTTTTTCACGTTTTTGGGTTCTTTAGTATTTTCAAATCGGTGGCATTAAGCGAAACTGTGGCAGTGATAGAGTGGTTTGAGTTGAAGAAGATGTTGAGGGGAGTGGAGGAGTTTAAGATTACCCACGTGGCATATGCACCACCAGTGGTTGTAGCGATGGCGAAGAATGACTTGGTAGATGGGTATGATATAAAGTCGCTGGAGATGGTGGCCTGTGGTGGAGCTCCGCTAGGAAAGGATGTTATCAAGGCGTTTGCAGACAGGTTTCCTACGGTAGACCTATGGCAGGTTAGTTAAAAAAACCCTCAATTTAATTTCAAATTAAAATACTCAATATTAATTAAATTTCAAATATTTAAAAACTTCTCATTATTTTTATTAATATATATTAATCAATAATTTTTATTATTTTTTCTTGAAATTAATATTATTTTAGAGCATATTAAATATGCACATTAATTATACAATATATAATGTGAAGATTACACATGGGGATTATCGAAATAAGAGTTATATAACTGTATATAACTCTTATTTTATAGGTCTTTAAGTTGCCTTACAACCAAAGCAGGTGCATAGTTGACATATCCAGTTACTCCTATTAGAGGCACCCATATTCTTTACCCATAACCCATCAAGCAATTTGTTGCTCTCATCCATTAGGCTTTCCACTTCACTTCTCATTGCAGGATTCCTTGTAGTTTTACTGTCCAGTTTTTCTCGCTCAGATCCTTTCATTCTTTTTCTTTAACTATCTCAAATGGTCTTTAATTAAACCATCAAAAGTTGTTAAATATCGGTCTTTTAGTTTTTATATGACTAATCAGCCACATGTACAACAACCCTCCTGCAATGGTTAAGTGTTAAGATTTTTTTTGCTAGCATTGTCGTAGTGGAATTTATCTGAGTGTTTTCATATGTAATAAAAGTTGTAGCTGCCTCTAAACCGATTATTCCAATGAGGTTTGGAAATAACACCAACATAAAGATTGCTAAAACAAGTATTATGCCCTTTTCTTCAACAAATCTAGAGTCATTCTTTCTCTTTTCAAATACCTTTTCGATCATCTTCCATTGTTGGCCTATAACACTTTTCTCTAATATCTTATAGAGATCTGAAACTTTGATCAATTCAGCCAATTAGTTAGAACTTTATCGCGTCTTTGATGGAAGAAGACTTTGTATAGATTTCGAGAGTATTTAGTCAGTAAACCATATTCTTATAAAGTAGGACACATGTCTATATTCCTAAAAGTGAAGCACCGGTGCTCCAAAAAATACATCAAGGCCTTAATCGCTGAATTCTGCACGAACACCTTTGTGATTTCCACTATCCTCCCATATTTTTTTAAAAAACTCATCCTCGTGGATGTTTTTCATGCGTGAGATGAGTTTCTTCAAGTCATTTTCAAAGCAACTCATTTTTTTAATGGATAACAATTTACTAACATCTAGTCTTAGGCAAATCCCCTTCTAATAGCTGTAGGGATTCAGAATTCAACCCATATTTAATAGAGGTCATTTATTTAATGGTAGCCATGTTATCAGTCCTAAGTCTTGCAAATCAAGATGCTTTTTAGGATTAAGCATGTCTTAATGCAACAATATTTATTTGTGGAATATACTTCTTACAAATGTCTTTTTATGTGAGATATTGAGGTAGACATTATCTAATCTAAAAAGAGTCTTTTGTTATCCCAGTGATTACCCTCGTGAAGGTAATATAGGGTCTCGGTAAATAGTGGGATGATGCATATATCAATCACTACCGGTCCGAGCACTTAGTAAAGAGTTGGATGGTTTCACGAACTTCAACCCTGATTGAAAGTCATAGGATAAGTTGCTTCTTCCCCGCCTAACCTAGAATTTCCATGTGTGTGCATTCTAAAGCAATATATCATAAATAAACTAGTGATGCAAGAAGACATTCATCCATATCCAACATATATGCATGGGCAAGATAAAACATGTTAAACAAATAAGCCAAATGAGAAAAATTAAACACATCAAATCAAATAAACCACATAAAACTCATAAAGCCTAGTCCAAAACTGTAAAAAAAAGAAGAAGAAATCCCCCTTGTGAAGTTTTCATTCTGTCGCACGTGGGTGCACGACATAGAGGAGTGTCGGGATCGAGGAGTCACTAACTTTTTCACTTGTCATTTTGCTCCTTCACCACCAACTTGGATAATCTTCTGGGCTCTCTTCATGTATATTCTCTTGTATTTTTAGATTTTTTTTTCTTTTTATAATTTTTTGTGGGGTCAAAAATAGGTAACAATATTTTGCATAGTTGGGATTAACAGAGATGGATATGTGCACAAATAAGAGTTTTCTTAAAAGAATATTGTGTTGATGCAATGGAAATAATCATTCACATGATTCATTTTTATAGTTATAAAATAATATACAATTATTTTGGCAATTCCTTTAACTTTTTAAGTTAAAATAATTTTTTGATATAGTAATATGATTAAACGGTCAGGATTGGTCTCATCCAACCCGGCTGACAGAGATGAGTACTATTTTCATTTCTTAACTTGAAAATTAAAAGGAAAATATAGTAAGCTCTCGAACAGTTTACCATTGGCTAGCATGTTGTTTTAATTAGAAATTACAGTAGTCATCCACATTTACTCGTATGAGATCGGTATGCCTTTTCCAAATGCCAACCTGCATTTCATTATTATAAAATGAAGGGTTATGGGCTATCTGAATCCACTGGGCCAGTGTCCCGGTCAAATGGTCCAGAAGAAATTCGCCGTTGGGGCTCTGCAGGAAAGCTGACACCCAGTTGCGAAGCAAAAATTGTTGATCCTGATACAAGTGACAGCTTGCCCCCAGGCAAGCAAGGAGAGCTTTGGATTAGAGGAGCCACGATAATGAAAGGTAAAACTTCGGATTTCAATTAGGAACATGCCGCGCAGCACGCACATGAACGACTTTATCTGTGAATGCATTTAAATATTTTGCCTCATGATCAAAAGTAAGATTCTGCTAATTTTTAATAGTGCCTTGAGCCTTATTGAGACTAAGATTCTGTGATGTCGCTGCAGGTTATGCTGGAGATCCTGGAGCAACTTCTGCTACCTTGGAACCAAATGGTTGGTTGAGGACTGGTGATCTTTGTTATATTGACGAGGAAGGTTTTTTATTTGTGGTTGACAGGCTGAAGGAACTAATCAAATACAAGGGATATCAGGTAAACTCTGTAATATCGATCTCAAAGTTTCTGGCTCGGTTCAAAGCATATCAAGGAATAAGAATTAAGCCTAAACTGAATTCTGCGAGCAACTGGAATTACTATATATGCAAGTTGCTCCTGCTGAACTAGAGCAATTGCTTCAGTCCCATCCAGAGATAGCTGACGCCGCCGTGATACCGTAAGTTTTCACTCCTTTGAGTTTATGGGGGTCCTTTTTCCCTTTTCCCTCTATCGTGATTTAGAGTGAGCAATTGATTCTGTTCTGCATTTGTAGAGGGATTAAAGAATTTGCTGGATTCTGTTGCGCTGTCTGCTAATCATAGTCCTCAATCAATAGATTCTGAGTTCTGATATACTGAAGAATTTGCAGATACCCTGATGAGGAAGCTGGTCAGGTGCCCATGGCTTTTCTGGTGAAACAGCCTCAGAGCAGCATCAATGAAAGAGGCATAATGGATTTTGTTGCAAAGCAGGTGTTTTTAATCTCAATGCTTAAAACTATTTTCCTTTTTGAGCTTACTGTCTAGTAGGGTTGGTTTTGTAACATGAATTCATGGTTTTGGGATGGATGGCAAGAACATCACAATGTGCTGCCATCAAATCCTGAAGGCATCATAGTAGCCAAAAGTTTTGTAGATACCGTTCCCAAATCTTCTCGGAGAGGGAGGGAGATGATGCATCTCCCAAACCTCAACATTATCTCTAGTTGAATGGAGCTATTATCTGCATAGTCCTTCGGTGCTGTGTGCATGAATATCATAGAGGTACAGAGGATGTGCAAATATCATTTGTCTGCCTCTGGTCTAATCTATTTATGCTCATCAAATCATTTATCCTGCCTGTATTAAAGATTCTAACCCATAAAAATGCTCTGCTGACATGTTTTGCACAAGAGCAGGTCGCACCATACAAGAAAATAAGGCGTGTAGCCTTTGTCAGTTCCATACCAAGGAGCCCAGCTGGGAAAATATTGAGGAGGGATTTGAGGAACATGGCTTTTCCAGCACTGCCTTCATCGAAGATGTAATTTGCAGCTGATTTCAAAATACTGGAAAAATATTTGGAAGTGCTGATCTTTCTCATCATATCCTCTAAGTATGAGTTATTAAATTAAATGCTTTTACAGCTGAAGACAGCAGACTGGTGACTGTAACATAATAACAGTCAGTAAGCGAGGAGAACATTGTTTCCTGAGTAAAATGCTCAAGCTTTTATATCTGTTTATTTTTATTTAAGCATCGTAATGTTTAATAATTACTCAAAAAAACATTAATTTTCTTAATCACATTTTGTATTATTCTAAGTACCAATCGAACTCCTTTTGGAAGTTTAAACACCGAGATAAAATAAAAATACAGGAAATAAAATACAAACACTTGATTAAAAATAAAATAGAGAGCCACGCGTCCACATGACAAACACGTTAACATATCAATATAACCGTCGTGTCAGCATAAAATAAATGAAACTTCACGTGAGCACTTGCGTTGAAACAAAAAATAATAATAAATTAAACAACTCTTCTCTTACCCCTGTTTATTTGTTGAAAAATAGTTTTTTTTTAAAGGGAATTCTAGAAAAATATTTTTTGATATTTGATAGTGTAATAAAAAATAAGTTGGAAAACACTTTCCAGTGTTTGGTCATGTTATGGAAAATAAGCTGGAAAATAACTTATTAATATTTTTATTTTTTTCAAGTTTATTAAAATAATGAGGAACAAATCTTACAAATTAAAAAGTTGAATGAGAATGAAATTGAAAAAAAAATAATTTCATAAATTATCTCAGATAAAATAAATAATAATCAAAATAATAGAGATCAAATAAAAAATAAAAAAATTGAAAGATGAAGAAATTAAAATAATAATAATTAACATTTCATAAATTATTTCAAATAAAATAAGTAAAAATCAAAAGAATGAGGACCAAATTTTTTAGATAAAAAATTTCAATAAAAAAATGATAAGGAAAAAGCAAATAACAATTATAAAAATAAGGATCAAAGTTAATATAAAAATTAAATTTTAAGAGATGAAATTAAAAAATAAATATTCGAAACAAAATATATATAGCAATTAAAAGTTTGAGGATCAAATTTGATATAATTAGCAAATAAGGACATTTCTAAATTTTTCAAAACTTCCGAAAAATATTTTATGCCTAAATTTTTCAGGAAAATACTTTCCTGAAAACAAAGCCAAATTTTTCTTTGACTGGAAAGTGTTTTCCGTTGGCCAACTTTCCTAATGGTAAACAAACACATAAAAAACAAACACATAAAACACTTTCCTGAAAATCAAGTCAAATTTTTCAAAAAATATTTGACTAATTTTTTTAATAACAAACAAAAATAAAAAAATTTAAAAAATAGTTTTTCAAAAACTACTTTCTTATAACAAACATCTATTTAGAATCCCATCAACTTCTATATCAGAATTTACCATTTATCATGGGAAGAAATAACAAACGGCATGTCGTTTAGTCAGCCCATCACCGCCTGCCCTCCCTTCTCTCTCGATTCAACAGGCATTCATTCATGTCCAAAATCACCCAAACAATAAAAGAGAAATAAATCCCAGTTCTTTTTATAAAATTATTCCAACGATATGGACATTCTTTACGCTCAGATCCAAGCAGACCTCCGTTCAAATGACGCTCTCCGCCAGACTGGCGCACTTCTCCAAGCTCTCCAGCAATCCGCAGCCGGTCGCGACATATCTATCCTCGCCAAATCCGCCGTTGAAGAGATCGTCGCCTCTCCTGCCTCCGCCGTCTGTAAGAAACTCGCTTTCGACTTAATCCGTTCCTCTCGCCTCACCGCCGATCTCTGGGACACTGTCCTCTCCGGTATCCGCTCCGATCTCCACTTCCCTGATCCCGACGTCACTGCTGCTGCTATATCCATCCTCGCTGCATTGCCTTCTCATGCTCTCTCCAAGCTTATTACGGATTCCAACGCGGAAATATCTGGTTGTTTTGATTCGCAGAGTGATAATTTGAGATTCTCCATTACTGAAACCCTAGGCTGTGTTTTAGCACGTGATGATTTGGTTACGCTGTGTGAGAATAATGTGAATTTGTTAGATAGGGTCTCGAATTGGTGGGTGAGGATGGGGGGGAACATGTTGGATAAATCGGATGCGGTTTCGAAAGTTGCCTTTGAATCAGTCGGGAGGTTGTTTCAAGAGTTTGACTCGAAGAGGATGAGTCGGTTAGCGGGGGATAAGTTAGTTGATAGTGAGAATTCATTGGCGATTAGGTCGAATTGGGTCTCTTCAATGGTGGATTTTGTGTGGAAGAGAAGGAATGCGTTGATGTCGAGATCATTGATCTTACCAGTAGAGACTTTTAGGGTTTCGGTTTTTCCACTTGTGTTTTCAGTGAAGGCAGTGGCATCTGGGAGTGTGGAGGTGATTAGGAAGCTTTCGAAAGCAGGAACAGGCAGTGGTGTTAATGGGAGTGTTGTGGACTCGAATGCAGAGAGGTTGGTTGGGGTTTCGGATGTGGTCACACACTTGGCGCCGTTTTTGGTGTCATCGTTGGATCCAGCTTTGATTTTTGAGGTGGGGATTAATATGTTGTACTTGGCTGATGTGCCTGGAGGGAAGCCAGAGTGGGCTTCACAGTCTATTATTGCAATTTTGACACTTTGGGATAGGCAAGAGTTTTCTTCTGCAAGGGAGAGTATTGTTAGAGCTGTTGTTACAAATCTGCACCTACTTGATCTTCATATGCAGGTAAGATTTTTATTCTTATATCTACTAATTCCGTATATTGGGAGCAATGAGGCAGAATAACATTGACTAGCGCTCAAAACACTGCGCTTAGTAGTTAGTAAGTAGTGCCCTGAAAAGAGTGCATTAAGTTTGCTTAGACTTCATTTGCTCTAATGGAAGCAATGTAGGATTAAGAAATGCATTGTTCAAGTGATGTGATTTTTTAACTACATTGTGGAATATTTTCTCTAAATGAGGTCAAAGAAGATCCTCTGAGTAAAACCATTGAGTAATATCTTGTCTTTTGTTAACTAGTTTTGGTCATTCATTGATGTGGTAAATTTTAATGCTTGAAGGTTTCATTGTTTAAGAAGCTGCTGCTTATGGTGAGAAATCTGAGGGCTGAATCAGACCGTATGCATGCTTTAGCTTGCATTTGTAGAACAGCACTCTGTGTTGACCTTTTTGCTAAAGAAAGTGTTAGAAGAGGTCAGAAACCTCTTGCTGGCACTGATATTGCCTCTCTTTTCGAGGATGCAAGGATAAGAGATGATCTCAATAATGTGAGAAGTAAAAGCTTATTTAGGGAGGAGTTGGTGGCATCACTAGTGGAAAGTTGCTTTCAGTTGTCTCTACCTTTGCCTGAACAAAAGAGCTCAGGAATGGAGAGCAGAGTTATTGGAGCTTTGGCTTATGGAACTGGTTATGGTGCATTAAACTGGACAGAGCCAGCTTTGGAAGTTGTTGAAGTGTGCAGACCTTGTGTCAAATGGGATTGTAATGGCAGGACATATGCAGTTGATTGCTATTTGAAGTTGCTTGTGAGGTTGTGCCATATATATGATACCAGGGGAGGAGTGAAAACTATTAAAGATGGTGCTTCTCAAGATCAAATCTTGAATGAGACGAGGTTGCAAAATTTGCAACGTGAACTTGTGAAAGATCTACGAGAGGTATGCACTTCTTTGAATATCATCCAAATTTGCTGAAAGCCTGAGGTGTTAGCCATGCATGAATGTCACGTGAGTTGCAGTGCACTTTCCAGTTTATAACATTTAGTGATTTTGCAGCCGATAAGAGGGATAGTATTTCTTGCTAACAAATTGGTAAACTTGATCACTTATATGTGGACTAAACAACAGTCTGGCTTTTGGCAACCATTGCCTAGACTTTTATGTTTCTTTGAATTTTGTGCAACACCAAGCTTGTGTAAGCTTTCTGGTTACATGAGATAAAAAAACTAATTGCTTGCTTGATGTTCATCAGTGACACCAGGCCTTTTATTAACAAATGTAATGCTAGATTAGCTAGCTCTTCTTCTGTATGCATCTTGATTTCAACTATCAGTTTTGTAGCTGGTTAGCAGTGCTTTTTATGTTACCCGTTTCATACTCTGTTGATGGTGCTTGAAAATTCTGTGGCATGGAATATTGAGTTCTCTATTCATGTTTGGAACTCCAAGTTCTTGATGGATCAACTATTGTTATTTGTGAGTGCTTTCTGCGACTGTCAGGAGCTAAAGAACACTCATTTAGATAAATATGTAGTTAAAATCAACGTTATATGGTTGTTATTTCTCGATGGATTTATTTTCCTCAATGTTAAACTCTCTCAATTCGTGTTTGTTTATTTCTTCCTTTCCTCCATTCTACTTTCATGTTCAAAATACTGATTTTATTCCAAGTTGACAAAGGTTCAATGATCATCTGCTATCTAACTTCTCTGTCAATTTAACAGGTAAACACCCCAAGAATATATGCCCGTCTTATTTGGGCTATTGCTGAACACATAAATCTAGAAGGTTTGGATCCACTTCTAGCTGATGATCCTGATGATCCACTGAACATTATTATATCAAATATCCACAAGGTTCTATTTAATGTTGATTCGCCCGCAAATACATCAAATAGGCTTCAAGATGTTCAGGCAGTTCTTTTAAGTGCTCAGAGATTGGGATCACGAAGCCTTAGGGCTGGCCAGTTACTGTCTAAAGAGCTTGAAGAGTTTAGAAACAATGGTTTGGCTGATTCGGTCAACAAGCACCAATGCCGCTTGATATTGCAGAGGATTAAATATGTTCAAAATCATCCTGATAGCAGGTGTGCATTTCTCCTCATTACCATAATTCTGAATTTGAGAGTGACAAAATTCTGATATTATTTTTATTATTGAACCTGCTAGTGATATTGAATATTATAGCAACACGGTGTATGATGTTCTGTCTCTGAATCTTCCCTAGTTCGTATCTGTATCCAAGAATGTGCTTTCCATACATTATTTCCTCATGCTTTCTCCAGATTGAGCTGTAATGTGCTGCATCATTTTGATGACATTGAACTGGGTGAAACCCAGTTGGTTTTCCTGTATGTTGGATATGCATGTGTCTCTGCATCTTTCTACATTAGGCTTCTAGCTAGCTGAATTCTTTTATTCCTGTCCTTGTGATCAAAAGTGCCTTAATTCCCATTAGTTTCACAGTTATTGAATCTTCCTTCACTCCTTTCTCCCATGGCACATTTTGGGCTTTTGCACACGTTTTCCCCATACGCTTTAATGAAATCAATCTTTCAGAGCTGTTTTCTCAAGCCTTGCCAATTATTATTTCTTAAGGTATTCAAAGATGATGTTGGTACATGAGAAGACCTATGCATGTCTTCAAATGCAATTATTATTTCTTTTGAAGCACCATGCATACATTGATAGAAGCGCACAAAATTGTTTTCAAACGCAATTTTGTGCGCTTCTATCAATGTATGCATGGTGTATTTATTGGTATATGAGAAGACCTATGCATGTCTTCTCTTGCCCATGATATTCATGCGATACAAGGAAGCCTAGGCTAGAAATGTCCCCTTTTTTTCCCAATTTCTCTTTGGGAATCTTCTTTTACTCAAAAACTAAAAAAGGAAAAAGAAAGATATTTTGGGAATTCACAGGCTTATGCATCTCCTCACCTTCTCCTTTCTTCTATTTTAGCAATTTGTTAATTATTGATTTGAAGCATAAGCTTTTGGTAGTAGTAAACTAGAAATAATTTTAGTTCAATTATTTTTCGATTTGTTTTCTACAGTTCTCACCGGCCTTTCTTCTTAAACACATGGTAATAATGTTGTTATGCGAACTCATTTTTTAACCAAAAAAAGAAACGAAAGAAAGAGAAATTCGCTATGCATAGAATTGAGATATGACATTTCTCTCTCAGGTGGACTGGTGTTAGCGAAGCCAGAGGAGACTACCCATTTAGCCACCACAAACTTACTGTTCAGTTTTATGAAGCAGCTGCTGCTCAGGACAGAAAATTGGAAGGATTAGTTCACAGGGCTATTTTAGAGCTTTGGAGACCAGATCCAAGTGAATTAACTATTTTGTTGACAAAAGGAATTGACTCCCCACTGCTCAAGCTTCAGCCTACTGCACATACTTTGACTGGTAGTAGCGATCCTTGCTATGTTGAAGCTTATCATTTGGCAGACTCGGGCGATGGTAGGATTACTCTTCATCTAAAGGTTAGAGCTTTTTCATACTCATAACAGTCTTGGATTCTTCCATTGACCAATATAGCAGTTTTTTTCTGTATAATATAGCATAGAATGAATTGGTAATTAAAAGCTTGAAGTCAAGTACTTCCATATCATGACTCAGTAGCTCTCCTTATTCAAGTACTTCCACAACATGACACCATAGCTCTCCTTATTCAAGTACTTCCACAACATGACACCATAGCTCTCCTTATCACTAAAATGAGGGATGTTATGAACAAAATAAATGGAGTGGTGGATAAGAGTTAATATGTAACTAAAATTTCACTTCGTACAAATTCTTGGACCCAAATTAATGTTTAAAAGAACATGTCACTAGCAGTTTGTTTCTCAGGAACTCTACTTGATAGAGCATTTGTGCTTACGCATCAATATTTGATTTAATGATTGCATTGTAGAAATTTCATGCATAATCCAATCTCCCCCCTGTCAATATTAGGGTTGAAAGTTTTAAGTTGTGTTTGGATCACTTGGTCTGTAGTTTGTGCTAATTGCAATTGATTGAGGAGTCAAACTTATTTGTATTCTAATAACATTTTCCAGCATAGCAACTTACTAATATTGCAGTTATTATATAAGCTAAGAACGCAATACCTTGGAGGTTAGTTTCTATACATCAGAGAAACCAAAAAAGAAGTTAAAAGCATAGTAATCTCTCACATTTTTCCTATTCTGTAGATGTTGCTATGGAGATACATTCTTTTTTTGTTGATCATACTCTGAACTCTGCAGGTTTTAAATTTGACTGAACTTGAACTGGATAGGGTGGATATTCGAGTTGGGTTATCCGGTGGATTATATTTTATGGATGGATCTACTCAAGCTGTGCGACAGTTGCGTAATCTTGTTTCACAGGTATCTTTTTGTACCGTCTCAAATATTTGTTCTTCCTAAAATTGGCACTGTTTCTTTTCCACGTGTGACTTTGCAATGCGGTTTTCTTATGCTCTTTTTTATCATTTGATAGGCAATTTTTTTTTATAAAAATATCAAAGCAAATTTATAAATGTTATTGATTGGGTGTTCATTCTGAAGGATATGACCTTTTGCCGCTAAATACCTTCCTTCTGGGTATATTTTTTGTTAACAGATGTTGTGTTCTAGTTGCTATTCATGACCCACTTTTCATTATTTATAACTGTTGTGTAGGAATGAAAGTCTTTTGACTATGTTTCTGAAAATTATGGTTGAGCTGTGTCTAACTGTAGCAAGAAAACTGTAGGTGAGAGGTGAAATGATGATCTTTCTTGAATTTCAGAAAGGGGGGGTTCTGCTCGTAAATTTTATGGCACTGGATGCTATTCCTCTTACACCATTGTTAATACTGTTTGTTTTCAGTGTTCTTTTTATTGCAATACCTTCATTTTCAGAATCTTTGATCTGTGCAATTGATTCTGTGCATAGGATCCAGTACTTTGCAGTGTTACATTGGGTGTGTCCCATTTTGAGAGATGTGCCCTCTGGGTTCAAGTCTTATACTACCCATTCTATGGAAGGGGTGCAATAAATGATGGTGATTATGCTGAGGAGGATCAACAGATCATGAAACAGAAGAGAAGCTCGAGACCAGAACTAGGAGAACCTGTGATTTTGAGGTGCCAGCCTTACAAAATTCCGCTGACTGAACTTCTTTTGCCACATAAAATTTCGCCTGTTGAGTTCTTCCGCTTATGGCCTAGTTTACCAGCTGTAGTAGAGTATACTGGCACATACATTTATGAAGGAAGTGGCTTCAAGGCGACTGCTGCGCAGCAATATGGTTCTTCTCCTTTCCTCGGTGGACTAAAATCCTTGTCTTCCAAGCCTTTCCACAGAGTTTGTTCACACATCATCCGGACAGTGGCAGGGTTTCAGGTAGGACTCTCTCTATTGTTTGAGGTTTTAACTATTAGATCTGAGTTTTGTCCACTAGAACTCGTCCCTTTCTCGTTGCTCATACTATACAACTCACCTCAGTTACATTCAATTTTAAATTGGCCAGTTTCTATCATATTTCACCAGCTTGAACTCGGAAAGAAGCCAATGTTATTGTACCTTGTGTAGTTTTTCTGAAACTATTTAATGTGTTCTGTCAAATAAAATTTGAAGTTCCCTATTGTGTGACAGCTTTGCTATGCTGCCAAAACTTGGTATGGAGGCTTCTTGGGCATGATGATATTTGGAGCCAGTGAAGTGAGCAGAAATGTTGATCTGGGTGACGAAACAACAACGATGATCTGCAAATTTGTTGTCCGAGCATCTGATGCGTCAATCACAAAGGAGATTGAAGCAGACTTGCAGAGCTGGTTGGATGACCTTGCTGATGGAGGTGTGGAGTACATGCCTGAAGATGAAGTGAAAGAGGCTGCTGCTGAAAGGCTTAGGATTTCAATGGAAAGAGTAGCCTTGTTTAAGGCAGCCCAACCACCACCCAAAACTCCCAAATCTGATGATGAGGTGGAGGAGAAAGAGGATGATGAGGAAAAGAAAGAAAATGAGAATGATGGCGATAAGAAAGAGCAAAAGGATGATGGTAAAAAACCAAAAGGAACCCTGTCAAAATTAACCGCAGAGGAGGTTGAGCACATGGCTCTTCAAACAGCCGTGCTCCAAGAATGGCACGTTCTGTGTAAAGAAAGAAGCTCGACAGTGAATTAATGAACAATCTTTTTCCATGATTGTGAAGAGAGTTAGATAGCATTCTTTGTACCTTTTAGAATTCTAGTTTTGACATCTGCAAAATTTGGTTACCGAGCGTCTTCTCATTTTTTATTCTCCCTTTCTTTTATGGGGATACCCCCTTGTACATCATCATCCGCCGGCCTGTCAGTGTTTCAGTTTGCTCTTTTCTGCTTTGAAACCCGGATTGTTTTGTACTACCTTTTCATTTTCGAGAAAAAATTGTTTTGCAAGCTTTGGATTGAAAAAGAAGTGAAATTTTGTGTTGATGACTTGATTGGTGGCAGTGGCACCAGCACATTTACTTTCAGGTTTATGTTGTGCTAATACAGGCATCTTCTCAGTGGTTGTAATGATATGCCCATTTAGCAAAATTTGGGGAACAATAACCCATGTTGAACGAATTGATTGAGGGCAAAGATTCAAGTCATGCTAGAGAAACAGGAGATAGCCTTGTCGGTTTTGCAAATGCTTTCCAAAGATTATATGTTTGCTTCCACTCCATTCAAGAGAATTCAGTTCTGTTGGTTTCTCATCCTGGCAACAAACACTGGGTAGAGGCAAACTCAACAGTGTATCAGGATTCCTGTCCACCCCAAACCTCAACATGAAAAATATAAAGGATGAAGAGCATGCAGGATGGCCTAATAATTATCTTGGACATAGACGATACATATACATGAAATTTATAACTTGAAATGAGTTGTCACTGAGCTGGATTTCTTATTTCAAGATAAGAAATGAGGCAAAAAAAGAAGAATTTGACATCGCTTGTCCTTTTTTTTATCAAGTGAAACAAGGGTTTAAATTTTCCATCTCTTTAAACATAGTGTTATAGGCAGTAACTTAGCATTATTCTCAATTAAAAACCACTTGTATTCCACAATCCTCCAATTTCCCTTATATGTTGAATTTCTGTGGAACAGGGTCAAAATCATCAAAGTCAAATCTCTGACGCTCTCTTCCAACCTAGACAAACACAGGAACAAACTGGTTAGTGCACACTATAACCTAAACAAGCTCAGCTTCTATGTATTACAGGAATGGATGTAATCAGCTCACCTTTGCCAAGTACAAAGGATCGCATGATATGAGTTCATCCATTGCGGTCAGCTTCTTTGACAGTGTCATTATCCTAAGTATAACAAACATGGTGGAAGATAAGGAATTACCAAAATATTCATCGAGACTGAAATGCAGCTACAACCTAGTAAATAGGTTTGGCTGGATATTGAAAGTCATTTATCCTGTCATTTATTACTGTGAAAATAACATAATGCAATTTATATTTATGGTTTACCGAACCATCAGATGCAAAGCACAAACAGTGATTTTATCATGATCTATTCAAAGGTCAATCAATATACTCTTAGAGAAAATAAAATAAAATTATGGAGACTTCAATCCGGTTTTGACAAAGACATCCATATAGCTCTTATGTGCTTAAGTAGATTTATGAGATTTTGTTCCATAATTACGATTCCTTTGAGGTAAACATACTGCTCAGTGTTAACAGATGAGTACACGGTTATGGTTCCATTGAAGTGGAAATTTGAGAGCGGGTACTTGCAGATAGTCCAATTTTCATCACATGGGCATGGTGTAGTTGTTCACAAGACTCAACCTGCACCCTCAGGTTGCAGGTCTGAGGGTGCAGGTCTAAGACTATTGACATTGATTGCAGCAATGGCCATTAGAGCAGGTTCAATTTTATCCCCAAATATTTTACACTGGAAACTACTGGCAGAATGAAAGTATTTCACTTATAAATAACAGTTTAAAATTCCAGCTACTGTACCTCTGAATAGAAGAATCAATATGCTCAATCATCTCACAGGTTTTATATTGCTCCGGATCCTCTAAGAATCTAACCATACCATCTCTTTGGTTGATTGTTGCATATATCTCACCATCTTGGATCTACAATTTGAAATAAAAATGTTAATTTGTATTATGGTATAAGATATAGGTGTGCACTATTAGTGATCTAGTTACTATAAGTATTTTGCAGTAAATGGATCACACAAGAAATGAAAATAATATATATATGAAAATGCTGTGTGCTTAACATCAGAGATAATTGCATGAGGTACTACCATTTGAAGCACATGCATTTCTGCCTCTTTAGGACTGCTGAGTTGCACAGTGTTCGCTATATCTTCGAGGGAAAGAGTCAAATATGTTTGGGTCAATCTCTGAATGTTTCTCTTATACATTGATGATACAACCTGCTTCACCAATCCAAGATTATTGTCCTGAAAAAGAAGATAGAGCCAATTTTAGATGATGAAGAGATCTTATATTTGTCTCAGAAAGTGAAAATACAAAATGTGTGCTTGTAGACTCACGCTGTCAAACTTTTCTCTGTTCGTCTGAATGTATGACTCTAATTCTGAAATTTTTCCAATGCTATAAGAATTTGCCAATTCTATATAGGGCTGCTCAAAGGGTAAAGATAAATGTGTTAAGAGAGTAGAACCCAACTAAAACTTCAAATCTCACCTGCATATATCTATATGATGGCAAAACAATTCTGCATGCAAAGACACAAACACTGTTGATGGTGTAAACAACAAATATTTCACTAAAAAAGAATAAAGAATTTCCATTTATTTCATTTGATAGACATAAGAGAACCTCAGAGATCAATATGGAACATATCATCTTAAAATAGATTCAACCAAGCATATCCATGGTGAATGCAGCTTTCATTTGGGCAAATTAGACTAGAATTCCATCAAAGGAAGCTGGGTAGTCGCATGATAAGTTTAGGTTCATGAGAAAGGTCTTTTTTTTTTAATGCATACTCAAAAAGAAAGAAAAATGGTGCTTACTTTCCACATGCACTATCCACTCACACATAAAACAGCATAATTATGGTTATATTGTTTTTGCAAGCTATGTTACAAATTCAGTTAAACAACTTCTCAATTTTTTTCTCAAGGATGCAATGACCCTGGCTGATTAAAGTATTAATGCAAAAACTATAAATCAATTAAAAAAAAACTTCCAGCAATGTACAACATAAATTTGAAATTACCTGACATATGGTCTTTAGATTCCTCTGAGCTGCTGAAGAAGTGTACTTAGGTAGACTGGTAGAGAACTGCTAAAAAAAGAAACATAAAATGATGTTTCAAAGACATTAAACGATAAATGAATTATAGGTGATCTTGGGGTGTCAAAGCTTGCCAGGATGCACATCCAAGCCAATGAAGAATAATACTGGAGTAAGAAAAACATGACTTTAGAAAACTAATTACTTGTAAGCACACAAGCATCATTCAATTTCCAAGAAACAGCTCCTAAGAGTATGCTATCTTTCTGAATAACCTTACATCCCAAATTCATTTGGTAAATGTCAAAAGAACACGGCATACCTGTCCATTGTAAATTAGAGAAACCAATACATATTTTTTGAATGCTTCAACAGCTATAGCATTTATAGAAGACATAGGAGCAGTCACGACCTGAAATGAGTTTGATGCAATTAGGAACAGTAACAAAGTCAAACCATTACAATATTATTGAATAGCCAAAGTGGATGAACAGATCGCAACTAGATCACATACATTGTGTAGAAGCTCCAGTGCTTTCTGAAAACGCTTTTGTCCAATGCATATCATCCCCCTGTCATGATGTCAAATGTCAGGTGCACTCAAAGAAATTCCTCGTCTATATGAGAGATAACAAATTGGCTGCAAGATGCTTAAATGATTTGTGTCTCGGAGAGGTTAAGGCTATCTAACAATCAAAAGCATGAAACTCCCATGTCTTTTCACGTCTGCTTATTTGCTGTGAACTGAGATATTCTTGATTTCACCATTTTAAGACTCAAGGGTTTTGGCACACCAGCAAACCCATTAAAGTCTAAAAAGGCTCCAAGGGAATTAAGATTCAGGCTCCTCCATGGGAATACACCTAACTACCATGCAGATGTTCTAACCTTAGCTTAGCTAAAAAGCAATCCTAGCATGGTTGAATTACATAATTATCAAAAATAGTAAAAATGCTAACTATTCAGTAGACAAGCACAAATTATTACGTTTCTTGTTAGTAAACTAAATTGCTAATTTAAAATGCATAAGTAAAAAAAAAGGTGTAGCAAATGCCATCCATTGATTGGTTTAAACAAATAATGATCTTCAAAGTACAAACCGTATGAACAACAAGAAATCCTATGAAGCTAATGATTATCACTTTAACACAGAGCAACTAAAGATGTCACAAACAAAGAGAAACCAGACACAATAATAATTAACTGAACAACAGGAGATCACAAGCAAAGCAGCTTAGCATAATGAAAGTAACAATTGCATCAAATGAAACAGTACACAGAAGGACTAGCAGCAAGTCACCCATAATAACAATAGAGATAAAAATCCCTCGGTTGATCGACTTCAAAAATATCATCCTCCAGAATGGAAAGACCAGTTTTATAGCACTTTGCCAACAAACAAAGTTGAAGAAAATCTGGATGCAAAGTAGTCAAATGTTCAGAGGAGCGTAGCTTTTTCACAGCTTCCAGCAAAGGGACCACACCACGGATAGGTGCTTCAAGCATCAGCACTTGGTCTTTGAAACTCTTACAGACAGCGATGACTACCAACTCAAAAAGATAACTAGCATCAATTAAGTGCATTGAAAAACAATACTACAAGACAATACACACAAATCAAACACATTTTAAATTTAATCCAGAGTGAAGAAAGATTGGTACACTTTTCAGGCGCCAAACGAATCTGATCTGCAACACAAGATGTGAGAAACCTGGAAAGGATCAAAACCAGTCTTCTCGCTTGCTCGTTGGTAACTGGCCAAGAAGTGCATGCCTCTCTGCCACCCACATACACAAGTTCAAACAAAAAATCCCACAAGAATAACCCATTCTCTACACTAAATCAACATAACATCACACCTTTTTTTTTCTAACCGTATCAATTTGAGTAAAGAATCTCATCTTTCTTAAATTTCAACAATCATCCAATTCTATCGCAACGAAGACACAATACTTCCTAAATTTCCCTTTTCCAAGCAGTAAAAATATCTCAAAAACACACAACAATATTACATACCCACAAAACCCTAAAAAGAATAATAATTTAACAAACTAAAACCCTATGCATATCAGAGTTCACAAATTTAAAAGGAAAAAAAAAAGAAAGGAAAGGAAAGAATAATGCTGCTACTCACAAAATATAAAGATAACCAAGAGAGTGAAGAGTCGGGTCGAGCTGTTCTAGAAAAGGCAAAAGCCGAGTAGACTCATTGTGCAGAAACTCATCTGCTTGTTTCAAGTGAGTCAACAACAAACTTAAATCCCCAGCGCTGCTTGATAGCCCTTGGATTTGCGCCACCAGCGATTCTACCGTAGCCATCTTCTCTATCTATTTCTTCGTTTTCAATCAATTAATTAAATAATTACATAAACCAAACGTAAAGATAATTGAATTGGGCGATTTTTTTTTCTCGTTTTGTTTTGGAGAGAGAGATTTCAAAAGGCAAGCAAGCTGCAGTCTAGTTATTTATTATTACCATTAACAATTCTCAACGAAAACTTAAGCGATTTACTGTATTCGATCGGTTTTTTTTTTTTGGTATTTAAAAAATATTTTTGAAAAATTTTGAAAATTATTTATTTATTTTTTAAAATTAATATTTTTTTATATTTTTAAATTATTTTAATATATTAATATTAAAAATAAATTTAAAAAAATATTATGTTTATCATCGTCACATTTTCCTATTGTAAGCATTATACCATTGCCTTTTTGGCCTTTCAGCCGCATTTTCTTTCAGGTTTTTTTTTTTTTTTAATCATTGATACTCCTGTTCTCTTTGGATTTCGTTAAACGCGTGCACGTGTCAACAATTGTTTTGGTATTTAATTGCATGTTGATTTCATAGGGGAAAGTTTAAGATTGTTGCAAATGATGATATTAAAACATAGGAAATAAAATTTGATATTTATAATAATTCACAATCTTTTTCCCATGTTTACTGTTCGATACGCCCTGTAAATCTACATTTTGAGCCCTCAAGTTTAAGTATTTTTATATTTGGTCTCTCTTATGTATTGATTTTTTATTCTGGTCCCTGACTTCAATTTTTTTACATTTTGATTTTTGAATCTTGAGATAAGATTGACCGGAGAGAGTTTCAAGAAAAATTTGAAAAAGCTCTTTTGGTATGTTTGGCAGTGTGGTAGTAGTTGCTTTTCAAATAACTTTTCGTGCCGAAATGCATGTCAATGATGTTTTTTTATTTTTTAAAAATTATTTTTGACATTAGCACATCAAAACGATTCAAAACGTATAAACCGTATTAAATTTTAGCAAAAAAAATTTTTTAATTTTGTGGGAACGCGGTTTCAACCGCGTTCCTAAACGTTTCCTTTATGTGTTCCTATTACCAAATACTTCAATCTTAATGTTTATGATTCCCCCTTTATTGATTTTTAAAAAAAATTATTTGATTTTGAATTTTTAGTTGAATGTCTAGGTAAGTGATGTATCATTCATCAAAATTAAAAAAAATCAAAACAAATAATGCTTTAGAAAAAAAAGTAAAGGATCGTGCATGTTATCGTATGTTTTCATGATGGGTCAGGTGTGCATGTCTAGTCCCCGTGTGATTGACTTTTCAAAAAAATTTCATTGTTTTTATATAATATTAGCAGTGAATATCAGCGAATAATTCTTTAATAGGTACAAATTAACCTAATATGCATAATTTTCTAAATGGATTTGAAATATCTAGTTTTAAAATTTATATTGTAAGTTTTTTATATAATTTTTCTTGATATTAGTTTTTTTATATCTTTTTAATACATTCACATCATAATTATCAATTTATTATTTATTATTTTATTTTATTAAAGCTTGTTTTTTAAGATTATTTAAAAAACAAAACTTCTAATAAAAAATTATTTTATAAAGAAACACACATTAAGAAAATTGGATTGGATTAAAATGATACTTTTTAAAGTTATTTCAGTTCGTTAGTTTCTTTTCAACATTGGTTTTAATTACTCACCGTTATATGGAATAAACAACATAGATATAGAGAAAGATAAATTAAAAAGATATTAATATTAATAATAATAAAATTATACTAACAATTATCATTTCTCTACAAGATTTAAATTATTATATTTGCGATGAGAATCCATTTTTATAGACACATAATTAAATAAAATATAAATCTGAAGAGAACTCTACATCATGAGATTGAACATATATTTATTTTTTAACCTTTTTGTTATTGTATTTAATTGATATTCACAACTTATTTGACAGTTTATTAGTTTTTTTAATTCTCATTGAATTTCGTTTATCAGCTTGCCAATTCTTAATTAAATTTAATTGCGGTAAAAGAAAATACATTTACATTCTTTTCTTTGATTTAAAAATAACTTGAAATCTCACCCGTATCGCGTGCTATTGCTAATATAAATATAACAAAACATTTTGGGCTAGAATTGGGCCTAATAATTGATACCCAAAATAGTAAATTACCTTTATCCTGAAAAAGGAACACTGTTTCTCCTTTGATGCATGACAACGCAGCTCTCGTCTCCGCCTAATGTTAATCAAGTTTGGAACATGATGACTTTGGGAGTTATATATTAATAAAAAAAAATATGAAAATTTGTATTTATTAATAGTTAATAGTTAACATTCAATGAAAAATAAATATTAAATCAATATAAAACATAATTAAATAAATTTATTTTGAAATAACAATTAATCAATATATATATATATCGTGGGAATGGGTAGTTTTGTGATCTCAATTGGGGGATGGTTACCTTTTGACATGTAGGGGTCTGGTTGATAGAACGATTTAATATAAGGACTAAAGATACTTTCGTTATGAAAAATTGAGGACTAAAAGCTTCGAATTTAGGTCTTGTAAGAATATTAAATTCAAGGAACAAAATAAAGAAGAATCGAAGGGATAGGGACGGATATTTACGGCTTTAAACCGGAGAAAATAAAAAGGGATTGTGTTTATTAGAGAAGAGAAGAGAGGAGAGGAGATCGAGAGAAAATGGGAGATTATCATTTTGTGTACAAGGATGTAGAAGGAGCTTCTACACAATGGGATGATATACAGAGAAAGCTTGGAAACTTGCCAGAAAAACCACCTGCTTTTAAGCCACCGCCTTTCACTCCAGCTTCTGATCAAGATTCTATCCCTAAAGACAAATCCTTTATTGATTCCCAAACTGAAGAGGAACTTGAGTTCCTTGAAGATGATCTCGATCTCGATGACGACCGCTTCCTCCAAGAATACAGGTCCCTTTTTTATCAATTCATTCAACTAAGTTTTTCTTGCTGTTTCTGTCTAGGGTTTCAAATAATTGAAAAAACAAATTACATGCATTGGGATTTAGGATTCCTCTATGCTGAGTGGGTAATTCGGACTAGAAGATTTTATTTATTTATGTTTTTTTTTTTTTGTTAAAAGACAGAAGATTAGCAAAAGATCTACTCTTGCTATTGTAAGAATGTGTCTGCAAGCTAAGTTGTTTTTGGTTTTTCTAGGGGAAAAAAACTTTGATTTTGACTGATTGTCGCTGAAATTTAATACAAAGTTTTTTTTTTCTAATAGGAAGAAGAGATTGACAGAAATGAGGGAGGCTACAAAGATTGTGAGGTTTGGATCAGTGGTGCCGATATCGGGTTCGGATTTTGTGAGGGAAGTGTCGCAGGCAGGTCCGGATGTTTGGGTTGTGGTGCTTTTGTTTAAGGATGGGTATGCGGAATGTGGTGTGCTTATGAAATGTTTGGAAGAATTGGCAGTGAAATATCCAGGGACAAAGTTTGTTAAGATTGTGTCTACTGATTGTATACCGAATTATCCTGATCATAATCTTCCTACTTTGTTGGTTTATAATAATGGTGCTGTGAAAGCTAACTATGCCGGATTAAGGAGTTTTGGACGGAGATGCACACCTGAAGGTAATTTCTCATGTTTGGCCTCTGATCTGTTGTTTTTTAGTGCTTAAGATCTGTGCTTTCTGTTGTTTGGTGCTTCCTTTTCATTGTTTCAGTTTATACATTTTATCGGCTTTTGTTATAACACCTGTATCCCCTAAATCTAAAAACTGTTTCATGAGTTTTTATGAATAAAGTTTTAAGGCATGTTCTGCGAGAATATCCCATATTTATAAAATCTTATGTGGTCTAGTGATTGTAATTCTCCATGATGTCATATACTGGTTTGTCTAGGAATGGAAATTCTGGAAGATTGACAACGAACTTTCTAGTGAACCAAAATGAATGAAACATTTTTACGAGACTTAATAGATTTGGCAGTTTTTATGCAAAATGCTTTTTTAAATCTAAGCTATGGATGTTTTAGCGATGCCATTTCTGAATATTTAATTTTTGTGAGCACCCCTAGTTAGTGGCATGATTGATTTTTTACCTTGTTTTCCAAGCTTTGTACTAAATAGAGATATGCATAATACAATACATATTTCTATCTGGTCTTGCAATGATGATTATATCACAAAATGCCTGAGGTCAAAATAGTATAGAAGGTAGAAATCAAAGTTCCTCATTCAGTGTAGGATTCTTTTTTTATCAAAAAAAAAAAAATCCTGGATGAAAGCGTCGTTAGATTTAAGATCATGAGAGGATCTCTTGGCAGGATATGTAGCAACAGATGACTATGCTCTACCCCCTTTTTTTTTTATTATTATCCACCTGTTATCCTGATACTGCCAATTTTTCTTCTTTTTCTTTCAAACTAGGTGTTGCCTTAGTTCTCTGCCAATCAGATCCTGTACTAAATGATGGTCAGGGTGGAACTGATAGATCAAGAGATGCTGTGATTGAAGGAGTTCGGAGGAAGCTCATTGAGAAGGTTGTGAAGGAGCATGAAGATGATGATGGATCATCAAGTGATTAGGACTTTTAGCTTTTCCTCCCCCCTCCTCTTTTGTGTTTCTGCGAGGGAGAGAAAGAAAGTTGTGTTGTATGCAAGCAGTGTAACTTCTCTACTTTTTGGATATTTGTTGTTTCACAATCAAGTTTGTTGGTTTGTCCGTCTTCTGAAACCAAGATGTGTTGATATTGAAAATTTTAGTTTGAAGATATTTATTACTCTGTAAGAATTTTGTTTGAAAGTATTTATTTAATTGTCTGCAATCAATTTTCATTCAAGCTTTAAGCTTAGTTTAAAAATATTGCTCCTTGCCGTTTTCATTGGTTTCAGTCCTTTCTAGGAGAGTTTTCTTATTTATACAAGGGAAAATTACCTTGACTATCCACGCAATTTCACTTTTCCCTAGTAGTTTATGAAATTATACTTTACATAGCAGGTCAGCATTATTTTAAATTTTGATAAAAAGATACAAATTACCTTCTCATATGATATCACCTCAATGACCCAACCTTGGAAGGGTATGAGTAATTTTCCCGTTATATAATTTAAAGTCACTCATTGTCAACATTAAAGAATTGGGAGGCCTCGAATGCCAATGATGCATGCATGGAAAGGTTGAGAAAAATCCGCAGACAATTGCATGAAACTTCTCGCGCTAGCGCGGGGTTGTATATTGTGCAGGAAGTTGAATGTACGTATTCAAAAGCATAAATACAGACCAAGGCAAAACAACTGTGAAATGCTATGTTAGAGCTGTTGACTAGATGCTTACTTTTGTGACAGGTGATCCTGCATTATAGAAGTCCTGCCACAGTGCCCTCCTGTGTGCTTGGACTTCACTGGTGCTCTGTTTCTGTGATCTGAGTTTTGAGCAAGTAGTGGTTGAACATCTCATATGCCAGTGGTTATCCTATTGGTTATGGCTATCCTCTATCCAAGAAATTCTGCCGGTTGTAATTATGAGGCTGCCGGGATTGTTATGCTCATATTGGACTACAGCCTATGCAGCTGAAAACTATCGTCTGTGGTGGCCCTAAGGTGCTGGTTTTCTGGTTGCGTTTAGTTGAACTGATCGGTTTGTTGTTTTGTTTTTGAGCCATTGGGTTTGTTGCGGTTGAAATTTATAGCTGCAATGGTTTTCCTTGTTGCTGTTTTTTTTCCTTTTCTTTTTCCTGATTTCTCTTAGGAGTCAGAGGAACTGATTTCAGAGTTTATTTGCTGATATTCTAGGTGCTTTGAGATGGCTGTGAAAGTGTCCACAAAACACTGATCTCAACCAAAGACTCTTACAAGTGCAATTGGGCCATCGCAGCTATTGGATTCCCGTGTGTGTCGACATTTATGTATATGTACTCGTTACAAGGACAGTCATTGCTTTGGTCAGTACGGGGCTTCCATAAGTTTTCAAGCTTCACCGACAATGCACAAGGATAGCTAATTACAGAGACATTCCGGCTGTTGCCCCCGCCTATACTGCATTAATGTCTACGTGACCTAAATGATCTGTAATATCCACTCTAATTTCTTGTTCATTTGCTCATTTCCCACCATGCTCTTATTGGCTAACCTTGTAACATTCTTCTTTTCATCGCACAATGGTCAGTTATGAAGCAACAAAAAGAAAATTTGAGGGCTTCCAACAGGCCAAAGGGTCCATTAGCTTCATCTTCATTTCCCATTGAGAAACTTTAGACAGCGGAAACTAAAATGGGATCACAATGTCTGTAAACCTAAAAGGAATGACAAGAGCCAGGCAAGAAATGCTGCCGTTGGAAGCAGCTGGTGATCCATGACCACATTGGGGTTGTTACATGCAAAATAAGAACGCTTTAACTGTCAGATATGGAAATAAGCTCTGCCCACTTTTCACTCGGTCAAATCTGCTTCAACTTCTCTCTTCTTGCCTTTTCTCTTATCATTACCGGCCTGTTCCAGTTGCTCTTCCTTTTTCTGAGCTCGAATCATGGCTCTTCGAGCACGAGGTCGCATTTCTCGCACTTTTCTGGGAGGCATCACATATGCTTCAACAGGCTGATCACCAAAGGGGTGCTCACTGTCAGGAAAAATCCTCAGTTTCCTATCTCTATCCTGCATGCAAAAATTAATACTGTCAAGACAGTTTTATCACAGGTAACAGATATTTCAGGCTAAATGCTTAAAATTAATAAAGCCAATGCCTACTCAAACAAATAAATAAAGACAATCTGACTTCTAGTTTAACAAACTTGCAGCACATACAGATTTTTAGAAGGCAAGGTTGAAACTCTACTTTTATTGGCAGTGCTTACAGCAGTGAGAAAATTCATTATTATTATTATTTTCGTTTCATTCATCATAGGCCAAATCACATACAATAATTTTTCTAGATGGAAGAAAAGCATCGACGGTGTCTTAATCCTCCTGTGTAACCGCATTTCAGAACCACAAAAGAGAATCATCAACTGCACTCAAATCACGTATTACAAATGCTAACCTTACTAAAACAAGTATCCCTATAGATGCACTTTATTTTTTTTTTTGTGCGTTGGGAGGGGGGTGGTAAGTGAGAGGAAAGAAGGAAAAATATTGAGAATCAAACATTTCAACAGAAGAAAAAATGTCAAAAAACTGAAAAGAGTAATGTTTCAAACAAATATAATTTGGCTGGTATAACACGCACATCACGCAATTTGTTTCTTGGAAGCATACGCAAAACAGCTTTTCGGATGACTTCTGTAGGGTCCTTGGCCATCTGGTCTTTTAAACTCCTTTCCTTGAGGTGGCCTATATACCTACAGATAACATATAATCAATCAACACAGGACTTCAATGCAAGAATGGGATAAGCTTAGCAGCATTGCAAGACTATAGACTATATCAGAAATTGCATTTGGTCCCTTTCTCTATATATCAAAATTGGAACACAAAACTATCTTTGTTTCATTGTCAGTTAAAAAGATCTGCTTGAAGACTTCATATTCCTCTTTAAAAATGTTTACTCATCTTCGATTACAAGGAGATTTAATTAGAGTGACTAAGAAATAATTTCCCAGCTATTAAGGGACCACCATGAGATCATTTATTTTCTTATGCTATTTTATATTACATGAAAACTTTGGTTTTCAGAGTGTGAAAATCAGAAAAGATGACAGTTGATCACTTGTCCTCTTGAAATCCCACATTCTACATTAACTTGGAAGTCAGAAATAGGAAAATGTTATGATACCCTGTATGCCAGCGGTAAAACTTATCCGTCATTTTTCTCCCCGTAACACAGACATCCTTTGCATTAAGCACAACACACATATCACCATCATCACGATAAGGAGCATAAGTTGGCTTATCCTTGCCTTGAATAACTGTTGATATTTGAGATGCTAATCTTCCAAGAACCTATAAAAAAGGGGGTACTGTCACAATTTCAAACTTAAAGAACTAAAAAATAAGAAAGGCAGTATAAACCAGTTCAAATCCAGCATGATAATGCATCTTCATGAAAAAAGAATCGGTGGACCATTTCCTTCACTAAATCCTACACCTACCCCCTGCCAAACTTGTTTCACAAACAATTAACTCATGGGCCCTGTTTTTTATTTCCTAGATGAGGGTAGGAAGAAAGAGAAGTATTGGCATTGAAATCCAAGTATTATCTTATTTCCCCTTACAAGTTGCCTAACATGGAAAACATTCCTACCATAATAAATCTATAATATCTTGGAACACATATTGGAAAAAAAGGGAGATCCCACCTGGCCTTTGGCATCAAATACTCTCCACCGTAGACCTTCCAGATTGATACGTTTGAGGCCAGCATGTGCTTTCTGAAAGTGCACATGCAGAACAACAGTTTCTGTTACCAATTCCAATGCCAATTATCAAGTCATAAAACAACAGGTATAGATGTTAAACACATGCATTGTCATTCGCCCTAAAAGTACATCACAAAGAATCCATCAAGCATGTATATGAAGTGAATGTTCCTCTCCTTTATCTCTTATTAGCGAAATCCTTTTACTTGTTTAAAATTTAATTTTCATGTTTTCCCTTAAAAAAAGGTGTTTTTGGGTTTACAAATGCAGAATATTTTTATTTTTATTTTTTACTTTAATGGATGCTTTGGCTTTTGATATTGATGGTTGGACAAAATCAGCAAGGAATGGACCAGTTACTGCAGTTCAAGAGCCCTGCCTCTTAATGGAGGTGAGAGGAGGCAAAGCCACATCAAGGTTTTCATCCAAAGAGCTGAGCAAGGGCTCGACAACGCTATATTTCACGACTATGGTCCTAAGTCTAAAGTTCCAAGTTCACTCATATTAAGGCATTTCTGCATCTACTACGGCCAGATGTTAGGGACATGAAGCGCACATCACAGCATTGAAATATTTTGTGGCCAGGCATATATACTTGGAGACTAAGATTGAATGCAAACACTATGCAGCCCATCTGAATCCATTTGGAAGACAACCTCAATTAGGAGTGGCCACACATTATGGAGATGATTTAGAGGTGGAGAGTGAATAGTGAGTGTAGTTCTGGTAATAACAAGGGGTCAAAATAATTCCACAGAAAAACACTCCACAAAAAAACAAAAAATTGAGCACATAAACTAGAAAATCTAATTTTCATACACTGTATTGAATGATTAACTATGCAGCTCTAAAGAAACCAGGCATAAAAAACATTCGCGGGCGGAACATATATGCATCAAATCGTAACAAAAAAAAAAAAGAGGCATTTAAAATCCATACAGTACATTTTACAACACTTGGTGTGCTGAAAAGGAAAGTCTAATTTCTCTACTAGTTTGTGACAAAAGAACCTTCATTTTCCATGGAAAATGAAGGAATGGAACATAAAGAGAAAAGGGTCACTAAAGATCAAAAGGAAGCACCTTCATGCTGCCATTAAAAGCGCTAGCTGCAGCTTGGCTTGCCATTTCTCTGTTCTTTTTTCTCACCTGCAAATCATTCTCCAGTATTAGTACCAAAACAAAATACATGATCTACCCAATTATGCATAGAAACAAAAACAGTGAATTTCTCTTAAAAAAAAAATAGAAACTAGGGTTTAAGATGGAAACCTTGAAAACGAGCAGGGTTTGTTTGGTGGAAGAAGAAAGAAGCTCGCTTAGCGATTGAGCAGGGCAAAATGTTTTCGGGCCTTCAGCTTCGGCTTAGTTTTCTACATAAGTACGGGCCTCCTAGGCTTAGAGAAAGCCCAAGTTTGCAAGTGTCATGAACTCGTGTTTTCATTAACGTTGTTTCAAACTTTGTTTCTTTTTCTTTTTCTTTTTTCTTTTTTTAGAAATAGTTTAGTTAGTTCTTATTTGAGTTTCCAATGGGTTTATTGGAAATTTTTGTCACTAAATTATTATTGAGGTTGTAGCACATTAATGCCTTTACTATCAAATTGATATATTTAATCTGTAAATTATCTTATTTTGAATAAATATTGTTTTTTTGTCTGATTTAATTTTTATCATCAATCAAAAATTACTTTTAAAAAATTTATTTTTTAGTATTTTGAGATGATATTTTTTTATAAATATATATATAAAAAATTAGTACCTTTTTTGTAAGCAATTTAATTTTTTTTAAGTCGGGTATTATTATTTTTATTTTTTTGAGAAATAAAAAAATAATAATATTATAAAAACATAAAAGTAAAAATAAAATTATCTATAAATTATTAAAAATATATAAATAGGTTATATGAGTTTACTTATATAATTTTATTATGGTTTTCAAAATATTTAGATATGAGTTATTAACCTATTTTAAATTTTGGTTGTGCTATGCATTTGACTACGCAACTATTTCAAATACTAAAAATAAATGTATATGATTCTTTTTGCCTCCAAAAATGTTTGGATCATTCCAAATCATTTTCTATATTTCTAAACTTATAAATATTTATTTTTTAAGAAAAAATAAAAAAATATTGTTTGATCTAAAAAAACAAAAATTATTTTTAAAAATAGTTTAAATTTTATTAGCATATGTGACAATTTTCAACTCAAAATAACAAAAATAAATTTTTTTAAGGATTTTCTTATTAATAATAACGATCAACATAGAGAGACAATTCACAAAATATTAAAAGAGGTGATGCTTTTATTATGCATCACCTCACAAGAATCTATTCAATATTGTTTTGCTTTTTTTTATTAACATTTTAATTTCATCTTTCTATATTTAGTTTGTTGGGGATAAAACTTTATAATTTTTTTTAATTTTTTTTCTCTGGAGTTTTCCCAACATCGTGATCCAAGTTGCGAGTTTAGTGAGTTAACTTGGTTGACTTGAGTTTTTCTTTTCTTTTCTTAATTAACCTTTTCTTTTAATTTCATCTTTCAACATTTGTTGATTAAGAATTAGGCTCAATGGTTTTTTTTTTGTTTACTTTTTGTAAGGTTATCCTCATCTTATGACCTAAAATACAAATTTGGCGAGTTAACCTAAGTTTACTCAAGTCATTTTTAGTCTTTTTTTTATTAATTTATTTTTTAATTTCACCCTTCAACATTGAGTTGATTGAGATTATGCTTCAAAATTTATTTCAATTTACTTTTTTATGGGGCCATCCAAGCCTCGTAACATGAGTAGTTGTTTGGTAGGTTAACCTAGATTATCTTTTTTTTTTCAATTTGATTTCTATGAGGTTATATCAATCTTGCGACCTAACATGTTAACCTAGATTAAATTGAATCATTTTTTTGCATTTTTTATTTGAATATTTTATTTCAATTTTATTCTTAAATATTATTAGGTTTATTGAGAATTGATTTTGTTTTGATTTACTTTCTATGAGGTTATTTCAGTTTCATGATTTAGGTAGTGAGTTTGATAGGTTAACCCAGGTTGACTTATGTTATTTTTTTATCCTTTAATTTTTTTTATTTTCATCATTTACCATTAGATTGACTGAGAATTAAGCTTCATAATTTATTTTGATTTTTATTATGGGGTTATCATGGTTTCAAGACCATGATTGCAGATATGTCAGGTTAACCTGGGTTGATTAGGGTCAATTCAATATGTTTTCATCTTGATATTTTTGTAAAAAAAATATGTCGTCTTAAATGTATATTTTAGATAGATTATATTTTTACTAGTAATCTCGGTTGTTTTTAGACCTGCCAAGTCAACTGAGTCATATTAGATCAATTCTTACACAATTATTGTTTTTAGAAAAAAAATATTAACAATACCTATATATTTTTTTTTATGTTCAAATATTTTTTATCTGATCTACAATGTAACACAAGAAAATAATATAGTATTTGGCTAAAACATGATAGTTATAGGAGGCGATTGACCAAATTGATAATATGAACCTCAATGTACCACAACCTAATAGTTTAGGGCTAAAAATGTTATTAAATCAATTTTTTTAATATGTCTTTATATCCTTGATTGAATCAATTTTATCCTTATAAAATGATTAAGTTTCCAATCTATTCTTTTATTAAAAAAATTTGTCTAAAACTTTTTTCTATGTAGTGCAACACCATCTTCCATGCCAAGGCACTGACCATCACCAAAATTTGTTTCAATGGCGCATGACATAACAACAACATCATGGTAAAATAATCAAAGACCACCATGGCTAGCTAATATTTTCTTGTTATGTGAAAAGCATTGGATAACACTGACAAACACTATTTTTTCTCCAACTGATTGTTAGCTCAACAACAAATAGTGAGCACAAACTTCTCCATACACCTTTTTCTCCATGAAAAAATTTTAAATACTGGGTGTATAAACACACCTAGATACTGGGGAGGAAATCTAAGTCCAGCCATACAGTCCTTTATAAAATCTTACCATACAAAGCTATCCATTTTTATAGATAAAGCTACATTTATCCATTAAAAGCCAAGCAACTCCATTGAAGGCCAGCAACATACAAGCCATTCTAGGCTAGAATTATTCACAACCACATAAACAACTCTAGATCATATAATCACTTTCATACTACATTTATATATATATATATTCCTTTCACTTTCATCATACTTTTCTCTTTCCATATTTTCTCTCCCTTGTGTTTTACTAACTTAAGCATCGAAGAGTTCCTTGTTTCTTAAGGAGATTTTTTTTTCCAGACAACCATCTAGCCATTAGATAAAGCTTAGGTATAGCCCATCAACCAAGGATTAGCCCTTTCATACCAACATCTCATGATGCAGCCATCGAAAGCCCTACTTTTTTCTGAATTTTTTATAAGACTTCATCAGGGTTCAACCTAGTGGTTCAAATGGTCTTTGAGGATGAAGTTCTGTTGGAATTGGATAATAGCTTTTTGTTTGGTATGATGTGAGAATGAAAAAATCCAAAATTTTCAAGATTCATAAGGCTCTATAGTTGCTTGCCATTAAGATTTTTGTAGGAATCCTTGTTACACTAAACTATGATGTGGTGAGACTTGATAAGAAGAAGAGATGCAAATGAAAAAGAAAACCATAAAGAGAAAGAAAGTTGAATTATTACAAATGCTAAAGGTCTAACATAAAAAACAAAATGGATCAATTGCTAGCAACTTTAAAATAACATTACATAACTTAGCCTAAGAATCCTTCTCACCATATTCCTTCATCACCTATAATTGTATATGTAAACCTTTCTTAGTACAAAGCAAACATAAACACTCCTAAAACTCCCACATAAAAATATTCATGGTCATTGTCCAAATAATCATGTTGAGGTATTATCTTAAACCTATAAACTCTAAAATAAAATAAAAATACCTTCGTTTATCGTATCACTTGCTGTATAATTAACCATATAATTAGAAAACACACCATACTCTTTTCATTAAAACAGTGATACCCGGGTTAAAAAATAGAGTAATAAGCATATATGTGAAATTTGTCTCGATAAATTAATCTAAAAACCCCGCAATTAGAAGCTTGACTTAGGTTGAGTTTCAAGTTGAATTGAAAATGACATTGACTTAACTAAACCTAGTTGACCCAGCTGAGTTAAGTTCTGAACTAGTTGACTTGGTCGGGTCAATGCCAATTTTTTTTTTAAAGATCAAAATGATATTATTTTAAGAAAATGATTGATCCATGTTGATTGAGTGACTAGCAAGTTGATTTAGTGATCCAATAATTCAGGCTCTTTCTGAGTTGATCATCAAACTAGGTTTAGAACCCATAATAACAAAGACAACCCTTAATTTTTTATCCATGAACTAGACTTCAAGTTGTAAACTTTAACCTAAAAAAAGCCTATCAATAGTATCACTATAGCAACTAATAACCTTCACAGCTTTATAGTCTTCATTGATGTGGTCATACCTAATCTATAAAAATTGAATTCTAGACAAGCTTATGTATAGTTCTTACCATTAACTATATTATAAACAAAACTATTAGGCATCAATGAAACAATGTAGCCTATGAGGAGATCCAATGTTCATTCGAACATTGATTTCCTTTTTTCTTTTTTTTGGTCTCTAAGACTTTTTACACTTTGGTCCCTAAATTTCATTTTCTTCTTTTTTGGTCCTTTGACATTGCTTTGATTTGTAATTGGTCTTAATGGATTTTTTTTCCATGCGTGTGTATAGGGATCTCAAGGTGTCAAGAAAATGTTTCATTACTTAGTTAATTCTTGGTTTTGTAAAACACAATTCAATTTAATTGATTTAAAATAATTAGAGCCTTAGGGATCAAATTTAAAGCTTTAAGAAATATTTAGCCCTTTTATTTTTCCACCATCACGGACTGATTTGTATGGTCAAGAATGAAGCTCATGTCCTTTTTTTAATATATATTTTGGTCCTTTATTTTTTTTAAATTTGATCCCTTTATATTGACTTTATTTGGGATTTAAATTGGTACTTTGTTTTGGATGCCTTAATACGGGAATCTTGCAATATCGAGGGAAATTTTTATTGCTCGATTTTGTAAAATAAAACAAAATTCAGTTAATTTAAAATAATAATGTGTTAAGGAAACAAAATTTAAATAAAGACAAGTATGAGAATTGGGGTAAATGGGCAGGGAAAATAGGTTAGTGTGTGCAATGCTCGCACTGGCAGATGAGAGGCGTCCACAGTATTCATGTAGCATTAGGGGTCTCCTTGCATCCAAATGAGAACTTTCATGACAACATTGGAAGCCTTGTGTCGTGTTTTTCCCAATGGTTTGAAGCGTGTAGGTGGCAGTGGGGCGGTTGGGTTTCAACTTGCTTTTTTCCTTCTCCCCTTTTTTTCTCTCTCCTCTCCTCAAGAATCAAGCTGGCCTACCAAAATTTAAAGGTGTCATGTTATTTTTTTGTATAAAATTTGATCCTTATTTTTTTTATTAAGGATGCTAATGGATATAGTTAGGTCGAGTTTGGACCTGTAAACCCCCCAGATAAAATATACAAGGATAATGAAGTAAAAATTATGTTAAACAAGTAAATTGAATAGTTACACTTAGGGGATGATAATGGATTTTGAGAATTGAAAATAAAATACTTATGTGTTAATTTTAAAATAAAAATATAAAAAATAGCTGAAAAATTAAAAAAAATACATAAATGCAAATAAAAACTAAATGGAAATGGAGGAAAAAAAAGTACTGACATGTAATTTAAAGAAATTTGAAATAACAGAGCTTTAATTTGGTAGAAACGAATGTTAGAAGCTGAGAAATATTTACCTAGAAAAACAAAAGGGCATGAAGGTAGGACAAAATAGGTATTATTTTACTTGATTGAGAGAAAATCAAGTGAGAGTAAGTGATTTTTCAAGGATGGGAACTTGTTGGAGAAGTTTGGAAACATAGAGGGAGAGGAAGAAAAAAGTGAAGAAATTGAGTTTTTCTTCCATTTTGTTTCTTAGAAACTTCTAACTTAGAGGTAAGATATATTATTGCAATGATTAAATTGTGTATTTTCTTAGGATTAAATTCTATAGTTTGTGTTAGTGTCGTGTAATTGTGAATTAAGGGTTGGTGATGTTGGAAATGACGACATAGTCTTTGGAATATGTAAATGATCATAAATAAACATCAGGTCAAGTGAGAATTTGAAGAAAATCTTAACTTCTCTTTTATCTTTAGTTTCGACCAAATAAGGTATAGATTGGGGGAGGGAATCTTTCTTAGAAAAAATGTGTTTTTGGATTGGTTAATGAAAGATTTTAATGATAAAGTGCTTTGATGTTGTGAATGGTACATATTTAATAGGTGTGGTGGTGTTGATGATGATTGAGAATGAAGGAAAAATTATGAAAAAAATTATTTTTCTTTTGATGATTAAGTGTATGAGTTTTTGGAAAATTGTATTGTTAATGATATCTTACTAAGGATAATTTAATGCACACTTTAAATTATGTATGGATGAAGTAAATTGTGGGAGAATAAAATGAACATGATAAAATAATGAAATGGATTTGGAAATTAAATGGGTTTTATATGTTGAATTAGATTGAAGATTTTCTTTTATGTGTGCCCTGAATTAGGCACACAAGAATTATTGATAGAATAATAATGTAATAAAAAAAATTCTCTTGAATCCAGGAGAAGTTGTTGGAGTAAGAGCTCAAACAGGAGGAGTCAGACCGGCACGAGCAGCAAATAGGTGTTTGTCATCCTATTTGAATTTAAAAGCTTTTAATTTTTGTCATTACAAATATGTTGATTTGTCTAATGTGTATTGATTGTTGAAATTGATATATTACAAAAGAAATAATGTTATGAATTCATGATGTTATTGGCATCTGTGAGGGGATAGCCAAAATATTGCCAACCAAATAGGTTTACCGGATTTAATTGGATTATGTGAGAAGATGGTCGAATATTGACAACCAAATGGGTTTGCCAGATTCAGTTGGCATTTGTGGGAGGAGGGCTAGAATGTTGGCAACTAAATGAGTTTGCCGAATTTAAATTGGTGTTCATAAAGCGATGGGCGGAATGTTGGCAACAAAATAGGTTGCCGGATTTCGGTTGGCATCCATGAGAGGAAGTCTAGATTATAGATTTAAAAGAAATGGGTTAAAGGTGAAAATGTTAATTAGCAAATTTATTAGGTTATAAATAAGTATAAGATTTTTTTTTATTTAATTAGAGGTGTGATTACAAGTTCTTTATAAGCAAGGCCAGAGAACTAGATATTAGTGAAATAATTTTATGGCTTGTAAATATAATAATGTAATTAATTATATACTTAGACCTTTTGAGAGATATATGTATCCTTATATGATGTGTAATAACACACACACACACATTAGTGGTGTAAGAGTGTGTGTGGTGTAGGAATATGATAATGTAAATCTTTAAAATAGGATGGTATCACGAGTTTAATGTTGTGCATAATATGTTAAATTAATATGAATTAATGGGAACTAAAAATTATATATGCATGTAATGTATGTTTATCTTTATATGTTATCTATTCTTTTATTTTAGCATTTGTAATGTAAAGTAAGTGTCCAATAATGAGACATACCTAAATATTGTTGAAATATTAAGAAAAAAAATTGAGATGATATGTGATTTAGGATAGTTGGATCAAGATTGTAAATGGTGATTAATTGAGAAGTTGGAGTAATGTTGATAACTTGATATGTTTAAAAACAAGAGAGATGCTACTAAATTTTTGATAGAGACATATGAGAAATAGAATGAAGTCTAAAAAAAATCCATGATTTATCAATAGATTTGGGAATGATTATAATTTATGTAGTAGTTAGAGTTTAAGAATGTTATAGGACCTATAATTACATCTAACTAAACTTTTTATATTTTACAAATTGAAAACCCGTACCATTCAGTTTTAATTTGACTCAAGCGAGTTGGATACATAAGGTTAGGCTAAGTTTTTTTTATGAACATTACAAATATCCACGGGTCAGGCTTATATTACTAATTCTTATGGGTTGGGCTTAATTAGAACTAAGACTCGAGCTTAATAATTAGCCCAAAACCTATTATAAGTTGTAATAAGCAATTTAAGCTTAATACATTAACTAAATGAATTGACTAAAATGGAAGAATCAATTGTAGAAAAATGGCATAACATATAACAACAAATTAAGTTCTGAACAATAAAAAACTTGGTCACAATAAAACATAATAAGTTCTGAAAATGAACTTGAATTGGGTTGTATGGGGTATATAATTTAGGTTTGGTTGACTAGGTCTCAAAAATCCTAACTTGTGATATCTATTTTTTAAGTTTTTTTTAACCTACTATCATTTATAACATTCATATTATCTGACTTCGATGAGTTGAGTTAAGTCAAATAATGATAATGTTACATATGAGATGATTTTTTTAACACCCTACTATTTATTTTGTTTTGAATTTTTTTTATTGATCTGTTTTTTAGATTTCATCTCTTAAAATTTGGTTTCATTTAATTTTTATATCAAACATGGTCCTCATGCTTTTGATTTCTATTTATTTTGTTTTTTATCCTTTTTATTTTTTTTAATTTCATCCATTGGTATTTTGTTAATTGAGGATTTGGCTTCGAGTTTTTTTAGGTTTTCCTTTTATGGGGTTAGTCCCAACCTTATGACTTGGGTTACGAGTTTTGAAGATTAGCCTAAGTTAACTTCAATATTTTTTTAGGTTTTTTTTTTCAATTGATTTTTTTTCAATTTTGCCCTTCAATATTGGGTTGGTTGGGGATAGAGCTTCGTGAATTTCCTTACTTTCCTTTGTATAGGGTTATCTCGATCTCATGTTCTGGATCACGGGCTTAGCCGATTAACCTGTGTTGACTCGGGTCTTTTTTTATTGTTTTTTTTTCATTTTATTTTATTCAGTTTTCCCTTTAAATTGGGTTATCTGAGATTTGAGCTTTATTGTTTCACTCAATTTTCTTTCTACAAGGTTATCATAGTCTCATAACTATGTCGTCTATTTGAAAAGCTGGCTCAAGTTGGTTTTTTATCTTTTTTAATTTGATTTTTTTAATTTCTTCATTCAACATTTGATTTGCTGGAAATTGAGCTTTGGTTTTTTTATTTTGCTTTCTATGAGGTTATAACGTCCTCATTTAATTTTTGATTATTTATAAAATATTGAAAGCATATCTTTCCATAATATTAGCAAGCGCTCATATTATTTTTATTATCGTTATCTGTGTTTTTAATTATATTATTATATTAAACATGTTTATTAAACCAAGTCAAGTCAATGACTCGAGTCTTATTTTATTTTTCTTTTACTTCTTTAAAAACATTAGTATTGCCTCAATATGTTTTTTTTTTTTATGTTGGGAAAAACTCGGCCCATCAATCTAATGTAACTCAAATGGTGAAAAAGTAGTGTTTTATGTTCTTTAGTACATGGGTTATAAAAGGCAATAGTTTTATGAGAACTTATTAAAGTAAGTAGTCCATGAGCCCACTACTTCAAGGTTCTTGTCTTTGTCACTTTTGAATAGTTCAATGGAGGTGAGATGAGGTGTGTATAAGTTTACAATGTATCATATCTACCTTTATGGACGAGGCTTAGATGAGTGCGTGCTAGTGATGATTTTTTTAGAAGTTTGTTGATGAAATAAGGATTGTTCATTTCTTTCCAACATGATGCGACTAGAACATTCAAGGTATTTGACTGGTTGTCTGCTCAAAATATCAGTTGTTGTCTCTGCTGGGAACAACATATCCTTCGACGATATCGTTGGTTTTTTTTAGGAGAATCAAATGGCAAACCTCTAGTCTTTTATAAATTGGGAAATTAGAAATGTAATGACTAGCGAGTTTTAAATCCATGGTTATGAAACATGTTAGGTGCAACGAGTCAATCTAGTAACCGAGGCTTAGATTAGGTTTTATTTCAAATTAATTTGAAGTTTAATCGAGTCAAATCTAACTAACCTGATTTAGATCTAATCGAGTCAATTTCAATTTTTTTTTTAATTTGTCTAAAGTGATATTATTATGAAAAAAAGTCGAAATAATATATTTTTAGTTAACCCAGTGAATTTACAACCTGAACCTTAGATCCGGTGAGAACTATACCGGGATATGACAACTATGATTAAAAAAATTATGACAGTAAAAGTTTCTTTAGAAATGAAAGACAAATCTCTATTTCTTTAATTTCTTTGACATGGACTATGTCAAATTTGGTTTATTCAATGAATTGTTGGGTCAATTACAAATTGGTCCTTATACAAAAGTTTTCTATTCATTATATTTTATAAGAAAAATAGCTTAGTCCTTTTAATATCACTCTCGGTCATATAATAAAGTGCTTGAAATGTAATAACTCAATTATAAATGTAATGATCCATTACAACGAAACATAGGAAGGTAACGAGATATTAAATTAAATGATTCATTATGTCCAATTAAAAATACTTGTGCTCTCTACTTTTTGTTGTTTATGAAGCAATTCAAAAGTAAATAAGCAAAGAAGAAGCATTAAAAATATAGAGAAATGCCAAGTCATTATTCTTTGGCTTCCTCGAGTTGTTTAGCTTCCTCTTGTGGCATGGACCTGAAAAAGAACCCAATCATTAAAAGTTAAGGCCAATATCAATCACAACAGATTAGGTAGAGAAAGAGCTGGACAAGATTAGTTATAATATGATTAAGAGATTCCAATCCACAAATAGGTTAATATGTCTAACACAAATAGGTTAGTATGTTTGTTATTTTTGGAACTTCAACTTGCTTAACAACATCGTTTTACTAGCAGGATCAATGAGAAAATAGTGGATCATCATTCCAATAAATACAAATTTACTTGAGGTTCTTACTTATTCCAACATATTTATGGATAAGAGTTTTTTTCTCGGTCATATCAAATCAATTCTCCTTTTTTTTTAGCCAAGCGAGTACTGGTTTCTTAACTATGAAATACAGAGATATCCTCATTAATTGCCTCTATAAAACTGCCTTTAATTTGTTGGAGTGTAAGCTAATGATTATGTCAAGAACTAATTATGAATAAACCAAACCTAAAAACACAGGATAATTGTTGCCTACCGATGAGCCTTCATCCAACGTGAGAGCCGATAAAGCCATAGTGTCTCGTTTGTGATATGGCATGCAAGAAGGTGCAAGTTGCGTGGTTGTACCATCCATGAAAACCTCATGAACATTGCTGAATAAAAACACATAGCTACACCAACAATCACAAATTCCATCTATATATAAGCTTAAGCTTAATTGCTACAAATAAATATTAAAGGCAAACACGTAAAAAGAGCTAGTTCTTGTAGTATTTTATTTCAAACATGTAAAAAAAACCTGTAACCATGTTGCCTGATATCAATTCTGGGGGTTTCTTTGTATCTACAAACGCCTGTCAAAACTGAACTAGTCAGATCGGAAATCATTGTATATATACATATTAGTAGTAAAGAAGCTTAATGAGCACAAACAAAAACAAAGAGATATGATGAGTATTTTTTTACGATATATTTTTGTGCTTTAGAAACATCCAAATCTATAAATAGAATGTTGGTCCAATCAAATGTTGGCCTGACATCCTACCATATCCAACATACTTGGATTCAGCCATTAACCGAGCTCAAGTTATTATGGGTCTAGCAAGACGCTAAACCCATTTCCTCTAAGTTTGGCCATACAACAGACCTAGTTGGACTTAGAGATCCATATAAGGACCATAGAGTTTTGTCTTCAGGTTATTTACATGAACTATTCATGTCAAATGTAATCATGTCCCTATATCTATAGATGTATAAAAGGTCTCTCAAGAGGCTTACCATATTTTTCATCTCATTAATGATGTGTAAGATATTTGTTCCTCATTAATACATCGATATGTAAGGAATATTTATTTTTCATTGATGTCATCAAAAGAAAAGGACTTTCCAGTTTTTTCTTTTCCTAAAGATGACAAGATTCAGAGGTGATAAGTACCCCATGAACCACTCAGATAAAGGTTCACCTTTTCTACTCTAAAAGCTTATATATTTCAGAGCATTAATCATAAAATACGAAAAACAAATATCATTGTTCTTGGAATCAAAAGCTCTTTCTTTCATTTATTATCATATCCATTTAAAGACTTTATCATTGAAGGGTCTTTAAGCCCCCCAACAGGGATTGTTTTTGCAGATATCAGTACTAGTATCATCAATTTTTGCACTTCCTGGGCTAAGAAGAAGGAAATAAGTACATGAACATTTGATTAACCACAATCCAAACACCAAATAACCTATTTCTTGAACATATTGGATTTTTGGGACATCATCATTGACATCGTCTATGAGAACCTTTCAAAAAGCCGTTAATTACTCTAAAAGTTTATTAAAATCCTTACTCATCATCATAACAGTAAATAATCAAGACACTTTGGGGATAAGACGTGTAACTGATCTCCTTGCCACGTTAGACTTACACAGCTAACCATTCAACAACCTATTGATCAAGTGCAACTCCTCACCCAAGTAGTGTTAGTGAATCAACAGGCACAGGAAAACTATGATGATACCTAAGAACTATATTTCTACTAAAATGACTTTAGACAACTATGATGGTCATATAACCTAAGGAAGCATGTTCAGAATGTGAGGAGCAACCTTGAAATGGTCATCTATGATGGTTATGCCATTTGTAAGATTCTTCCAACAACCTTTAATGAATAAGTGCATGCAAGGTAAAATAACTTGAAGTCAGGTTCCATTACAAGCTTCAATGGCCTTTATACCAAGTTGGTGGCATGATTCAGCACAAGTATCTTGTCAAGAAAGAGTTTCACAAAACTCTTTGGGATCAATCAGGTGGATGATGAGTCCATGCGAGCATACCTGAAAAGGTTTAATAAAAAAATGCTCAAAGTTAAGGAATTGATTAAGCCTATGACTTTTGAAGCCTTAATGGGTAGAGTAAAGGGGAAAGCTTTGTGGAAGGAATTGTATACTTTACTGAACAGAAGTTTTTTGAAAGTTAAGCAATCTATGAAGAACCACATTCAGGTAGAGAAGGCAAGTATAATGTGTCATGGTCCTCCCTATTTTTCTAGGGAAAAGCTACTAAAAAGTCTTATAAAAAAAATTGTTCTTCTAGAAAAGATAACAACCCTAGAAAAAGTCAGAAGAGGCCAATTAGAAAACACTTGGGCTATCCTAAAATGCATATCACTATATTGAACACTACCCTTATAGAGGTTCTCACTACCATCTAGGGTAAGGAGTTTGTTCGCTACCTTTCACCCATGAAATCTCTACCTAATACCTATACATCTAAGAAATATTGTTTGTTTCATAAGGATAAGGGACATGACACAGATGATTGTTATATTTTGAAGAAAAAAGTAGAAAGGTTGATAACTAAAGACTATTTCTACCAATTTTTGAAGAAGAACTCTCATCTAGAGTAAATAAAGGAAGAAATCGGTCATCTTAGGTAGCACCTCTATAAGAGGTGATTCCAACACAGGGAAAAGAAAGTATGGAAAACAGGTCTTTAGAACTGCTCATCTCAAGAACTAATGGCACAAGCCTATTTTCTTTACCCTAGAATATGAAGAAGGAATAACTTTCCCACATGAAGATGCCCTGGTCATCTTTATAAGCCTTTCCAATCATCGAGTACATCGAGTGTTGGTAGATGATGGAAGTGCAGTTAACATCCTCTCATAAAAAGTAATGGAATAGGTGGGAATATCCCCTTCAAAACTAATCCTAGTGAAAACTTCCCTTATTGGGATAGAAGGCTCAGACGTACCAATAAAAGGCGTCTTGGAGATATCAGTCACCATTAGCATTTCCTTTAAGTGTGTCTTCCTCCAATAAACTTTCATGGTTATTGACATGTCTTTGGTTTACAACACCATTTTAGGTAGGCTTTTCATGTATCAGATTAATGTAATTATTAGCACCAGGTACTTGACACTAGAATTCCTAACTAAAAAAGGAGTGGCCATGGTGCGAAGGAATCAAGTAAACTTGAGGCAATGCATCTTTACATGTCTAAAGGAAGGGGAAAAAAAAGGCCTAGTATTGGACCAACAAAGGTCATTGAAAGAAAGAGTATAGGTTAGAACTAAGGTTGCTGAAGAATCAAGGTATGTCCTTCTAAGAGAAAATGAGTAAGCCACCATAAAAATGGATTCCACCTTGACGCCAACACAATATCAGTCACTAATACAGCTCTTCCATATCCAAAGGTCTAATTTTGCAATAGGTACTTCTAACATGCCAAGAATCAATCCTGAAATTATAACTTATCAGTTGAAAATAGACCCAACTGTTCATCTAGTTTGTCTAAAGAAGAAGAATTTTAGGGGTGAAAGATAGAAAACGATAAAATATGAAAGGTGGATAAACTCTTGGTTGTTTTTTTTTTTTAATTATGGAAGTGATGTACCCTGTTTGGTTAGTGAATATGGTGATGGTTAGGAATAGCAATGGTAAGTAACGAATGTGTGTGGACTTCACATATTTAAACAAAACTTGTCCAAAAGATAGTTATTATCTCTCTAAGATCGATCGTTTGGTTGACTCATCATAGGTTTTGAGTACTTGAGCTTTTTGGATGTCAATTATAGATATCATCAGATCCTCATGCACCTAGATGACGATGATGAAAAAATAGCTTTCATAATTAATGAGGGAACATTTTATTATAGAGTCATGCCTTCTGGGTTTAAGAATGATAGAGCTACTTACTAATAATTGGTGAATAAAATATTCAAGAATTAGCTTGAGAGGATTATGGAGGAATATGTTAACAACATGCTAGTAAAGGGCATGACCTTTGAGCAACACCTCTTGGACCTATAAAAAATCTTCTATGTGTTGAACCACCACTAGATGAAAACTCAACGCTTCTAAGTGTGTCTTTGTTATAAAAAAAAAGGTAAGTTTATGGGTTTCCTAGTAAGCAATAAGAGAATTGAGCCTAACCTAGAAAAGGTTCAAGTCATATTAAGCATTACTCATTTTCAGTTAGTGAAGGAAGTTCAGTGTCTTATAGAGATATTGATTGCTCTCAATTGGTTCATAGCTCGTCTAGAGGAGCACACCCTACCATTCTTCAAGGCCTTGAGAAACATAACCAACTTTGAGTGGACTTTAGATTTCCAAAAGGCTTTTGAGGAGCTAAAAATTCATATTTCATCTCTTAAGATCTTATCTTAATCAAAGGAGAATGAAAACCTTTTTCTTTATCTAGGGGTGGTAGATTCAGTTGTAAGCTCTATTATGGTAAAAGAGGATGGAGGAATATAATGTCCATTTTACTACTCTAGACGCACTCTTCATGATGTTGAAACAATATATCTGGAAAGTGGATAAAGTAGCCCTTGCTTTGGTAAACGCCTCTAGAAAGTTAAAATCATACTTCTAAACTCATCAAGTCATTTCTTTAACATATCAACCTTCGCAACATATCCTCTATAAGCCAGAGATGTCTAAGCATCTAGTTAAATAGGCTATTAAATTAGGAGAGTTTGACCTTTAGTACATACCCCGACCAACTATAAATGGTCAAGCCTTGGAAAACTTTATTATTGAATATTATTTTAAAGGTCCCATACAGATATTTGAATCTCCACCTTTAACCACGACTTCTTTTGTTGAACTAGAGGCCCCGGTAGAATAACATCTAATGATACCTACTTGGAAAATATATGTTAATGGCTCTTCTAATATCAATGAGAGTGAAGCTGGAATAGTGTTTATCAATCCTAAAGAACAAGTAATTGAATATAGAGTTTGTTTTGAGTTCCTAGCTATGAATAATATATTAGAGTATGAAGCTTTTATAACAAGATTATGCCTTGCAGAGGCCTTGAATGCATTCCTACTTTGAGTTCACAGTGACTCATAATTGGCGGTTGGTCAATGCCAAGAAATGTATGATGCTAGATAGCCAGCCATGCAATAATATCTTAAGAAAGGCCAACCCTATATGAAAGTTGGAGATAAAAGTAAGTCAATCAATCGTATTCCAAGGGAAGACAATTATCAGGTAGACCTCATATCTAAGTTAGCAAGTTCAAAACCTGTTGACTTCCCTACAAATGTCTGGGTTGAAGTTCTAGAGAAACCAAATGTAGGTGAAGAAGAGTTAGTGGCTTTTCCCATTAACATTAAGAAAAATTACAGGACCCCAATTATGCATTATTTGCTTATTGATGAGTTACCCTCAAACAAAAACAAATTCATGCATCTGACTAAGCGAGGAGTGAGGTATTGCATAATTGACAACATCTTGTACCGAAGATATGTCTCAACTCCACTACTAAAATGTTTATCCCCGTAATAAAAAGCACCTATGTTTTGAAAAAGATACATGATGGTATATGAGGTCTACACATAGGCTCTAGAGACCTCACTGCTTAAGTCACACGAGCAAGTTTTTATTGGCTAACTATACTCCACAATACCATAGATTTAGTGAATTGTTGTTAAAGGTTTGCCTCAGTCTCCTGTCAACTATTTATAAAAATGACCATCATAACCTCCCCATGGCCTTTTGTATAATGGGGGAAGGAAGGCCACAAATAAAAAATAGTTTGTCCTAGTAGTTGTCGATCATTTTATTAAATGAGTTGAATTAGAGGCCTTAGTAAAAAGATAATCACCAACAAAGTACTTTCATTCTTATCATATGCTGATTTGGGCTCCCCAAAATCTTGATTACAAATAATGAAACACAGTTTGAAAACCACAAAATGAGAAATCATTATCAAATACTTCATATTGATCTTCGTTTCTTCTTCATATCATATCCTCATATCAATGGTCAAGCTGAATTAACTAATAAAATCTTGCTTAATGGACTCAAGAAAAAAGATAAAAGAAGCTGAATTAGAATAGGTAGAGCTTATGAATAAAATCTTATAGGCTACAAAACAACTCAGAAGATGTCCACTAATGATACTTTTTTTCTCCTCACATATAGGACTAAAGTTATGATCCCCACTGAGATTGGATGTCCAAGCCATCAGGTGGCTCACTATACCTTAGAAGGCAATGAACAAGGTTTTAGGACCAATCTTGACTTCTTAGAATAATATAGCATGATTGTTGCAGTTAGAAATAAAGCTTACAATCTCAAAACTACCTGGTATCACAATGCTAAAATCAAGAATAGAAGATTCAAGTATATAAGAAATAGAGAAAGTAGAGGCAAGTTGGCCCCAAAATAGAAAGGTCCTTTCAAAGTCATAAGAGTAATTAAGGTGAATACTTATCATTTACAAGATATGAAAGAAAAGAATCTCCCTCACGCCCGACATTCAGGCCACTTAAAATTGTATCATTGTGAATAAAAATATATATTTTCATCCATGAATGTCTCATCTTTTTTTCCTATATTTCTCCAAAGGGATTGGTATGTGGTCTCTCTAATGGCAGTAGTCCCTATAACCTCCAGTGTTGTCCCCACCTAAAGATATAAGTCCACATCATGGCTAGTCAGACTAGAGGACTCATTCCTCTATATCCTAAGCAGCGACAACATTACATGACCAAAGCCAGACAACTCTATCACCAACCTCACCGATATAATATGGTTGTTGAACCTAAAAAGTTTGTAATTGGAAATCTCTTATGAGCATGGATGCTGGATATGTTTCAAGTATGGGTATATGACCTTTACAAAACTAAAACTCATTTTTAATTTCCTTTCAAAAATATTTTCTAAGTATGGGCATTAGGCTTATACAACTTATTTTTTAAGTATGAGCGTTTGATTTATACAAAATATTTTCTAAGTATAGGTGTTGGACCCATACAAAACTTTTTCTAAGTATGGGCATTGGATTCATACAGAATATTTTCTAAGTATGGGTATTGGACCCATGTTGGTTACTTAAAAAGGCCTACCAAAAGACTTAGAAAATATAATAATTTAAAAGACTTGAAAAATATAGTAATTCAAAACAAATAACAAATATCTAAAGGCCTCATGGCCAAATTCAAGGCTTGAGAACCAAGATATTTTTTACAAATAAAACAAACAAAAAGGAAGATTACATATCCATCCCAGACTACACCTCTTCTTTTGTTGAGGGGGCCCTGGTAGGGAAGACGTCCTTTAAATCAGGAGCCTGACCATTGAGGAAGGACTCATTGAAGTCCACTTGTATTTCTTTTAAAAGGTTAAAGAAATACAAATTGGATATGAGTAATAAGAGTTTATATCATATTACCTCTGTTAGATAGACAGACTCTCCAAACTCAGCATAGAACTCCTCATAAGAGTCCAGCCTCCTCCTTAGCCATTTTTAACTCCCTTTGAAGGCCTCTTTGGACTCTTTGAGCTCAACCACCTCCTTCTTCAAAGAATTTATTCGGTTATACACCTCTCTAAGTTTCTCCTAAGTGGACTCTAGAATGAAGGTTTGTGCTTTGAGCTCCCTTTGCAGCTAAGCATAAACAGGCTTAAGGGCTTTCATCTTAGCATCTTGGGTGGCTTTCTCATCCCTTAGCCTTTGCACCCTTGTCTTGTTGGTACGATACTATTCTATTGCCCTTTTCATTTTCCTCATTTCCTTAGCCTATTAAATTTTCAAGTAGACACACATCATGAAGGTCTAAACAATAAAAAAAAAAGACTAAATAAGTTCACATCTTTAAAACTACTTAATGCATTAGAATAATGAAAAAACTTAAGGATTTCTTATACCTGGAAAGTCATGTGCCGAGTGATGGCCAGATGGCACTGGTAATTGGAGTCAATCAATGTGCCCATTTTAAAAGGAAATGTAAGGAGATTGTCTAAGGTGTCCATCACTTCCAATCCTCTAGGCCTAAAAGTGGACCTTCCCTATAGAATGGTCTCTATTATTCCCCTCTTTTCCTCACTTGGTATGGGGAAGCAAAGAGGGGTACGACCTAAGTTGAGCCTGGAAAAGAAATCCCCAACCTCGGTGGATTAAGGTGTCTAGCTGGAGGACCTAGAAAGCATCTTGATAGAGCTCGTTGGAGCATGAGCACTGGTTGATGGAGGGATCACCTTTACGTTAGAATATGAGTTAATTGTGACCCTTATCTCTTCCATTATGAAGTAGCCTCCCGGATAACTAAATTTGGGGTTGGCATCCTAGGACCCCCCCTCCCGGTATGGGAGAACAACATCCCGCTGCCACTTTTTGATGGACCTCCTTAAAGAAGGGATAATTGTTAGGATCTTTTCAATATAGACAACTAATAAGGTCTTTTTAAAATCCATGAGAACTGCTCCTTTAACCCTTTTCCATGTATCAAAAGCAGGTTGTCTTGAGAGGAGAAAGCACGACGAGTAAAGGTATGGTCATTTTATAGAGCATGGACAACGTGGACTCGCTGGCTTCAAATCGAGTTCCCTTGGCAAGGATCTTGCATAAGGAAAAATTCAAAAGATGAATAACACAAGAAAAAAATAACACATGATATTAAAATTACCAGAAGCGCCATAAAACCTTTATGCCATGCAATTGACCTTTTACTCAGTGTGGAGATCACATAATATATTTCATATCCTCTTTTCCTCCTCATAGAGGAAGGGTTTATCATTGACCCCAGTAGAGGATGCTCTCTAGAAATGGGTATAATTCTATATAGCATTGTACCCATCCTGAGGTCTAGTTGTGCCTTTGTGCTTCACTATCACTCATCTTTCTCTCAACTTCTTTGACCGAGAGGCTTCCCATTAAAGGTGTCTTTCATAGGCCCTCTTGGCCTATAGAGAAATTAGAGAACTAAAAGATATAAGATCCTCATTCATCACCACTGATCAAGGTGTAACAATACCTGGACACCTCGATCATAGGTTCCTCCCCTAAGCCCTTATCAACTTGTCAAAAGCAGACAAGTTAGTCCACCCGTTGGGATAGAGCTAAGCAAGGCTTATATTGTAGTAACAGAGAATATCCTTTACAAATAGGCTTACTGGTGACCTAGATAACATGGTCACTAGCTTTCGATATCAAAACCATGTAACTCCCTGGCTGTTTAGAATTGGCCAGAGACACTTGGTCAAAAGACACAATGTTTTTAGCCTTATATGGAGGTGTCCTTGACAACCTTTCTTGTCCACTAAGGTTTGAAACCTCTTGAGGACTTTTATTTCTCCCCTTTCTAGTGGAAAAAGGTTTAGCAACGTCGATTTTAGATCTTGGGCCAATTCTAATGGTCGTAGATCCCTAATGAACACCACTAATTTCATGTCTAAAACTAAAATCTCATTTAAGAGACATGATTTTTTTGCCTTTTCTAGACGCCACTCTTAAAAAAAATTAAAAAAGCAAGAAAGAAAGAGAAGATGAGTTATTTTTTTCAACTCAATATTCTTGTGCTTTGAAAAAGTCCAAATCTATAAATAAGATGTTAGCACAATCGAATATGGGTCTGACATCCTGTCAAACCCAATATACTTGGGTTCAACCATAAGCTGGGCCCAAGTCATCGTGAGTCTAACAAGATGTCAAACCTAATATACTCAGGTTCGACCAGAAGTTGAGCCCAATATACTCGGGTTCGATCATAAGCTGAGCCCAAGTCACCGTGGGTCTGACAGGACGCCGGATCCATTTCCTTTAGGTTTGGCTACACACTAGACCTAGTTGGACTTAGAGATCCATGTTAGGACCATATGGTTCTATCTTCAGGTTATATAGATGAACTATTCATATCAAAGGTAATAATGTCCTTACATTTATATATATATAAAAAGTCTCTCAAAAGGCCTATCATATTTTTCATTTCATTAATGATATATAAGAGATATTTATCCTTCATTAATACCATAAAAACAAAAGACTTTCTAGTTTTTCATTTTTCTAAAGACGACAAGGTCCAGAGATTATAAATATCATCTAGACTATTCAGGTAAAGCTTATATATCTCATAACATTAATCACAAAATACCAAGAACAAACATTCTTGTTCTTAGAAATAAAAGCTTTTTTTATTTATTATAATCTCCATTAAAAATTACTGATTTTATCATTGGAGAGTCTTTAAGTCCTACCGACAATGATTTTTTTTTTGCAGGTACCAAGACTAATATCATCAATTTTTGCACTTTTTATGCTAAGAAAAAGAAAATAAATACATGAACATTTAATTAACCACTATTCCAACACCAAAAAACTTGTTCTTTAAACATATTGAATTTTTGAGATATCATCATCAAGATACATGTCGCCATAGGTGAAGCAATAAACAAGTAGCACTAGAATTGAAATTCAAGAAATAGAACCGTAGATCGGAGGAGCATACCGCAATAGGAAGGCTCCAGTTGAAAACAGGACCCCAAAAATGAGTTGTTCTGGGACCGATAGGACTATTCCAAAAAGTCCGGAGGAATTTCATTTTACAAGCTGATCGGTGGCAACTTGGAATCCTGCATATGTAAAGAGAAGAATGAGAATCAGCCGGACTTGTCCAATCACATTCGCATAAAGAGAGAGATCCAGAATCACGTTAGAATTTCTTACCAAGAGAATGGGAATGAATTAAACTTCGGATGGATTATGAAGTCTCGGAATGAAATAGTGCAGAAGTTCGGAATCTCCCAAGGGATCTCTGCCAAGTGCGAATTACCAGAACGTCAAGCAGGACAAAGAGTATAGATCATCCAACCCAATAGAATATTAATCTGTTCGTGTTTTTCAATGGGTGAAAATGATGTCCCGACTCCCGACAACTGAACAAGCTTGCTACTGCACGTTAATTGAATCCAACGTGGCAAGATCATATAGTATTATGTTTGTGGTCATCATTTTTCAATCAAGATTGTGATGTTTGAGTTTATCATATTGTTAACAACTTGCCATTATCCCCTCCTCTCTCTCTCACACACACACACTTTGTTTAATACTTTTGAGGGGGGAAAATCCCACTTTTCAATTAAAAGCATGCATTAAATTAATCTGCCAGCAATTCATATACTATACTTGAAAAGAAAAGGGTACGTATTTTACAAACTGAATTTTTACAAGATAAAGGCTCCACATTTTCTACAGATATATATAGCAATAGCATGACGTGGCGAAAAGCTATTTAAAAAAGATAAAGTTCTTATGCTGGTTTGTGTTTGTGTTACACTTTGTTTTTTTAATTTTTTTTATTTAAAAAAAATAAAAATTGATTTTTATTTATTTATTTTTGGATAGTTTTGATGTGCTAATATTAAAAATAAAAAAATATATTATTTTAATTTATTTTTAAATAAAAATTATTTTAAAAAAACACCTCGCAACACAATATATATATATCATTTCATCAATTGGTATTATTAAACTAACAGGAGTCATGTGCACATGAGATTCTTTGACAACAATCAACTTGGTTCGGTTCGATCACTATAATTTTTTTTAAATAAATCCTTAATTGGAATTTTTAGTTATTGTATTTTATAAATAAATATAATTTAGTTCTTGAATGAAAATATTTTCAATTAAATCTCTATTTATCAAATTGTAAACTTGGTCAAAGTTTTTAATTTTACCTTTACATGTCGAAATTGTAAACTTTATCAAAATTAGTCAAACAATTTTAAAAGATTGATAAGAGTTAGGTGGATTTAAATAACTAAACTTGTTTAAAAAATAACATTTTTTTCTCTATAATATCATATATCTCATCATGATTTTATTTTTTTTAATTTTATTATTTTTTAATAATCTTCATAATGAGAATCTTTTGCTTTTTTTATTTCTTGAATCAGTTTGTTTAGGTTAAAATTAAAGAAATAATTTTAAAAAATGTATAAACATTTCAGAGAAAAAATGTATGATTTTATAGGAAACATAAATTTTTTTTGTTAAACGATCCTCGACACGTGTTCGTTGTAATGATGAAAGACAATATTTATTAGGGTTCTGTGTGTTCGAATCACTCTTCATGGGAGAGGGATATTACAAAAAACAATTTCTTTAATGGCAAGCGAAACCTTGTTCTGTGTGTTCTTTTTAGAAGCCATTAAGCTGCTGCTAGGAAATCAATGACACTTGAGAGATTTTGTTTTTTTGTTGCTGAAATCATTTTCTCATTAAACCTTTTAAAATATGTTTCGGTACTCTCATCTCTTCTTATTGTATGATAGCAAAGAACTTAATTGGGCTACTTTATTTGGGCTTCTCTCCCTTGGGCTATAGCTAGCCCAAACACCTTGCACTGTTCGAGCTTCTCAATCTCCTTTAGGCTACAGTAGCTAGCCCGCACAATAAGTTGTCTATTTTTTAGTAGTAGTTGGGCATTCGGCTCAAATTTCTATCTGGACAACAAGTTGATCGGCCTTGGTGCTGGGCCCAACTTTCTTGACCGAATTGTTCATGGCCCAGCAAATCACATAATAAGATGTCAAGTTCTGTCCACTTGGCTCCTACGAAAAATCTCAATGTTTCTATATATCAAAAGAAATGGTCATGTAACCATAGACAAAAGGAAACCAGCAAATGGTGCATAATCTTGGCTTCAACTAAATTTAAACTGGCAGCACGATCACAAAGCAATGGTCGATGAAAAAATTTTAAATGGAACTAAAGAAGTGCTTACTAAAGTCTGCTTGGCAAAAGAAGAGTTTCCTAAGTTGAGTCTAGTGTCAATGAAAACCAGAGCAAATACAATACATTACTAACACAGAAGAATTGAAGGGTGCGTGCTCCTAATTTTAAGAAACCCTCCAACGATTTATGAGGAAAATAAGAACCCCAAAAAATTTAATCAATTCCAATCAGACCCACAAAGATTTTAGGAACCAAACTTCAGTAGATGAAAACAGGCTCTAGATAAGATATTATTAGTATAATCTTCAAATCTCAACTCTAGCTTAATGTAATGGCAAGTGAAAGGTCCTAAACATAGTACAAAATAATGTTGTCGTTGTGTCTTTTCTTAAAATGATGACAAAATACACATTAGTGAAATGCTGGAAAAATTGAGACAGCCATGAAACTAAGGTACATTGAGATGTACCTCTAGAGAGAGAGAGAGATGCGAAAAGAAGCTCTCGTTTGCTACAGGAGATTTAAGGTTGAAGATGAACAAGTCTTGAAGAATGCTGTTTGTGATAACATTGTGTTTTCTTTCAAGTTTTTTAGAGAGTAGAGAAGGGGACAGACGTTGTGTCAAGGCCAGGAGTTGGATACTAGCTAGCATTCAAGGAAGATGACAGCATTTCCACGTGTCAAGGGAGCAGAAAATGACAAAAAAAATCTTCTTCCATACAAGGGTTAAATTAAAGATAAAGACTTTATTAAGAAAAAATCGATAATAAGCAAACCATCTCTTGTATAAACAAGAAGAAGAAGAAGCAGCAGCTTACCTTTTAATCATATACATAACAGCTTTCTTCCATCTTGGAATGAGGATTTAAATTATATTTGAGCATATTGATTGTACTGTTGGTATCTTTTTTTAATTGTTGTTTACATCATTTAAACAACAAAAATAATGATTGAGACACCTAACTATATAAAAGGCAAGAATAGATAATATTTCTCATTGAAGACCCAAAATTTGCCATCCATGGAGTCATTGTAAGAATTCAATGGTGATATTTTGTGGTCAGGTAGGAGAGTACAAAGAAATAAATTTATTCATATAGAACTATCTTTTGAGTGAAATTGTCTAGACTATGAGGACCATGCTGCAGCCTGCTATGTATTTCCAAACAGACTGTTGATTCTGGATCAAGGGTTACCAAAGAACAGAAAGTGGATAAATCGCAATAAACCTTTTGATGAATCGTGCATGGGTTAAGATTATTAAACAAGAGCTTTTAATTCTTACATCTTGGGGCTCCCCGTTACGAAGAATCAAACCAGGTTCAAGCAGCATTTATAAATAGACAATTCCTCATAAAAATGAAAAGCTGCAGACTTGCTTCTCCAATCATGTGAAGTTAACCTCCAGTCATGGTGATCTCTCTTAACAGGTCACCTTGGAACCGACAGACCGAGCTCTAAAGAAATAAACACCACAAATACAGGAATCAGATAACAGACAACTGCGAAATGCGCACTCTATAACAAAAGAACAAGATATAGATAACAACATTCCAAATATAAATTAACAAAACAACTCTTTCTGCATTGCAAGATCAACATCTGTGACGATCATATGAGCACTCTTAATAATTTGTGATTCGTCAAACCACAATTTCCCTAGTCATCATAGAACTTCCTTTCATAAGTTTCTATGAATGAATAACCGAATAGTATCTAATAACTGTAATGAGAAACATCATCCAAAGAAGTTCCACATTGTTTTAGGTCATAGATTGTATAGTTGATGACAGGGCCCACCTCCAATAACAGCAAACATGTCTCACGTACCATCAACTCCATCTGGGACAAGGAGCAGTTATGTTACCAAGGTATTCTAAATTACTGACAAATACATTACTTGATGTGCACAAAGTTCAAGCCCATTATAAAAGAAAAAGAAAAATGACTCAATGATAGCCTTAATGGCCTCTTTGAACCCGTCCAACTAACTAGCTTCACATTTCAACCACACGCTAGCCTGTCAATCGCTCTTTATATTACCCTTATCATATATCCCATAATTGGAACAAATTTTTTGTGATATAAGTTTCAGAATCAACATAATAATCTCACTAAAGAGGAGAATCTCACTAAAGAGGTCCTCTGACCAGTGCATTGTATGATTGACTAAATTGTTCTGAAAATCATCAAAGTCTGTGGTTTTGGTTAGTTAAAACAGGGTTCAGCTGAATACATGGCAAACTATTCCCTAAAAAGAATTGTCAATATAACAAAAGGCGGATTGTAACAACATGTCATCAGAACATTGAATGCTCCCGAATTACACTAAGACATGAGAAAGCCCAGCATGTTACTTTTTGGGGCCAGTTTAGCATCATCCAAGCAAGTATGGAGAACAGCTCTGACATGGACATATGTTAAATTCACTAACATGCAAGAAGGCCTCCATTTTGATATAACCAATATTCTTAAGATGATTAAAAAAGCACTCATGGTTTCATACTTGACAACGATGCAGACAACAGGTCCCCAGTTTATTTCTTTGAATTATGTGCCTGCAGGAACCAAATATCCTGGTCAGATTGCGTTAAACCCAATTAAAGCACTCTCAAGTCTCATCCCACTTGACACCTTCAATTTGTTTAACCAACGTGTAATTCCAGCTCCGTGTACAAAAAATGAGCCCAGCAAGCTCATGCAAAGACACTATCTAGATTAAAAAAAATCTTAATTTTAACACTGGACTCTTCAATTTCTAACACCTTGATCAAATTTAATTAGTAAGCTTTAACTTGACAAGTCTTTTACACAACCCCGGAAAACTGCGAAAATGCCTATCACATCCCTTGGCAGCAATTTCAATTTTCAGTTGTTAATTTCAGTCTCTATCCCAATTTCCACAGAGAGGAATGGAATTCAATTAAAAAAAAACAAAGAGAAATTGAACTGGATCAACAGTACACTATTCATAGGAAGAAGTGAACATTTTCAAAAGCAAGAAGCAAAATCCAATTCGACAGTACAAAAAAAAGAGCTACTCGCTAGTCACTAGAGAAGCAATAAAAGAGTGCAGCAGAGTGTACCCTGAGAGAGCGCACGGCAGCTCCTGGATGTAGTGCTTAAGCATGATGTCATCCTCGACGCCGCCACCGCGCTGTGTAGTGGCAGCAGCGACTGAACGCATCCCAACTCACATGGAGCCCTACACGCACAAAATCAATGAATTAATAAATTCAAAACAAGAAAACCAAAACACATCCATTCCCATAAATACATAAATTTGTTTGCAGAAATATTCGTGAATTTACCTGGAAAAGGAGAATTGAGGGGAGGTTGGTGGTTTGGATGATGGGAGAGCAGTAGCAGATCTGGTGGGCATGGAGGGAGATTTAGGAACGTTGGATGACCTGATGGCTGATTTGATGGACGATAGAGATGATTTGGAGATAAATCTCCTGCAAGATGAGGAGAAAGCCATTGCAGGGAATTCAATATCAACCAAATAAAAGATAAAGAAGGCTGTCTTTGTGGGTTTAGGGTCTAGGGGAGAAAGAGACGGTCAGATACAAGACCAGACCTAGAAGGTCGGACCAGGAGGCTACGATGGGCTAGTTGCTACTGGTTTGAATGCACGTGGAGAGCATAACAATAATTAAGGGCTGTTTAGAATGATATTTTTTTATTTTTAAAAAATTATTTTTAAGATAAACATATTAAAATAATTTAAAAATATAAAAATAAAAATACACGGTTTCAACCGCGTTTTCAAACGGAGTTTAAGTAAAAAACTAAAACGTATAGATTTTCAAATTACACTGTTTACCGTCTTATATTTTATATTTTAATGTGAAATTATTATTTAATTTTTTTAATTTAGTATTTAAATTTTTTTTTTACAATTGTATCCTTTTTAAGTTAAATTTAAGAGTAATTGAATCAAGTTTGTTGGCTAATAATAAAATTAAAAAACTAGAATAGAAAAGGCTCCATAAATAGGTAATGGTTTCAAATTTCACACAAAAAGTTCAATTTAGTCTCTATACCTTAAAAATATAAATATTTGGTACCTCAAGATTTCTTCAATTCAATTTTGATACAAAAATTTTATTTTTGTTATTTCTTAGTTCTTGGTTCGAGAAAGGTCACCAAATTTTGGCATGGAAAGAGAGAAATATTGTTAATGCCTATTTAGACACCAGAACGGTCGATCTTTGTATTAAATGATTTCATTTAATGAGAACAGTTCATATTATGTGGGTTTTTTTACTTTAAAGTGCCTAAAAAACATATATGAGCTTAATATTTTTTGTTTATGGTTGATTTTAGGTTTTAGAATGGTTTTTTATGCCATTGATAGGCTTATTATGATTCCTATAGTGTTTTTCTAAGTGTTTTTGGTCAAAACGAGTGGAAAATAAATTTTTAAGTAAAAAAACTTTCAACCTCAAATTTCTAACTACCACGGTAGCTGGATTTTAGGTAAGATCAACTAATGCGTTATTTATCTTAGCAGAAAAAAAAAACCATATAGTGTGATGCGAGCTATTAATCTAGCTATTACTAATAACCAAAAGAAAAATAAAAAAGCATTTCTTCAATTCTTTTGTGCACCTAAGGAGTTTCTTGAAAATATTTTTAAAAAATACTATCGAACACACACCTCAAATAAAGTCATAATTCATGCTCAAATTCATGGATCTAGTAAGTCAAGTTTTGATCCATAATTATATCCAATCCAATTTTTTATATTTTATAAAATATAAACCTGATTCATTCAATTTTTTTTGGACCTGATCAAGTTGGATATATTAAGTTAGGCTAAACTTTTTATGGATATTAAAGATGTTCGCTAGATGACCATGTTAATTCCCTTATTCTTTGACGATCCTAAAAAAAAAATCGAGCTACAACTATTGAAACTAGATAAGACCACTAAAATGTATATATTATCAACAACATAAAAACTATCACAATTTCCACATAAAAAACAAAACAAAAAAAAATAAAAATCACGATCAAATATTTTATCAAACAATTAGGATGCAATATGATACAGAAATAAACTAGTAAAAAGAAACTATAAAGTGCTTCTGAGTTTTTGGTTCAAATAAAAATATAAAAGTTCAATCTAGATTTTTGAAATTTTCATTTATTTTTTTTATGGTCTTCTGGTTACCAAACATAAAGGATTAGAATTATAAAATACAATGTCATTTTATCGGATCAAAATTTAAAAGAAACATCTATAATTTTTTTGAAAGTGAAGAATAAATTTAAAAATGGATGATTCCTGCGACTAAGACGCTGTTTGGGAGTGTTTTTCAAAAGCGCTTCCGAAAAAATTTGAATTTTTTTTTTTTTGCTTTAAAGTAATATGTTTTTGATGTTTTCAAATCATTTTGATGTGCTGATCTCAAAAATGATTTTTAAAAAATAAAAAAATATTATTGGCACACTTTTCTCGAGTGAAAAACACTTTGAAAAGCAATCGCAACTACACTCCCAAACACCCTCTAAAAACTAGAGGTTGGTGAAAGGGTTGCTTCATTGGAGAAAAGAAAAATGTTGTTGCTCAATTCTCGTCCAGCAAAAAAAAAAAAAAAACATAAAAGGTATGACGACAATGCAAGTCAATATCGAAACCTAACTTTAAAACAAAAAGGTTCATTGGACTTGGTAGAGCCATTTACCTCATCTTTGTGGTTGAAAACAAAGAAAATTACATGAATAAATTACATGCGAGTGTGAAGGAGTGAAAGAAAAAATAAAAAGATAAAGAAAAATATTATTTATATCAACTACTATGATTATTTATATTAAATTATATAAGTGGAGTTGGGTTAAATAAATATGTTTGTGAGTCTGGTTACTATTGCGGTTGTGTTTTCTTTTTAAAGTATTTTTTATTTAAAAATATATTAAAATAATATTTTTTTTATTTTTAAAAAATTATTTTTGATATTAGCATATTAAAATAATTTAAAAACATCAAAAAATATTAATTTAAAATAAAAAAATATTTTAATTTTTTTTAAAATATTTTAAAACACAAAAAGAAACAAAATAAATATTTATTTATTAAATTTTTTTAACCTACCATCATCATTGATATCTATATCATCTAAATTTAATGGGTAAAATTTGATAGGATAGGACAAATATTACAAATAAGCCGGTTTTTTTAAAGACCCTGCTCAAAACCCTAAACCCTCCCCAGCAAAGAAATGAAATAGAGAGAAGAAGACAGGAGGACAGCCAAAAGATAAAACCCGGAGGAGAAAGAGTGAAAATGGCTCTGCTGCACCTAAGACGCACAATCTCTTCTCGAAACTCTTTTCTCTTTCTTCTTCGAAGCTCCACTAGTTTCACCAAAGCCCGCACTTTCTCTAACACCACCACCCTGTTCTCTCCCCATCTTCTCTCAAACTCTGTTTCCCACAAACTCCCATCAGCAACTTTGCCTTCCTTTGATTTCCTCAAACAGTCTCGTCGTGGCTTTGCTAAAGGCAAAAATAAATCAAGTAATGCTCCCTTTTTTTTCTCTGTTTTATGATTTACCCATTTCTGATTGATGGCTAATATGTTGTGAAATTGTGATAATCGGAGGATCTGATATCCTTGGCTTGTGCTCATTCTGGGTTTTGCTTAATTTGAGGCAGACTATTCTACTTTGCACTTCTCGTATTGCACTTGTGAAAGTTGGTGTTTTTGGGTTTGATTTTTAAAGATGGAAAATTTAGTAAAGAGAACAGTTTCTTGGCTATGTGGAGTGTGGTTTCTTTTAATTTAAAGATCCCGTTATGTGTTTGTCGTAGTTCAATATCCCCAATTTCTTTATTTGAATGCTATCAATGTATGTCAAATTGGGAGATCATTTCTTTTCTTATTTGTATTTTAGAGGATGACTCTGCTGGGGGTACAGTTGAATTTGTGGATATTGGGCCTACTGTTAAGGAAACTGCTAATTCGCAGATGGATGCGGCTGTAGTTGCATTATCTCGAGAACTCCAGAAATTAAGAACTGGAAGGGCATCTGCAGGTATCCTATCATGGCCCTCTGTTTGCTTTAGTTTGATTATTCGTAACAGCTGGTTTTAATTTGTTGAAGTGTTCATCAATTGTATGCTTTGCAGGAATGCTTGATCACATCATTGTCGAAACCGATGGTGTGAAGCTGCCTTTAAATCGATCAGCTGTTGTTTCAGTCATGGATGCTAAAACCTTATCCGTTAATCCATATGATCCAAATGTAATGATCTTAATCCTATCTGTAAAGTTTTGATTTTTTTTTTTGGTACTTGATCTTTTTTGTCCATTCATTTTGTTTATACTACCCAATAGCTCTGCAGTGTTTCAATGGTGCTAGTTTTCCAATTTAAAAATGTGGCTTTCAAGGTGATAACTTTTGTGCATCTATTCAAATGCTTGCATTCAGTGCACAACTCAAATGAACTTTGAATAACACTATTGTTGAAACAAGTTGGTCTCCTGTTATAAACTTTATAAAAATTAAGTCTGTGATGCATTTTTCTCTTCCTTTCTTTAACTTTGTTTTACTAGTGTAGTGTTAAAGCTATCGTACCCTTGAGAATCATACCCATTATGTATTTTGCAGACCCTCAAGCAGCTAGAGAATGCCATTGTTTCGTCTCCGTTGGGATTAAATCCTCAAAGGGATGGTGATCGATTGATTGCAGCTATACCACCGTAAGCTCTTGTTAACTTGACATTAATACTTGTTTCACATGAAGCATCGGTCTGACACAAGGGCAATTATTGTTGAGTTAAATTTTCAAGATCTTTCTTTTAAGATGACATAAAAATACTTGTCAAACTGGTTAAACATTGCGAATGCATAAAATGTTGATGATTTCCTGGACTGCTAACTGATATACTATTTCCATGCTTTTGCATTTACCAGATTAACCAAAGAGCATACCCAGGTTTGCTTATGATTGAATGTCTCTTTCATTTATTTTTTCAATGATGCAATGTGATCCACAACTCATCACTGGAAATTTGTTCTAGGCTATGTGTAAGGTGGTTGCAAAGTCTTGTGAAGATTGTAGGCAAAGTATAAGAAGGGCTCGCCAAAAGGTATCGAAGTTAAAATATTTTAACATTAGATTTGTCATTGCGATTGCATAGTCGTGTTAAGCATTCCAAATGCAATAATTTTTCCTATAAGTAATGTTCTATAATCATGGAAGTTGGGATCTTTTAGTTCTTGGAAAATCTTGAAAGATTTCCTACTATTTTCTAGATGTTTCATGTTTCCTATATGTGATAAGAGTACAGACCTTCAAATCAGGAATTCATTTACAGTTTGAAGATGGGATTCACAATACAAGTGGACAATTTTCATAGCGTCTTATTAGTCACTTCCTAACTAGTGGCTGTATAACAAATTGTGTTAAAGTACGGCTGTGTTTAGGTGCTGGTATTAGAGAAGTAGAATTTCATGTTCCAGTGCAATATAATATGCTTCAGTGTTCTGTTATTTAAGCACGTTGTTGGCTGGCTTTATAGGCAATGGATACAGTAAAAAAAGCAGGTTCAAGTTTCCCCAAGGATGATGCCAAGAAACTAGAGAAAGAGGTGAGTTTAGGGTTAAAACAATTTTATTCTTTTTCAGAAAGTATAAGTTTTGAAATGATTTGAATGTTTTCTGATGTTTGATCCTCTTTGTCAGATTGAAGAGATGACGAAAAAGTTTGTCAAGTCAGCAGAGGACATGTGTAATAACAAGGAAAAAGAAATTAAGACTGGTTAATTGCTGGAATATCATGATGCACAATTAAACTCTTCTAATCACTTAAAGAGAGTTGCACTTGAAATTGAATTACAAATTCCATTGATCAGTTTCTTAGTAAAATGTTTCAATAGAAGTTTCAAACATGTGTGCTATTGATTTGATGATAGCTAGCATGGAATTATATGCTATGTTTTCGTGGATAGCTAGAGACATTACCATGCATAGGTATCCAATGCGTTTCCAACTCCATGAAGGCATTGAAAGTGTATCATGAAGTGAATGTCTATCATCATGATTTTCAAGGACGTAGGTGAAGGTCACAGAATTCACTGAGCGATAAATTTCCAGTAACTGTTTCTTTTTCCATTTGTTAGTTTGGTCATCACGGTTAAGGTCTACAAACAGTGCACATAATGACAAGTTCGTACGAGTGTCATGTGGTGGGACTGGTGAAATAGTTTTGTGCCTTGTATTTGGCCAGAATGACAAGTTCTCTCTCCATTTAAATGCTCTCGAACCCTAGATTCGAAGTATTTAACAAGTTAATGTGGTGGGTGTTATGGTTGAATGTGAATAGCGCATTCAGGCCTTGAGATTATAACGATACAAATTTTGCTACGCCTGAGTCTTGGTGCTGCCTTCATTTGAAACCTCGAATGAGGTTATCTCAGATGACACTGGATTTTATAGTACGTGCTTGGCTGCTTTCTTTTATCTTGTGTTTTTTCCCCCCTTTTTTTTGGTGATTTATTGGTAATTGAGGTATCAAACTCTCACTCAAGCAAAGATAGCATCAGCATGAAAAACCTATCCCTGGTGGCCTAAGGATATTCGTCCGTCTGCAACTTCTCCAGGGACAAAAGGGGAGTAGGCCAGGTCTATCCCAAAGTTCAGTTGCAAAGGTGAAAGCATAATTCTGACACTTGGCCGACGGGTTGACTTGTTGTCTCCCAGCCTAAGGCCTGGATCGGATCTGAGTCAAGATGGACTGGTGGGTCAATTATAATCTTATTAAAACTAGATAAATTTTATATATATATATATATATTCAAAACAATATTATTTCAGTTTTTTTTTAGTAGTGATTTATTGACTTGTATAACCCACGTCCAGAGTGTGGTTGTGTACCGGGCCAGGTTTCGGTGAATTGAACTACGAGCATCAAAATACTGGTCTTGAAACTGCATGGTGATCAAATGCTGCTGATTTTAATTTGAACGAGGAAGAAAAAAAAACAAGAAAGAGAGAAACATTTACAGCTATTGAGATCAAAACCTAAGCATGAAAAGCAACGGCCTACTTCAAGATGAAGTATCTTCTAAACATCTAATTACTAAGCCAGATCCAGCAATTCAATGCAGCCACGGATGGCCTTTCCATGAAGCAGGAGTTTTGTCACGAAATGTGACGGCCTACTTCAAGATGAAGTGCTTCTAAAATTCTATACATGCTCTTCATGGATACGATCCTCCAATCCATGTCCCGTCGTGGTATTTAACCGCAGATAGCCTTCCTTGACACGAGTTGTATTCCCCTGACCCAGAGCTCAGCCATCTCCAGCCCACCATCACATACGAAGTGCACCTCCTTGTTCTTGGTAGTCAAAACCCGAAACAGACCAGGAACATCAGCATCACCCCTCCTCCGCCTATTCCTTCGAAAGGTTGGGCTTGGCCCCGCTTCTGCTTCCCTGCAGATCACATTTCTCCTACTTGATTTTCCCCATGTAAGGACGCCAGCTTCTCCGATCATTTTTATCTCCTTTCCATGCGGAACACCACTCCCTCTCTTGGTGTGTTTCAGTACCTGTGAACCACCTAACACCAGCTTGCAAGCAAGCTCGTCTAGTATTACTTGTTCTGCATCATTTTTTATTCCAACATGTCTCCTTGCAAGTGAGAGTGCTGTTTCACCTCTAGCGTTCTTGATTTCACATTGAGCCCCGTGTGAGATCAAGAGCTCGCACATGGACCCGTGGCCCTCTCTAGCAGCCAACATGAGAGGAGTGTAGCCATCCCCATCAGGGACATTTACATCATAACCTCTACTTATCAATAATTTGACTGCATCCACGTCCCCACGACGCGCTGCGCAGTGCAATGCATAGAATCCTCCAGCATTGCGGTTGCCCATTTGAAGAGCAAATTCAAGCATCACCTTCTCAAACAGATCATGATTCTCATTCAGTTCAGAAAGGGTGATTGCAGTTTCGCCAGCTTTGTTACAAAGCTTTACATCAGCCCCGGCATAGACCAGCAGTCGAAATACTTCAACATGACCATTCAAAGCTGCAAACATGACTGCTGAGAAACCATTATCATCCTGATAATCAATATCAACTTCCCCCCACTTGATGAGTGCTTTCAAGGCTTCTATATCACCAGCTTGAGCTACAAAGATTAGTGAAGAGAAAACAGAAGCAGTGCTGGATTTGGGAATCTTTCCAGCCCTAATAACTTCAAGTATTATTTGCTGGAAACCAAGAGACCACTGGTTTGAACCAGCGAATGAAGTTGCAGATTGGCCAGCTGTATTAACTAAGCCAAAATCAGCACCGGCCATAGCCAATATTCTCAGACACTCTTCTTGCTTGTATTTGGCGCATATCATTAAAGCAGTGTCTCCAGAATCAGTCCTCGAGTTTATATCACAGCCTGAGTCAATGAGGCATTGGAGGGTTTTAGATGAGCCTAAACGGGCAGCCATATGTACTGGTCGGAACTCTGTTTTCTGGGTTTTAACAGAGGCCTCTACATTGGCTCCACTGCTTAAGAGCACATTGACGGCGGCAGCATTTCCACAGAGAATGGCATGGTGGAGGAGAGTTCTTCCATGGTGAGGAGTTTCAGAAGAGAGATGCTGGAGGAGCATTCGCAAGATAGTGCCAGTGATTTCAAAATACTCAACCGCACACCAGGTGATGGCATATGGCTCTGCAAGTCCAGCACCAACTCGAAACTCTTCTCCTGTAGTTGCATCCCACGACCATGCTCCCAGTCTAACTTTGAAATCTGTCTTCGCACCGGCCTGTTTAATCATTTTGATAACAATCAAGATAAGCATTTATAAAAGAATAAAAATAGAAGGATCAGCAAGAAAATTTTCAAGTAAAAAATGACAAAAAATGTGCCCCACTTCACTGTCCAATTCAATCTCAAACTGATTGTCCGATCATCTTCAGTACAATTGTTTTTCACTTAAGCTACAGTAGTGGTCCTAGTGGATCCTATATTTTGAGATGTCATACAAAGTCGCATATCCAGCTGAACCAGTGGTTACACCAACCCCATGGAGGGGGTCCAACCTATTTGAAATGTGGGGCCCAATATGCAGAATTTTTCATTCATAATTGAAGGATAATTCACGTAGCCTTAATTTTGATAAAAAGGTAAAAAATTGACAGCGAAGAATAGAACCCCCCAAACTTGAACCTTTTATGGATCATGCTGATTCTTTTAAGACTCAAACAGAAAGTAAGAGGTGAGAAGGTTACCTTGAGAAGCAAATGGACAACTGCAACCTGCCGACTAACTACTGCAGCAACAATTGCATTACAGTCAACATTTGCATGCAGAGAAGGCTTAGATGACAACAGCATCATTCTATCCGTTTCATCAACATCAACACCACACTGCCATTAAACAAGAATGAACAACGTCAATCACACGGCAAAAGCCCCTGCAATTAACTAGAAGACAACTGTGATTAATCAGATCAACTAGATGTTCTAGGAGATTTGTTGAACACATAAAAGCAATTAACTCATTTAACACAAAGCTGACTACTCTGTGGGTCCAGAAAGTTTAACCAATTGCATTTTTAAAAAACCCATGGGGTTTTGGAAAATTCAGGGATTTGGTGAATGTTTGTAGGAAACAGGTCAAAAGGCCAAAAGAGTGGTAAATCAAGCAAAAAGAACTTTGGTATCAAACATAGTTATCAAATCCATCCAGGGTTTGACCTGGCCCAATGCTTGTTCGCATGTTAGCCGGATCAACCTAATCTATCCCAAAACAACGTTGTTATGGGTTTTTTTTTTTTTTTAGGAGACGACGTTTTGGTTTTTTTAACAAAATGACATTATTTGAAAAACAAAATTAAAAAAATAAAAAAACCAACTTTGTTTCAGACAAAAATTAAAAAAAATCCTTGAAGTTGACATTACTTATTCTCACCCGAGTTTGACCAAGTGCCCCAACCCAGTTCGAAAGCAAACCGAACCTGAGATAGACTCCAATTCAATGGGTCTACACATCAGGCCGGCCAGGGTTGATATCTATGGTATCAACTATCCCACTTTCATAAGATCACACCGAGAACAAGTAAAAAAAACAGTACACGACAAAGAAAGCAAGGTCATACTTTGTCAAACCAAAACTCAAAGGAGTGAAGAGCAAAAGGACCGGTTCAACAGCTTCAAAAACTGACGCAAATCAGGATTAATAACAGCCATTTACATTTCGCTGCAAGAGTAACTTTGATTGAAGCTTAAAGATGTAGTTGTACAGCAGACATGAATCAGCAAATAAATGGTTTACCTCCAGTAGAGTGCCCACCACATCTGCAAACCCCCTGCAGCATGCGGTGACAAGAACATGCACAGCAACACGGGGCCGAATCAAATCAGAACCCATGAGCAGTTCTGCAAGCCTAGCTCGCCCATGGAAGCCCGCTTCAAGCAGAGCCTCCTCACAAGCCGGCTGAGATGCCCCGGCTTTAAGCAAGATCTCCAGAATCTCTCGGTGGCCCTCCCTCACTGCTGCTGTAATTGCAAAACCTCTGAAGAGTTTCTGGTTGACATCAGCGCCAGCACTCTGCCAATTGGAAAATCCAACCTTTCAGTACTTCAACAAAGATCATTGAAAGACTGGCATCATTCTAAATCCAAGTTTCTGTTGCTTTGTTTTCATAAAAATCTTAATGAGTTTAACAACAAGAAGACAAAACTAGTAGCAGTCTAATAGGTTTCATTTTTTTCACGGAGTACAGGAGGACACAGTAAAGCACAGAAAAACAAAGGGAACAGTACTGATGTGATCGACAAAGGACATGGAACTGTAATAAAAAACTCATTAATATACTCTAATGTACTTTACTCTCCAACCAATCGTAAGAGACAACTCATCATGGCCCTCCCTGATCCAATGTCTGTTAGGTAAAAAGGTTTTTGTTACCAGTGTATGGCTTTCGCTTCTTGATTGTATACTTAAAATATAATTTCTCCAGTGAACAGAACAGTACAAAATAATGAATGGTATGTGCAGAGGATATGGCAATTATTTATGGATATGAATATGAACAAACAGTAGGCCATGGGTATAAATTCCCAACATCACAAAACAAAGATTCCAGTGATCATTGTAATTTTAGACAGTCATTTAGATCCACACCAAACTGGATTTGATGGTAGCTGCTACGAATAAATAAGCATAGCAGTCGAAGGACAAAAATCAGGAAAATGCCAAGGGGCATTCTGTTTGTGCACTAATATCAAGGACATAATATTTGTTTTTTACTTCTATCAAATTCAGAAAGATAGGTCAGAAGTTAAAATTCCTACAACAACCAATTATAAACACATTCTTGAACGTGAAACAGCAAATCTGGATGCATTAATCAACCAAATTAACAGATTTTTTCCAATTATAATTAAGATTTATTAATAGGTGCTTATGTATTATTATACTGGTAATAATTAGACATTTAAACTGAAAACTAACAGGTTGGACAATGTAGAGGGTTCATGCAATTTTGTAAACGAGTTATAAATTTTCTTAAGAAGAAAACATAATGAAATTAATTAAATGAAAATCAACTTCTGAAAATTTTCCCATAAAAGAAAAAACAAAGCAAAGCAAAGCCACTGCAAAAGATTGCGAATCTGATTCATATCCAGTGTTTGGAAACAAAAAGTAAACAAGGAAAAAAAGAGCTTCCGTATTCGAATTTAATCAATTAAATTTCTAATTATGGGGGGTCGGCATTAAGACAATGAATCCTTAAAAAAAGATATAAACAGCTTTAATTTCAAAGACAATACCCGCAGAAACCAAAACCATAGCAACTTTATTAAGTTCGAAAGTGACAGGCAGCCAAAGAAAAAGACAATAAGTTCGAGAAAATCACAGTATAAACTAAGCTTAAGCGGATTAATCTAAAAAATCAAATGCTTAATCACTAGCAACCAAAAAAACCCGCAAAATTTCCAGAATAGCTAATCTTGACAAAGGCTAAGTTTGGTTTTTGTTTTAAAGAATAAAAATACAAAAAATACCTATTTATGTCCTTTTCATTTTATTTTTTGAAAAAACACCGCTTTCCGTATCAGAGGGATTCAAAATTGAAAATTCAAAAATTTCAGTTCTGGTAAAAAAAGAAGAAAAAAAATACTGTACTCTTTCAAAATCTAGGCTTGTAAACATCATTTCTATGTTAACTCACTCAAATTTAGACAAACACAAAAACGCGACTAAAACACACTAAAAACAACATCAGACGCAAACACAAGCTCTGACATTACCAGCAATTTCTTGACGAGAGCAACATTTCCAGCATGAACAGCGAGAAACAACGCAGTAACATCAGTCTTTAACTCTTGATAATCAACAGAGACTTCACTGGCTGACTCATCGTTTAAAACAACCTCACTCTTTCTACTCTTCAAACAAACAGCTCCAATGTAGTTCACATCAATAAACGGATCGGCGATGCACTCTAAGGCCGATTTCAGATCGCCGGAGAGTGATGCTTCTAGAAGCCGTTGTGAGACTTCCGACTCGTAGTCCACCGGGACTACCTGCTTGCCGGAGAAGACAGTCATTGTTTGCACGTGGCAAGTCACCCTAGTCAAGGTAGGAACCAAATTTGTTTTTACTTTGGAGTTTAGTTTTTTGCAGAGAGAGAGAGAGAGAGACGTGAGGCTCGAGAGAGAAACTTGAAAGGAGTGAGCGCCAGAGACAGAGAGAGGAAGTGGGTTATTTATTAGGAAGCTTGGTTTTTACTGTTTTTTAATTTATGTTCTAACTGCGGTTAAACTGTTATTGTTTTCTAGCCTAGAGTGGTTAAAACCTGTGGACAGTGCCTGTGGGGCCCGGTTGTTTAATGGATAAGCGGCAAGCTTGGCTCGGCTTAGGAGATGGTCTTTGGCTTGGGGAAGATAAGGTTGGGAAGTCAAATCAGAGCCGTTGGTGAAAATGGAAATCGCAATCAGGATCGTTGGATGGGAAGGGAGTAGGGTGGTTTGGACTGACTGAAGAAGAGATATAGGGTAGGTGATATAGATTTGGAAGCTTGAACAAACGAGGAAATGTCCTCATCCAGGGTCTCAAGAAAGCCCTAATTCATGTCACCAAGTTTATTGTTTTGCATGATTTCAGAAGAAAATCACTAACTCTTGACTTTTAAGAGGTTATATGAGGTAATATTATAGCTTAGCGGGTGTTTGTGACTGTTATATCAGTTATTTTTTAAAGTATTTTTCGTTTAGAAATGCATTAAAATATATTTTTAAAAAAATTATATATTAAAATGATTTAAAAATATAAAAAAATCAATTCTAAAAAAATCATTTTTTTGAGAAACGTCGTTCCAAACATGTTCCCAAAGCTCCTTAATTTACATCTATGATTTTTTTTTTAGATTTTTAAAGATTTAAAACATGAATTTGTTTTTTTTTTTTTTAAAGAAGAAGATATGTTTTCCTTGTTAAAGAATGCAAAGATTCTAATTAATGGACAAAATGGATACCAGCATCAAAAAATACAAATCTCAATCTTGTGAATGAAATCAAGGCGATGTGGACGAAGTTAAGGAGGTAATGTGGGGGTGAGAATTACGAAATTGGAAAAACCTATTAGCATGTTTATTTATAGAAAATAGTTTTTATTCTTCATATAACTCCAAGCCATGTTTTTAGATGATATTCTTGGAAACCATTATGTCAATTTTTTATCTCTCCCAATCTGCATGGATTTAAAAAAAAAAAACAAAAGTGAGGTTTAAGGACTTAATTATAAATATTAATTAGACAGGGATGGTTACAAAAATTCCCTTATAAAAATATCTTTTATAACACACACAGTGTGCGCGATGAAGCTGAGATAAAACTTCTAAAAATCTTTGATGAATGCAGGTAATTTTGGGCTCAAATATGAGTGTTACCTGCAAAAAAATAAATTTTTGATACTTAAATAAATTTAGAACTTTATAAGTAAATAAATTATTCAGAGAGTGAATTGAAATTCAGTTTTTGTGTTGTTGAGAAAAAAAAAATCTTTTTTCTCTTTCTTAAACATGGAATATATAGCTAAAAACACATGAAAATATCTAAAAAAATATTTGAAAACTTACAGATGAAAGTAATATTCATGGATAGTAATGAATAGTGAGGTGAGCTATCTCTGTTAAAAAGAAGCTTGAGCTCAATTGGGCCTTGGCCAAACCAAGTTTCGTGGAGCTTGGTCGGACCTGACCAAGAGAGAAGAGAAAGAGAGAGGAGAGTAGCTTGACTGGTCGTGTCCCAACCAAGCCTAAATAGCTTAGTTGGACAGTGGCTCAACCAAGCTTGAGGTAAGACTGAATTGAATAGCCGAACCAAACTTCAATAATTTTTTTTGTATTATCAATATTATATCGATTAAGCTCTAGAATAAAATTTTCATATTAAGAAACCCACACATGTAGCTTTCACTTAACACCGTTGGTCCATTTAGTTAATTTTAATTTTAATTATTTTATCAAGTATGATAAGATTTACATTTTATGATTTGAAATTCTTTTCTTGTAATAGATATCATGTAATTTAGTAAGCAAAAATCAGTACAAAGATTTAGTACCCCTGACATTACCCATGTTTCAATATATTAATTAATGTATTCTACCAGTTCTGTATAGCAATATTATATTTGCAATATTTATAAAATTAAATTAAATATACAGTTGTATTTTATTATCACATACTGTGCGTATTTACTATAATTTTTTTTCTTAGGATGTAGTTATGGCCGGAAAACGCAAGGTATTTACATAGAATAGTTCTTTAAACAACGTTTTCTATTTGAAGAATTTTTTTTTTTTTCTATCGTGTATGTGTTATTTTGTATGTAAACATAATTGCACATGTAATATAATCATTAATTATAAATATAAATGTATCTTATACATATTTGAATACTGTAAGTATAAATAAATATTATATAAAGCTAATCAAAATATTTTTTTTTATAAAAGCCCAAAATTATTTTTTTCATATAAAAAAATCATAATGTGTTAACAATTAAAACCCGTTTGATATTGTGGTAGAAGTTATTTTTCAAAGTTTTTTTACTTGGAAATGCATCAAAATAATTTTTTTTATTTTTTAAAATTTATTTTTAACATCAGCACATTAAAACGCTTTAACATCATAAAAAAATATTTTTTTTCAAGATTATTGAGTTAACATATAAAAAAATAAAAAAATTACTTTTTTGCAAGATTATTTTTAAAATATAAAAACAAAAAAGGAATAAATAAAGTTAGATATTTGAGTTTGTTTTTTTTTTTTTTTAAATAAAGTGGCCGAGTCCAAAAGCAAGCAGAAGAATGTTCTTTAATGAAACATTCGTGCACTAATGTCGCTTGAGGAATGATTTTGGTAGTTACTGAATTCCTGAATTGATGTGATATGCATGATTTCACTAATCACTATCGCACGATTCAGCCACGCTCAATTCTCAACAAAGCCGCTTTTCCATTATTATCTTCTTTTTTTACCATTAGAGCACAAGTAACAAGGCATCAGGAGGAACCTGCAACAAAAGTTGAATGTCACACCACCATGGAATCTTGACATACTATATACTGTTATCGATGGGTTAACTAAGGATAAATTGGGTATTTATCACCCAAGATATAAATTTATGATGAAATAGCATAAGATTATAAATTTTGATAAAATAGCATAGTATAAAGATAAATACAACATTTTAATAATTTCACGGTTCAGAACCGTGGCATTTGATATATATATATTACGGTTGTGGCCTGTGATATCAGCTGTCGTGGTTTAAAATGCAACATCTTTAATGAGACCGTTTTGAGAAACAATTAGACATTTGATAAAATGATTGAACAGCAGCCAAAACGGTTAAATCGTTTTAACAATTGTTTAGTTTTGGGTTATTTTCGTGTTTTAAGCCGGAAAAAGTTTATAAAATCATAATATTTATTAATCTAAAATTTTATTTACTTTATGATTTTAAAGAATTAAAATTTTTATAATTTTATCAAAATTTGAATAGAGTTTTTTCTATATAGAAACTATATTTAAAATTTTGTGCCGTTTAAAACAAACTGCAAAAAACCACAATAACCCTAATCAACAAATTCTAATTAAACTCAATAAAAAAAACATATATACATGCAGAATGAATAAAAAATAATTCAATAATATAATATTCAATTAATCCCAAAACATATAAACATAACACATCTATCTATCTACGTCTGCTAGATAACTCAGACTCATCAATAGCACGACTAGATCCAACTCTTGTTCCTGCCCGAGTGACCTCATCATCTACCACGATATCATTAAGAGTTAGAATCTCTCTAAATATTTCAAGTCCAAAGGCGGCAGACATTTAACCACCGGAACATTATGGTGTGAACTTTGCTTTATTTGTTAATACTACGAAGATGAGATGAGGTCTCTTGATCTTCCCATAGCAAGAAGCCAACATAATATTAATGAAAACATCAATGTTGAATTAAAAAATAAATAAATAAAATTTAACGGTTAACATATATTAATTATAGAAAGACTTTTATTACTTATGTAATGTTGAATCCGTTGGGTATATTGCTTACACTGCATATATCCAGGTGGAGAAACCTGCTTGGGACTTGGAGTAATGATCCGTCATGTTATACTCATGTACCAAATCATATACTCCTCGTAAATAATTACGTGATGCATCTTTGTAAATATTTTATTTATTTGTATATCTCATCACGATACATAAGCATTATGCCAGCTTAACCAATCATAATCTATACGGAGTACTAGATTGATCCGTATAGCCAATATAAGTTATATAATTAGGATATAAAGTTTCTCTACCAAGGAAATCCTCGTCCCTTGATGATGATAAGGTTATACCTATACTCTTTACATGTCTTCTTTTTTCTTTTCTAGACAGTGAAAAGAAAAGGATTGTAAAAAGTTACTCCTTCTAATCCATATTTCATACTCTATGGTCAATACGAGTACTTGATAAGCTAACAATTCATGTCCATTGCTTCCATCAATCTCTTTTCACCAACATATTTTTTTTATATATAATCCAGTGATTATGAATTTATCTCAGTCACTACCTGAAATATCTTGCACTCCAATAATAAATCTTGCAACTGTCAAGTACATAGTTATTAAACTTGGCCTTGCGGTTGACCTGTGATTCTTTATTTGTTGGTTATTAACTTGTATCAAAGTTAAAAACACTAGAAGAAAATTTTATTTTTTCAATGCGAGATTAGAAGTCTGTTAATATATATATTTTATGTTTACAAGAAAAAAACTTTATTTTTATAATCTAAGATAAAAAAAATTTAATTTAAATACTTCAAATTAAAAAAAAATCTTTTTAATATATGATAAAAAAACTTTTCAAATAATCTTTTAATCACAAATTATATTATTTAGAGTTTACTTCCACGTATCTAAGTACCTTGAGGTACCGTACTTTGACGGGCAAAAAAATCTCAACTGCACCACTCCGTACGACCGTCACCGTTTGATTTCATATAATCATATTACAAACGGACGCGATCATCATGGCCCACATCGAGCAGGACCCCCTTGACGGAATGCATCACAGTACAGCTGGATGTACCAGAATTCTATCTCAATACAAGATCCCAGTAGATCTCCTAGACCCCACTGTAATTTGCTATGAGCTAAGCCGCATGCAGCTCCGTAGCCAGCAACGAGCTCCGGCTTCATGAAGCACCACGTGGCAGATCTAGAAAGTAGAATGGTAATGCATACGGTTACAGCTATTGTCTGGTATTGTTGTAAAATGCGGATTGGAGTGGTCCACCCGGTGTCTGGATTTAAATTAAATAAAGAAAGGTAAAACCTCGGTAATTCATTTAAAAATCTATATTAATCCAGTCCAACCTAAGTGAATTAATTGATTGATTTTTTCAAAAAATATTTTTTACAAAACAATATTGTTTTGACTTATTTACTTTTAAAAAATAAAATAAAATAAACCTAAATTGATCTCCTAATAAATGAAGTAGATAATTTTCTTGACTGATTTGATTTTAAATTAAATTAAATTAAATATTGATCCAACTCAGCAGGTAAATAGTAAAATAAAATAAAATAAAATATTATTATCTTAATAAAAAAATATTAATTTAAATTAATCCAAATCCCAATGATACATGAATTAATCCAATAATATAATAACCCCATCTTCTTCTTCTTCTTTCTTTTTTCCAGATTTGTGCCGAGTTAGAACTCACAACGAAGTGAACAAATCAGAATTGTCATGTTCTAATCAGAGACAGGAATAACTACGTGGCAGTCAACATATGGAGGTAAAGGGGGCATTTGCATTGTTTTACAATTTTTCTCTATAAAATAAATTTTCAGCTTCAAGACAAAGAGATCCTTCTCCTCACAAATCCAACTGTAATCTTTGATTTTTAAGTATTTTAAGGCAGCAAAATCAATGACATTGTCAGGCCCTTGTATGAATCTCCAAAAACTGGAGAGTTCTCTTTTATATAAAATCTCTTACTAAAATATATGAAAATTCATCCACTAAAAAGCAATCTTTAATCCATTAAATATTTGAAAGGAACTTAACAATATAGTAGAATTTGGAACTAAAGGGTTTGCTGTATCTGTGTTTCATGTTTGAGCCACGTAGTTGCTAATATGATGACCACTGGAGGCTTATATGATCGTTAACTTCAGAATCCGTGAGATTAGTCGAGATATGCGTAAGTTGGTTAGAATACCCACGTTAATAAAAAAAATATTTGAAAGAAACTTCATTAGAGATGTGAATAGAAGGGTATAAGTAAGAATATTACTATACATTGAGGACCTAGTTCAAAATATCTTGAGACTCAAATTGAGATCTTTATATATATATATATATATGATTTGTCTAAGTACATCTCTCCAGCACTCCGAAATTATAATTTAAGACTCGACTAAGTATATGTTTTTTTTTCCAGACATGATATAACATGAAAAAGAGAAATACCCAATCTTAGACAAAGAAATTTTAGACATGAGCTAAATATAAAATCATATATCTGAACAATATTAGTTTGTATATATGAATATATACAATGAAAAATGATTATCCTTTTATTCTAAAAAAGAAATACATATTAAAAACTTTTGTTTAAGAATGATAATTGTGCAATATTTAACCGTCAAATACTGATATTAATTTGTTTAAACTTGACATTATAAACTAATAAAAAAAAGCTCATATATATTCTAAATGACAAAACCATAATAATAATAATAATAATAATAATAATAATAATAATAATAAAAGCATCTAGAAAAAAAACCAAAACTTCAAAAAAGGCTCGAGATTTAATATATAAATATAAATATATACATATACATTGCATGTAAAACGTGAGAACCTTGTTTCTTGTACAAGTTATGGACGTGGTCAGCATGCAAGCAAGGGCAACGTGATGGGGAATCGAGCTAGACTTTCTTTTCTCTTTGTGCTCTTTGTCTATCTTCATTTATTGACCGAGGAAGGCTGCTGGAAGGGCAGCAGCAGCAGCTCATGTGAGTTTCTTCAATGGTTTCTTGGGTTCCTCCACCACTCTGTCAGTTTCTACGAAGGTACGGAAGGGCGTAGCTACCTAACTTACCTTCTTGCTATAGTGCAAGACTTGGGTGTGTGAGTGCAGATGGCCATTGTCTGGGGTACTGAATTATATATAGTACTGGTGAAGTAGCTGGAGGGTTGGACTAGAGTCAACTCATTAAGCTGGTTGCTAGAGAGATTCACTACTACAAATTAGCTTTGAGTAAGCTGTACCTTATCAGATCAATATAGTTTTTACTATTTAATTCTAGCTATTCGTTTAATTAGCGAATCAAGAATTATTGTAATGGGACCAACAATTTTCTGTTATTAAAAAGAAAGTTAAATAATGTGGGGATTTTATTATAGCTCTAAACACAAATTACTGTGATTTGCAGTAATAAAATTACCCTTTTACCCTATAGTAACTTAAATTTAAATCTTTGGTTTAAGGGTGTTTGAGCCTTTTCATCTGGCTCGGTGGTCATTAGAAAATTGTTTGGGGGTATATCATCTTTTTCAATTTTTTAACATAGTAAAAATATTTTTTTACCCCAAGAGTCCATAAATTTTAGAATTATTAACCAAAAGCTTTCTTAGCTTTTCACAATATGCGTAACAATAAAAATACTTCTTTGCCCCCAATATTATAAAAGGATAGGCTGCTGGACAAGATATTTCAGGTTTTTCTAATTTCCATATACATTAAAATAATATTTTTAGCCTAAAAAAGACAAAAAAAAAGCTTTGCCTTTTGGGGTATTTTGGTATTTTTACATGGATATTTTGTGTAATTAAGAGGACCATGAGAACATTTTAGTATTTTCACGTTTTATTTGTTATTTTTTAATTGAAAAGTCGCTGGCGCGTGTTCCTCATGCCTCAACGAATGGACAACGCTCACGCCATTAAGAAGACGTGTATGACGCTTCTCGGTGGCCAAATCTGGCCATCCGCCGTCTAATTGGATGCGAAGCTATGTCCTCTTTCACATGGCGTGGCGAGTGTAGACAGATAATGGTTGGATTGTCGTCGGTGATCGACTGTTTGTGTTTTTTCTTTTTTTCTCTCTCCTGACAACTAAAGTACATAATTATTCTCTTTGTTTGTTGTTTGTCAAATCAGGCATGGTTGTCAAACCCAAGCGGCTTGGGTCTGGCAACCTTGTGCAAGTATACTGTGGACCAAGACACGGTTCACTGTAGACTTGCACAATGGATTTTCCAAGCTCCGAAGGCTTGAGATTGAGCTAATGTTGTCTTTTTACAGAAAGTTAAATTAATATTTTGCTCTTTGGTTGAAAAAATTAAAGCCCTGATTGTGGGGGTATTTCAGTATTTTTGTTCTTTCACACTATTTTTTGTGTAACTTTCTATAATCATGGGGGACATTTTGATATTGTTTTATTATTTTTAAATTTAAAAAGCTGCATCGGATCCACGTTTGCTTGGGTTTGACAAATATGTTAGATCCAAGTAAATTGAGCTTGATATAGTTGCCAGACCCACGTTACTTGGGTCTGATAAAGAGTTGAGTGGAGGTTTAAAAATTAACCCACTTGATTAGGTTTAATAACATTATTAAAACATTTTCCATACTCTTAATATTTTTTTTACATTTTAAAAGAAAATTGATATTGACCCGCTACAAAGCGCGGGTCGATATACTATAATTTGTAACTTTTTTTAAACTTACCTTTTCAAACCGTAACCGTAAAAACCATCATAATACTAAACACATATCTAGACTTTGTTTGTAACGCAACAAATGCATCGCATAGTATGTTTTTTGTATTACAATGCTGAGTTCTTTGCAAAAATACATTTTAATTAAAAATATATTAAAATGATATTTTTTTTAAATATTAATGCATTAAAATTATTAAAAAACACAAAAAATATAAATTCAATATTTTTTAAAAGAAAAACAATTTAAAAGCATTCTAAAAAGGGAATTCAAACTAGTCATCAAACATAGGGTGTGTTCAATGCACTTCTAAAAAATTATGATTTTTTTAAAATTTTTTTTTAATATTTTTAAATCGTTTTAATATTCTAATACCAAAAATAATTTTTTTAAAAAATTATTTTAATATATATATATATATTTTAAAAAACTTTTAAAAAACCACTAACCTCTGCAGCACGTAGTTGGTGCATTGCAGAAGCTTGTGGGTGACCTACTTTATATATATTATTTCATCAAGGCTGTTTCAGTAGAGCCCACAAGACTCGGACCCCACAATTTGAGCCCAAATCTGGTCTGGTTGGTGATCAATTCATGTGGTCGTCCTCGACGGAGACAATGGAGAGAGCTGGAGTGGAGAGAGCTGGTAGTGCCCACTTACATGCCTTTTTTAACCACCTGAGATCAATTTCCAAATAAACAATCCAGTCTTGACATGTCCAGGCAAATCAGGCTCCGTTTAAGTGGTCAAGAAAAAACAGGCAATCTCATTCAAATTTCAAACCCTAGTGTACTCTAAGAAACAAACCAATCATTGTAAACTTTTAAATCGCTTTGGCTCCAAGTTTATATATACCCTAATCACTCCTGTTCCTCCTCTAGTTAATTCGATGCCCCCCTCTTCGAGATTCAACCGAGAGATTACAGAGGCATTTGCAAGAGCAGAGCAAAAAAAAAAAAAACTATATTGAAGAGGTTTAGTCTTAATTAAAGTATAATACGATACGAATTTTTATTTTTATTTAATTAATCCCTCTAGAAGAGGTCTAAGAGAGAGAGAGATTTGTCTCCGAGGTACTCCAACCACAACCAACCTCCATTGAAGACGTTCAATCAATCATCGAGCTCGCTTGTGTCTCAAAGTTCCAAAACTCGAAGCAAATATGATTAATTTTGTCCCTCTTGGGTTTTAGGGTCTTGGGAGGGACAAGTGCTCCTTCTCTAGCTATATAACCCTATTTCAAATGAAGAACTGGTAACCAACCTTCGAAGTCAGTGAAAGGGATATTATTACTTGTATTAAGAGACACGCTTCTTTGTTTATCATGGCATCATAGATTTCCAAATGATGGTCGGTAAGTTAAATCCTGAGCCCGCCAAACCTCGGAAAAAAAAAAACAAGAATCATTGGGCAAAGATTTCTCTCGCACGAAATCATGCATGATAAGAGCACTTTATATTTAATTTGGATGCCCTTTGAACAATCATTGAAATTCAGTTTAGTTAAAAGAAGAAGAAGATAGAAATGTATTTAGTTGCAGGGATGAAAATAAAGAAAAAAAAATATTTAAAAAACTCCATCTTCTCTATTATAACTATCTTCGTCTTTAATGATATATGTAATGATGATCCATGAGTGGCTTTTCATTTTTTTTCTTTAATCCAAAGTAATAATTCAAGCAAACTTAATTAACCTTGTAAATTGTTTCTAAAAAAGCAGCTTCAGATGTCCCATTTCTCATGCCAACGTTATACTTTTTTAAAGCTTCCTTGTATTACAAGAATAAAAAGGTTTGATAATTACTTGTCTCAAGCTCTAGCTCTGGGAAGCCTGGCCTCCAGGGAGAGCCAAAAAGTTTGTGATACGGCTTTACCATCATTGATGGGGAACGTCTTTCTCAACCGTGGGTTCTATCTAACAAACGCAGAAGCGATGGATTCCATGATCAATTCGATGTCGAAGAAAACGATGTATTACAAGTAGCAATAATTAACGATTTACTAATTAATTCAACAGTCTTCTGTTTTTTCTTCTTCCTGCTTCTTGTTCTCCCCTCCTCCTCCTCATTCTTCTTCTTCAATGTTTGAAAACACAATTGAAATCATGTTTCTCAAATATTTAAATTTTTTTATATTTTTATATTATTTTAAAATGCTGATATCAAAAATAATTTTTTTAAAATAAAAAAATATTATTTTAATATATTTCCGAGCAAAAAACGCTTTGAATTACAATTACCAATGCATTCTCAAAAACCATTTTTTTTCTTTAATTGTAGTGTGGTCATGGCTTTGGATCACGAAACAAGGGTGGGTTCAAGAGAGCAGTTTTTTTTTTTATTAACGTGAATGTTCGGGTTAACTTGCGTACACCTTGACTAATCCCACGGGCTTTGAAGTTACCGACCATATAAGTCTCCAGTGGCCATCATATTAGTAATCATAGGGCTTGAACCTGAGACCACAGGAAAAATAAACCTTTTAGTCCCAAACTTTTATTACTAGACCACCTACTAGACGGTTTAAAAAAACAGTTTTACTTGAGCTAGAATTGATTGTCAAGGACACCCTTTTATGAGCATATTGGACTATATCATATTACTAATGATTTAAGAGAAATTGCTTTATGAATTTAAGCAGAAATGCTGCCAATTAAACTTAGGCTATCCATCATAAGATGAGATATTCTCAATCGGTTCATAATGGCTTAAAAATTGACTGATAAAATAATCGAAGTTGAAGAAGAGGCATGGCAGCATTTTTACTGGCAATATCCAAACTCAAGCCAGAATCAGTGCATGGTGTCAAGCACACCATTGGGTGAGGTGGTGAAGATTTCTTTGATTTGCAATAAACATGATTAATAAATCTTTATAATTAAATTAATTATATAATTTATTAACAAAATAACTTGCACATCTTATTTACATGAGCAATTGTATATCTCTATTACCGAAAGTAAGATGTAATTATCACAAAAACTCACGTTTGATTTTTGTTAATTTACTAGAAGACATGTCACACTAGAGGAGGATAAAATATGATAATAATAATAAAATTATTGTAAAAAAACAAAAACAAATCTTTTAATATCAATTATTTTTGTTTTTAAAGGTATTTTAATTGTTTCATTATGCTTTTTGCTCCTTGATTGTTACGATAATAATTAATGAAAAAAACATTATGAAAATACAAAAAAATCACTTGACACTGATTTTTTTTTATTTTAAAGATATTTTGATTGTCTTACTATATTTTTAAAATAAAAAAAATATTATTTATTCCGATTATTTTGATAATAACTAACGGGGTTTGTAAAAAAACTTCTCAAACAACTGGTTTTAAGTTTTTTGTTTAGAATAAAAAAATCATGAAAATACTATTTTAATGAATAATATTTTCACTCGCATTTCCATTCTTGCTAACCTCAAAAATTTTATTTTATGAAAAGAAGAAAGAATGAAGCATGCTATCTCAGAAAAAAGCATATAAAGATTGATTATAAGAGAAGCATGTATTGCCTGATTCTTTGATAATAAGTTAATTAAAGAGAGTGTTTGACTTGTATGAAGGTTTGCTCTCCATGTTCAAATCCAAATTTTGCATCCTAGTGAAGAATTTAAGAGATAATTTCTAGAGAATACATCATAGTATAAATATCTCATATAAATGACATTTTTTAGACATTAGAAATTTATAAAATTTAGTTTAAATCTTTAAATATTAAATATTTTATTTTAAATCTCTAAATTAAAAGTCGATAATTTTTCATATATTTTAAAGTTTTACTAATTAGATCATTAGAAAAAGGTCGATGGGATCACAAGAAGAACCTTGGAGTGTCCAATGGGCCTGTAAAAATGATGGGCGAGGCTCAAATGAACTTGTACTTTTCTCTCTTCTTCTAAAACATGAAAGCAAAGCCCATAAAGTAAACTACCATCACCTGGTTCATCTTCTTTGCATTTCCACCAACTACTATCCGTTGACGCTGCCACCTTAGGACTGACTGATAGTTCTGAAATGACTGCAGCTGCCAAAGACGACGATTTTGGTAGTAAGCAAAGCAAAAATGTAGCTGTTATAGGTGCAGGCGTTAGGTATCATTTGTTTTTGGACTTTTGGTTTCTGGGTTTTCTTTCTGTAGTTTAATTGTGTGTGTGTGATTGTGCTCTCACTTTTGTATTTTTTTTTGTTTTTGTTTAAGTGGGCTTGCTGCTGCATACAAGCTGAAATCAAATGGGGTGAAAGTGACAGTCTTTGAAGCTGAAGGAAGAGCTGGAGGCAAATTAAGAAGTGTTTCCCATCATGATCTTGTTTGGGATGAAGGAGCTAATACCATGGTTACCATTTATTTGTCTAAGTTTTTTTTTAAATCTTTCGTGTTAATCTTTGCTTCTTGCTATGTGAATCACAAGTGCGCGTAATTGGAAAAAAAATTCTTGCGGCAGAGAGTTTATTTTGGCAAGCTGCATGGATTCTTTCTTAATTAACATTTGATAATGATTGTTTTGGTTTTTGGTGCTTTTTGTTTGGTGAAGTGAATCTTTTTTTCCCACACTGTGCAGACTGAGAGTGAAGTGGAGGTCAAAAGCTTACTTGATGATCTTGGGCTTAGAGAGAAGCAACAATTTGTAAGGCTTATTGTTCTTAACTTTATCTCTTAGCTTTTTGCCATTTTCTTTAAGCAACAATTTGTTAGGCTTATTGTTCTTAACTTTATCACTTAGCCTAACGCCATTTTCTTTTTTCAAATGCTTAGGTTATCAGTGCTCCATATTATGAAATGATTTCCTGTGTGCTCTAGTTGAATCTTGAGAGTTCGTGGTGGATTCTTTTTTGTTGGCTTAATTTATTGATGTCTACCTTTGCAGCCAATTGCACAGAACAAACGGTATATTGTGAGGAATGGAATGCCTGTACTGGTATATCTATCTTATGGTGTCTTTGTTGCCAACTAATAAGTTTATTTCCCTTGTTTCTTAGACGAAAGGAACATGCTTATTGTACTTTGTCTATCCTTTTTCTATCTGCAGCTATGTTTGTCTTACTGTTTGCATATGCTCTTCTCATGTTTTGTGCCAGATACCAACAAATCCAGTTGCACTGATCAAGAGCAACTTTCTCTCGGCACAATCAAAGGTTTGTCTTTCTGGGACAAGTCTGAGGACCATCCAATAAATTAGAAGCATCCCACCGCTGTTTTTCTCCTCATGATGCAATATTTTTTGTTCATCAACAGTAGCCGCACATAACTTAGTTTTTGCATATAGAAGGATTGTTGGTTAGCAACCTGAAAGCTCCTGGAATCTTGAAAGCCACCACTTTTTGCTGCTCTGTTTCTTATTTGAATGGTGGGCTCTGGGAATCTTGCTATTGCATCTTGTTTTCTAGGAATATGAAGGATTGATTGGTAGTTTCATTATTGATAGTAGGATTACCTTGTCTGCCTACCATTTCTGACATGCATGATTTTGTTAACATGAAATCTTCTGATTAATTTAAAAAGTTAACTACGATCACTTGTCAAAAAAAAAAAAAAAACCATTGGTTCTTTGCACAAAGATTCAGTTTGATGTTCAAGCTTGATAAACAAGCTGCAACTTTTCATTTTTGTGCATTCTTAAGGGCATGCATTTTTCTGGTTGCAGTTGCAAATTATTTTGGAGCCATTCTTATGGAAGAAAAATGAGTCCTCAAAAGTGTCTGACGCTAATATACAAGAAAGGTGATAAACTCAACTTATCGAGGTTGTTCATCTCTTGCACACTTGTTCTTTATCTCATTTACATCATGAGGTTTTGATATTCACCTCACTCACACCTTTATCCCGCAGTGTTGGTGAGTTCTTTCAGCGACATTTTGGGAAAGAGGTATTGTATTCTTTACAATACAACAGATTTATACCTGCCATATTAACCAGCAGAGGATCTTTTATATTTTGTCTAAATTTTGAAATTAGACCAGATTTTTATATAGAAGTGTTAGATTATCATTGATCTTACTTTTCTGTTTCTTCCTTCTAAGGTTGTTGATTATCTTATCGATCCTTTTGTTGCTGGCACAAGTGCTGGAGATCCTGAATCTCTTTCTGTAAGTAATGGCCAAGATATTTGGACCACTTGTATAAGTTATGGGATCTTTTTATTAGGACACCACTGGAAAATGTTCTTTGGTCTGGTATTCTGCTGGTGCTATGCATCTGAATATATTCGATTGTGATAGGAAGAATGGAATCTGCTTTAGGATACTGAAACTAAAAGTTTTATTGAACTGCTCTTAAGAACTATGGCGCATCTATTTTAATAGTTATGATATGGTCTTCTTGGCGCCAACTCTTTTCCTTTCATTCTGGATTTTTATTGATAGTATTGTCTTTGCCTGAAACAGGCACGCCACAATTTTCCAGACCTGTGGAATCTAGAGAAGCGGTATATTCTATGCTTCTTTTTATATACTGTTGTTCATTTTTCCTTGCATAGTTTGAGTTTGAATTGGACTGCAGTTGATTCATTCTCTTCCAGTTTCTGCCCTTTGCAAATCCCACATTTAGTGAAGTTATTGGCTAGACCAATATTTTGTTGCCTTTTTACAGCGCTGGAAGATTCTTACTGGATGCCATAATACATTTGAACTTGATATTCTATTCTCTTAGCATTCTGAAATTAGACGTGCCTTTTTTATTTGGCTCAGTATGATGCTTGTTGAGAACTGTGGCAAACTTGTTTTAAATCCACATAGTGACCCTAACTGCTTAGTTACTGATGAAAAATATAAAGCTGAATATTTTAATTTTCATACAGTAAACCATATTTTTGTTTGGCCTTCGTAGTAATGTTGCACTTCTGTGTTGGTAAGGTTTTTGTTCAGCAAATCCTCTTTAGTTTTAGTCTGGCTTTAGTGATGCTTGAAATCTAGTTGTATTTTTATTCTGAATCTCTGCAGTTTGGTTGCTTACAAGCTCACCCATTATTCATCAATAGGAGCAGCCATGTTATTGTTGCATTTTTAAATAGATGCAAGCAGTCTTCTAGGCTAAATTGTTAAAGTTTGATGAACGACTCTGACACTGATGAAGTACTACAGATCAATGATTGACATTCTATTAATTTAGTAATGCTTGCTGCATGATATCTGCTTGTTTATTAATGCAAACCTTTTCTGTTCGACCAGGTTTGGTTCTATCATAGCTGGGGCAGTTAAAGCCAAGCTATCTGCCAAAAAAGAGAAGAATGGAGAAAAAAAAGGTTCTTCGGAAAAAAAGAAACGTCAACATGGTTCATTTTCTTTTCTAGGTGGAATGCAGGTAGTTATTCCGGGTACTGTTTCTTTTCTTTTCCAAGAAGACGTGGTCTGAACTATTTATAACCTTTACATGTAGGAAGTAGGAACATCCCTTAGCTGTTCAGATCTGATGCTACCACTTTTGCTTTCATTACTTGCTTTCGTTGAATAATAATTGTGGATAAGTTTTCTAGGCTGCTATTGAGCCCTTCAAAATACACTTGCAGATTACTTTAGTCAAGCCCCTTTCATATTTGCAGCTTAATAGGCGTGTAGTTCTACGTCATTCACTTAGCATATTTTGAACCAGTGGCCATAGAACCTAACATGCTTTGAAACACATTCTTAATAATGGAATTTCCTGTCATGAAGATGCATTCACTAATATTAGCTTCTTATTTGGGGGAGTAGATTGCCTGAAATGATAGGAATAAAATCATTCCACACCCAAAACTTCAGGATATAGATGTTTGACCAGCTTTTCATTGCGTACAGCACTGCAGGTGAAAACATCCTTATGAATATTTTGATTTTCATGCAGAAGCAAAATTGGCAACAGAAATCTATGGTTAAGTCCCAGATCCTAGACCTTAGGTTCATTTTTCCTCTTATCATTCAGATTTTATCTATGGTCACCTTATCTATTTTAATATTACCTTTCCTTCGAGCTCTACTCAAAATTCTCTTTGCGCCCTCTCGTTCTCTCAATATGCAGAGACTTAAGTGGTATCCTTGCTGATAGTGTTGTTGAAATCTGACCCTTTGCACGTACTTTTTTGCTTGTAGACCAAATAAATAGTCCTTATTTTCATGTTTATGTATTTTTACAGACACTCACTGATACGCTGTGCACAGAGCTTGGGAAAGATGGAGTTAAACTAGAATCAAAGGTCTTATCATTGTCTTACAGTTATGATGGCAAGTCAACTTTTGAGAACTGGTCAGTTTCATATGCTTCTAAGGGTGGCAAGCATGCACAAGCATCATCTTATGATGCTGTCATCATGACGGTTAGTTCTTTTTTAATTGAGTTTTTTTTTGGTGGTTTTGTATAGTTTAGTTTTTCTTATTGTGATGCTGCATAACTGAGTCATCCTGTCAATCATATCCAACATCTTTAAAATGTGACTGGTGCTGAGAAAGAATTCAACTGCTGCTTAGTTGATTAAGAAATAAACAAGATAGAAGAAAAGAAAGAGACAAAAGACAGTACAATTGTACACTGAGACGCTGATTACCGAACACTTGCCCCACTTCTACACTTGCCCCACTTCTTAAGACTGACTTGGACAGTTGGAGTGAAAAAACTCAAGTTTCTCAAGAACTTGAACTCGTAACTCCAAAACTTTGATCCTTTGTTTTGTTGTTTGAATATCTATGCATTGACTGACCATTATGACCATTGTAAGAATACTCTTTGTGCATCTGCATTTACCTTTTGCTTTTAAGATTTGGATGGCATCTTACCCTCTTTATCTCTTAAATGCATTGGCGTGCATAAACATTCACATATGCAACTCCTAATACCATTTACTGTTTTTAGAAGATTTTATTTTTTCACATTCTAACAGTGAACTTTTGTATTTTAGGCACCATTGTGCAATGTTAAAGAAATTAATATTAATAAAGGCAGAAATCGCTTCTCGCTGGACTTTCTTCCCCAGGTACCAACAATTTTGTTTATTGATTACATATCTTCATATGTATTTACTTACACATGGTGTGTAGTATACAAATGCAAGCATCATTGTTCAAATAGCTGCAGAACATGAAATGCACAGTATGGTTACATGCATTATTGCCGAAAATGTTTTTTGTATTTAAGCTTCTGGTCTTTCTCTGTCAAATTCATTTGCTTATTCCTAAGTTAAGGAAGATACTTTCATACCAAACGAGAATCTAAAAAACTGGTAAATTCCAATTGAGATGCCAACTTATTATATTTTTTTTGTCCAAATATATGCATGTCGTTCCTGGAACAAATCATACTTACCTGGATGCAAATTCTGCACCACAAGTTGGATGACTTGAAATAAATTTGTTTCTGTGAAAAGATTATTTTGCACAAATTGATTGTTATCATCTAAGAGACATCCTCATAAAGAAGTGACCAGCCAAAATTAATGAAGCTTTTTTAACAACCTTGCGGTTTGGTTTGAATCATTCTTTTCCATGTTATTATGCAGATGAGTTACATGCCACTTTCAGTCATAATTACTACCTTTAAGAAAGAGGACGTCAAGAGGCCTCTAGAAGGATTTGGAGTTCTTGTTCCTTCTAAGGAGCAACAAAATGGTTTAAAAACTCTTGGTAATACTTTGCTAGGCTCACCACGGTGGAGGAACTTGGATAATTTTCACTATGTGTTAGCTATACATATACTCTCTTGCACTCACCATGCTTGAATTCTGTTTTGCACAGGCACACTCTTCTCATCTATGATGTTTCCAGATCGTGCACCCAAGGACTTGTATCTCTATACCACCTTTGTTGGTGGGAGCCGAAACAAGGAACTAGCAAAAGCTTCAACGTATAAAAAGCTCCAAACTTTTCATTTTGTAATTCCTGTCAGCAACTTTCTGGTTTCACACACAAGATCACTTATCTACTCTGGATTTTAATTATTACTGTGGTGATATTTTGAGCAACTAAACCTTTTTCCAATGATTTATTTTTCAGGGATGATTTGAAAGCGATTGTTACTTCTGATCTTAGACAGCTGTTAGGGGTGGAGGGAGAGCCGAAATTTGTGAAGTATTTTAAATCTTAAGCCTTTTATAATTTGCTAATTATATTACTTTAGTCTATTTTCTTTCCCAAGTTGAAGCTGGCAGTAATTTAGTAAGAGCAATGAGTTACTGTGTTTACTGTGATCCATACTCTTACAGCTTCAACTGTACTTGATTGCAGTCATTACTACTGGAGTAAAGCATTTCCTTTGTATGGAAAGAACTATGATTTAGTGTTAGAAGGAATTGAGAGAATGGAGAAAAATCTTCCTGGATTTTTCTACGCAGGTAAGTGCTTATTGATTGAAATTTGGGATTTAACTTCCAGTCATGTAATTCTAAGATCCCCCCTCAAGCTGGTGCTATTCTAAACTGGTAGCATTTCATTTGAATCCCCAATCTCTGCAATTTTGCAGGAGATAAGGCAAATGGGTTATGTTGACCACATGTGAGAAGTTTCATTGCTCCTATTGAATTCTTATTCCTATTCTAATTCTTATTCTTGGATGAATGATGAAATCTTCAGGTAACCACAGAGGTGGATTGTCCGTGGGCAAAGCAATAGCCTCTGGATGCAAAGCAGCTGATCTTGTGATCTCCCATTTGAATTCTTCGGCTGATGACAAGATGCTGAAGAAAGGGTCACAATCGTAGTAACATGAATTGCCTTCCTGGGTATTAGCTGATGCAAACGATACTCTTCTCATGCTGATCGCTTCTCATTGATCTAAGAATATTCACAATATATATATATCAAAAAATGTAAGAACTGCTTTTAGTTGTATGAATATAGATTAAGTTCTTCTTGTTAATGTGTCAGAATGCTAAGCCTTATAACATCTGTTACTACTACACGTGGTAATCATCTAATGCAAGTTAGGCTTACATGGATTTTAGTTGGTTTTTTATTTGGCACAAGAGGGTCAATTTTTGAGTACCACACTTGTAAAAGTTTGCACCTTGTCAGCCGCATAATATATCCTGAAAACAAGTCAAATCATGTTTACTCCTAATTTTTCTCAAGAACAAATGCTGAGAAATAGGAGCGCAAGGTGAATCCAATAATCATACTGTATGATTGTAAGAATACCATGAGTATTTACATGCATGTGCTCAAGCAGGGCCTCTCTGGAGTGCCCTAACCCTCGAAATATGGGAAAGCCTCATTCTGCTCCCAACAATGCCTCCATAATCAATTGAGTCCTTAATCTCTTAATTTTATCATTTTTGTTTCAATCTTAATTGATATTAGACAATTTCACCCCTTCATCAATTTATTGTTAGTTATAGTTAACATCCAAATCTTTTTCTTTTTTTTTGAAATCAAATATAGGAAAATACATCTTTAGCACCGTATAACAAATTTGGCCCAACATCTTTAGCAGGCCAAAAAGGAGAGAGAGCAAACGAAGAGAGTCAAAGAAGACAGCATGCAGCTGAACTCTGTCTCAAAACTGAAAGCATACGAAAAGACAACTAACTCAGTGTCTTTATCAGAGACAAGTTTCTCTAAAGCCAAATGGGTGGTTGCCACGTGCATGCATACACCGTTCTTTTAACTGCACTTTCACTGCAGTAGTGCATTCCATGAACTCGCGCCAGAAGAAGAAGCTGAAAAGGGGATTTTTTTTTTTAATTTTTTTTTCTTGTTCATGTGATGTGAGTGTTCTTTTTTCCTCATTTACATGTCATTTTAATTATTTAAAATTTTAATTATGAAAATAAATTTTAATTATTTAAATTTTTTTATTTTATCATTTAATGTGTTACTTGATTTTCTTTATAATTGATGATTGTATTGATTG